>JAUMJK010001741.1:0-43908 GCA_033558105.1 Coccyzus lansbergi | reverse complement strand
GGCACCGCCCCCGGCACCGCCCCCGGCACCGCCCCCGGCACCGCCCCCGGCACCGCCCCCGGCACCGCCCCCGGCACCGCCCCCGGCGGGGCTCCTCCCTTAGAAGGGGAAAGGGCTGCTGCAGGTGTTCTGTGGCGTTTAGTTTCCCGTTACGCACCAGCTTCTCGTTAACCCACTGACTCCCCCTTGACTCCACCAGTTCCTCCTTTAGTCCCCGCTCCCTCGGCTCCCCCTAAATCCCTCCACTCCCCCTTTAACTCCCTGGCACCCCCTTTAACCCACTGGCCCCCCCTTGACTCCACCAGTTCCCCCTTTGCCCCCCTCTCTCCTGGCTCCCCTCTTTAACCCCACCAGCTCCCCTCTTTAACCCACCAGCAACCCTCTTAACCCACCACCTCCCCCTTGGTTCCACCAGCTCCCCCTTTAACCCACCGACTCCCCTTTAATCCACCAGCACTCCTCTTAACCCACCAGCTCCCCTGTGACCCCATCAGTTCCCCCTTCAGCCCCCATTCCCCCTAAATCCCTTGACTCCTTTAACTCACTGGTACCCCCTTTAATCCACTGCCCCCCCCTTGACTCCACCAGTTCCCCCTTTGCCCCCTCGCCTTAACCCCCCAACTTCCCCTTGACTCCATCAGTTCCTCCTTTAGCCCTCACTCCCCCAGCTCCCCCTAAATCCCTCGACTCACCCTTTAACTCCCCAGCACCCCCTTTAACCCAGTGCCCCCACTTTGATTTCACCAGTTCCCCCTTTGCACACCCCCTCCCCCGGCTCCTCCTAAATTCCCTAGCTCCCCTCCTTAACCCACCAGCACCCCTCTTAACCCACAGGCTCCCCCCTTTTTAACCTACTGGCTCCCCCCTTTTTAACCTACTGGCTCCCTGGGTTCAGCTCAGGCTCCAGGGGAGGCGAAGGGCTGCCTGCAGCCAAGAACTCCTCTGAGAAACCCGCAAGGAGCACAGCAACCCCAGGAACACTGTTAAAGAGCATTCATAGATCTTGAAAACAATGGTATGCGAAGTTCTCAGGGCTATGGTTTAGTGATGAGCAGTTGTGGTTGGGACTCACTGATCTCAAAGGCCTTTTCCAACCAAACTTATCTATGATTCTCTATTATATGCAATTTGACTATGAGTTAACCTTTTTTATGCCATAAATCTGACAGCGCAGTGAGCCTTCCTCCCTGCTGGACAGCCGGGCTGTATGGCGATGCTCTCCTCCAGCACAAAAACACCTCTCAGGCTGCTGCTCGAAACCAGATGGTTTACCAACAATCATCAGGTTGCTCAAAGTCTCATCCAACCTTGAACACCTGCAGGAAGGGGACATGCAGGACTTCTCTGGGCAACCTCTTCCAGGGCCTAACCACCCTCACAGGAAAACATTTCTTCTTAATATCTAAGTGTCCCCTTTTTCACCTTAAAACTGTTTCCCCTCTCCCTGATAAAGAGCCACTCACCAGCTTTCCCATAGCCACCTTTAACTACTGGAAGGCAGCTATAACATAGTTTTCAGCTAAGCTTCTCACCGAGGTTATTGGTTATTGGTGAGAGAAGCCTTGTATGTTAGTGTATGATTATCGGGTGAGTTTGAATTTGGTTTCTATATTTGTATATATTTTATTATTCCCTTATGATTGTCTTCCTTTCGTTACTGTTGTTTCATTAAAGCAGTTTCAGTGTTTGTTTGCAACCCCCCCAGTCTCTTTCTTTTATATTTCCCTTTTCCCTTTCCCATAGGTGGGGATCAGGACTAAGAGCTGACCCATTCTGGCTACTGACCTGGCTGGGAGTTGCCAAACCAGGACAGCCTGTTAGGCACATGGCTAGTGTTCCTAGTCCCAGACTACCTAACCGCTCAGGCACCAGTCTGTCTGCAGCCTCTGGCAGATGGCACTGCAGCACAGACAGACAGACAGACACAGCAATGTTGTGTTTGTCTGTCTTCCCTGGTATGAAAAAACACTGAACATCAAAAGAGGAAACAAGCAGCGCTCTAACCTGACCACTTTCTCATTCAACAGAACTTGCATAAGTTAACACACACAAGTAGCTCAAGTCAAAGAGACCCTGAGAGAAAGCCCTGTGACTCAAAGGCTGAACCTAGTGCAAGCTGTGGCTGCAGAGGTGGCAGACGAGCAGAATGAGGCTGATGCAAGGAATATACCTGTTTAAACAAGAACAGATCCAACAGGAAATCGGGCTCTGTGCCGGTACCCATGCATGAGTCAAGCTGCACCACGTGTCAGCCCCATCTGCACACAGGCAAGTGAGAGGCTGTAACAGCCTGTGTGGAGGACAGACAACACCACCAACTCCACTCAACACTACTACAGGCACTTAACACCCAAGTACCCAGAGACTCTGATCTCCATCTTCCTGACAGCTTCCCCAGGAGCCTCTCCACTACCGGCCATACCATCCCCATGGCATCTTGGCCTGTTGGTGCTTGCCCAGTGACCTGTGAACTAGCAACAAAAGTCTCTGTAGAGGTGTTAGACTTGGTCTGAACGGAGCAGATGAACAGCTGTTTTCATTCCCTGCTGGTCAACTACAGTGAGGACCAACCCACCCTTGGCACCTCCAAGGGCCATCAAAAAGGAATGCTGGACCTTCAGCTTGACTGGGGAATAGGAATCCAGAAAGGGGATGAGAAGAGAAGGGTGGGGAGACAGAAGAATGGAAAGAGTGAAAAAAAGTGCTTAGGGGTCAGTTTGGGAGAGTTTGGGTGTGGGGCAGATTTGAGGGATATTTTGGGTCTGTGAGGCCATTGCAGATCCACTGCAAGTAGCAGGGGAAACAACAGCCCAGCATGAGACCTGTGCTAGTCATTATCTGCATCCAGCAGAGCTGATGGCTGCAGCCTCTGTTGCGACATTAGTTCCTCAGGCAGAGGCTCCTGAGGGAGGCACAGTGAAGCCCATCACTCTCACGGTCCCGAAACACTGACAGCCATAGACAGCAGCCAAGTTACTGGCTCCCACATGCACCCATCACCCCAACCACAGCATTTCACACACATGCACCCTCAGCCTCCTCCCCGCTTCCTCACTCCACCCTGCAAGGTGCCCTCAGATGCCCTCTCAAATTGTCCCTCCAGCCAGATACCCAGGACCATGTCCGGATGGCTTTTGGACTCTCCCAAGGTGGGAGACTCTGCAACCTCCCTGAGCAGCCTCTGCCAGTTCTCTGTCACCCACACGGTGGAATCATTTCCTTATGTTCAGACGAACCTCCTGTGCTTTAGTTTGTGCCAACTGTCTCTTGTCCCATCACTGGGCACTACTGAAAAAAGCCTGCTTCCATTTTTTCGCACTGTCCCTTTGGATATTTATAAACACTGACAAGATAGTCACCTCCCCAAATCTCCTTCTCTCCATGCTGAACAGTCCCATCTTTCTCAGGCTTTCATAATGTGAGAGATGCTCCAGTCCCTCTGTCACCTTGGTGGCCCCTCACTGGACTGTATCCAGCATGTTTGTGCCTCTCGTGCACTGGAAAGACCCAAAGACCTCCTGTGCTACAGACAACAGCCCAGATACCCTTCCTACCCAGAAATTTCAGATTCCCCGACACAGAGAAGCCCCCGATAACCTGAGTAGGCAAATGACCCCGTACACAAGTGTCTATGCTCTCAAAGTTGTCTGAATTGATCAATTCCATACAGCATTAGAACCAATATGCAGATTTCCAAGGCACCTTAAATTTCACAGTTGTTAATCTTCATTAACAACTTGTAGTTCTGAAGAAGAGACAGGATAATGCTATGAATCTGTGCTGCAAGTGTGTACCTACTCTGTATCACAGCCTTACAATCAACAATTGAGGCACCATTAAAACACTATTTCCACAGGAACTACACTCAAATTTTCTTCATCTTTTGCTTTTTGCAGTCCCTGCCAACATCACATGCAAACTTTACATTTTCAGGGAAAGCAATAAGATATCCATCAACAAATGAATGCTTTCCTGCTTCAGTCTATTAAAACAGAACTGTTGCAGTTGCCCCAACTCTTGGAGAACTTTCATGAACATTTAAAACAGCAAGAGAAGTCTACAAAAATACAAAACTGCTTTAAAGCAAATGAAGAAAGCAAAGCGATTCCTGAAGAAAGTGAAGGAATTTACTTTCTACTTTGTTCCATTTATACAAATTAAAACCTGGTATTCTTAAATATTTAAAGCACAAATCCAGAAGTGAATTATTATTGATGAACAAAGATATTTCTGATAATTCATCTTTTAATAGAAAGCACTTAAATTATATTTTTAAAACAAAGCTGAGAACAGCACAACTTAGCTGTAAATTTGCAACCTGACAAACATCTTGCAGCATTTCTCAAGCTTTTCCCTTGTTTTTGCTGTGTAAAAAACTCATAAAAAACATCCTTCCATTATGGCAAAACAGCAGACAGGAAGGCAGTTAAACTAATCAGCCAAGGAATTAAAAATTTCCTATATGCTGCACAGTAGACAAATACTCAACCACCTATACTTGCCACCTCCAATATCTCAAAAACAATGTGTCAGTGCTTTGGATTAAATGATGACCAACTGAATTGATTTTGTCGTCTTGGCAACACTAAATCCAATGACAGATCTCTCTGTTCTTTTTCTGAATCCACCAGCTGATAGCCAAGCATGTTTATAGCACCTTTGCAAACTTCTTGTATTTTCTTTATTTTCTGGAAGGAAAGGACATTTCTCCAGGCCTGTGAAACACTAACAGCATCTCGAGATGTGATTTTGAAGGCTTCTTTTTTTTTTCCTGGTCCCTCTCCATGTGTGATATTATAGATCCAGCTTTTAAGTGTGGGCGTCAAAGTAAGATCTGCAAATTTATACATTTCTGAGATTTCTGACAATGGATCTCTTACCAGATCTTCGAAACGAATCATTAAATAGCGATCTTTAAGGAAATTCGGTGGTTTTAGAGTAGCTGTTTCATAAATCTGAACATGACTTCTACAAATCTCTTGCATTACTTTGTATTTGCTGTCTTCTACTTTAGTGCCATTGGTACTCAAAACAATTCCATTGTCACGGGCTAATGCTTTGACTGATTGTTCTCGTGACTTGACAACTGCCCTAGGGTCACGGACTAAGTGAATAATTTTGAGATTCAGTGATGGATCAGTGAGAAGAGGATAGAGGACCTTCAAGTCAAAGAATCGAACCTCCTTGATGACAACATGGCTGTAAGTTTTACAGGCTTCCTCCACCTTGCTGAACGGGTACCGTCCACAAAGAGTCTTGCACGCCATTTCACTGGTTATGTCCGTACGTTGAAAGGAGTCACAAGCAGGAGCTGAACACAGAGCCCGACTCACTGCCCACTGGAAAAGGTCAGATAAGTTTCTTTTCCAAGGCATGTAAGCATCAAACACGGACATGTCGCACAGAAAGACGGACCTGACTAGGTCCCTCACTGCCATGTGCAAGACCTTGGCACTGTTCTGGTACATCGTGACCCATACGTGCCATGCAGGCTCCATCAGGTAGAAGACACTGGGGTGCTGGCTGAAAAGTTGACCAACAAAAGAAGATCCTGAGCGCCAGGAGGAGAGAATGAGGACGTGGACTTGAGATGGTTTCTCCTCAGAATGAGGCATGAAGCCGCTGTATCGGGTATACATGAAGAGTAAGAATCCAGTCTGAACCGCAACAAAAAGTATAACGATTGCACTAGGAATCCGAATCCTTGCCATTCTCAATGAGGAAAAACAATAAAACAAGCTGAAAAAGAGAAGGAAAATGCTGGTGAACCATTGCTCCTGTGGCACAATGATGATAAAACTTAAACAGTACCAACTCTTGCATTAGGAAAACCCTTATTCAAATATTCATGTATTTATTTGGCACTATTCACTTATTCAGTAGCACTGGGAGATCATTATCTGCAGGTGACAGGTGTCAGAAACAAGTAACTAACAGCAAGATCACAGCAGAAGTAAGTTTGGAGCAAGTGTTTAATGCTGAAGACTTTTTTTTTTCTTTGCAGTGAAAGGTACACATATCAACACATTCTGGACTCCTGAAAGTAAACTATGCAGATTAGAGAATGCAGATACATACTCATTTGACATAATAAATGCATTAAGTTCTTAGTGCTAGCCTAATGAAACCTGAAAAAAATCTATTAATTAGCACTAAAAGCTGAAATAAACAGTGAAATGAAAGAGATAGTAGAAACAGTCCGTTTTGACTCCTTCATTGCCAAAACATTTCTTCAAGATATAAAAAAAATGGATTCGATGTTAAATCAACACAATTTTGCTATTAAACTTTTGTTTGTAAGAAGAAATATGAGCCGAGTAGGAAAAAGGAGTCAATAAATGCATCTACTTTTCTTATCGTATAGTACTTTGTAAAGAGACTAAGCCAAACCAGTAAGGTACTAACTTGCTTGCAGAAGTTTTTTTCCAGAAGTACCATCTCTTGCTTGTAAGATACAGAACTGCGTAAGGCCTCAGAGAATGGGGGGGAGCGTTTTAGGCTATCCAACTATGTCTAGAGACTTCCTTCAGGTTATCTCCTGACCCAAGAGGCTACATCTCCAAGTCAATCAAGCACATCAATAAATTCTTGCAGCCGTAAGACATGTTTTCTCCTGACCTAAAACAGCTGCACCTTACAAAACAAGTAAGCATATCAATAAGTTCTCGCAACTCTAAGAGAGTGTTTATTCTTTCTGGTTATTTATCAATATTTGGAGATTGTCTGCATATTATCTCTTAATACAAGACAGATTTATATAATGAGACAATTAAACATACAAACCAGCTGCAGCAAAACTTATCAATTAATTCTCACACCTCGAAGAATCACCTTATAAAGTTGCTGATTGCAAATCTACTGACTAGATTACATTGTACCATTGCCTTAATTGTGAGGGACAGAACACAGGGAGACAGGCGACTGCTTCTGATGCTCCATGCATTCCACCACAGGACTCGACAGAGGGTGCTGTCAGGCCAGCAATGAGTTAGCATGAGTTACCTGGTGAAATGCCAGTCTGACTTGCTTTGCATTTCCTCACCTCTTTTAGACAGGGCTACCTGCCTGCCCCAGGAGAACTAAAAGGGGCTTGTTTCCCTCCTCCTCCTTTGCTGCCCAGCACTGCTGCTGCAGCTGCCTTGGAGTCAGACTGAAAACAAGGGAGGAAAGGGAGAAGCACCAGACGTGCCCTGTGTCCTTGCATTGCTGCCACTTCAGCTGCCATCTCAGTGACAAGACCCCCCAGCAAGCACCTCTTCATCGACCCATGGAATTGGACTGACCAGAAAAGGCAAAGGAGCTGCTAGAGGTAGAAAAACAGAGAAGACAACCAAGCCCTCCTACCTCTTTCACATCTCTCACACAAGAGGTCTGAAGTGTTGCAGTATTTGGTGGTATCACAAGACATGCTTTTGGACATAACAAATACCACTTACCAGAAATTATTTTAACAGTTAAAACGCTAATCCTTTTCTGTGACAGTACTAATACTTCTTTTGTGACACTGTTTCTTCAGCAAGAGCTCTAATGAACAGCACAATAATCAAAAGTCTAATTCTAACAAATTACTGAGGCAGAGCCATCTCTTCACAAGCCAGTGCAAACATTCAAAATCTGATCTGAAAAGCATCTGTACTAAGGGTTTAGTTGACAGTCCTGAATCAATCTCTGTCCCTGGGCTTGTCCGCTAACAGAAACAAGATCCTGGATTGGATTAACCCTGTGTCTGCCCCAGAATAACTATTTTCATGGATTGTGCAAAGGAAATAAATTATACAAACTGGCCGACAGGGCAGTGATTTTATTCATCATTTAAACTGGCTCTGATACAATGCTGAGCTGCAGGGCCAGTAGCATTTGCTAGTGCCAAGAGGCTAGATACATTACAGAAAGCTATCCAGTTCTACCGGGCAGGATAAAAACACGGTGAGCAGTAGTATTGACCCCAGAAAGCTTGCTTTCTAAACAGAACACTTTTCAGATCCCAAGTATTAGAAAAGAATGGAGGAAGAAAGAAAGAAATTGTGCAGTGGATGATCGTTTAGCTCTTGCTTTCAAGGACTTTTATTTGTTTGTCACGTAAGACAAGTAATGATGGAACTGAAAAATCAAATCTTTGCAGGTCAGCACTGAAAGGACCACAACTGCTCAATGAACTTCCTTTCAGGAGAGAATTCAACTTGAAGAGACCCAGTAAACTAACAAAAATTAACTTTATAGCAAGAAAAAAAATCCTCCTATTGCATTTTTTCAGGGATACTAAAAAGACTATAGAAAGACAGACAGAGAGCACCTCACATTAGCACTGTAAAGATATATAAACTCTCCCTGAGCTTGTGACAAAAGGTTGGGATGAAGGATTCCCTCAGAACAAACAGGTCTGGCTCAGCTACGGGAAGACTGAAAATGTTGGCTGGAATAAAGAAAAGAATTGAAAACAACTGAGAGAAGAACTGCAAGTACCTGTTCCACTAAAATGACTTCTGAGCAACTGAATCTTGGCTGTCAAAGTCTTCCCCAGCCATTTTGTGTTCGAGAAAATTTCCAGCATACTTTCATTTAGAACAGTTTATGCAGCACTGCTAAAGCTAAAGCCTACACTGAAATTACTTCAACTTCCACAAAATACAAAAATAGGAATTATTTTCCCAGATTTTCTTCCACTGAAAACCAAATACCTAATGCTGTATAATGCGCTCAACCTTTTGCTAGAAAAAATTTTGTTCTGTGTGCTTGCCACACACAAAATGCTGACTTTCAGAGCAATCACGCAAGCTGAATCTGTCATTCATGTACTTATAATTGACCAAAACACAACAGTACTGCTGTGAAAAGAATGATAACAATAAATGTCATCATGCATTTTATAGAATTATAAGGAAAATGTTTGTGCACAGTGTGATAAAGAAAGCAAAGGTCACCCGAAGGTCTCTTAATGGAGAAATTTACTCACTACAAACTTCCCCTATAAAGCATCACATCAAAGCAACCACTGCCAGACCAACTTCTATGAGCTAATATTAGAAACATAGTTCACTGCTCAAAAAAGTGAAATGCACGAACATGACAAAGCTGGTCCAAGAAAAATGCACAGTATTACTAGTCATTCTCACTATGAATTGCCCAGCTGACAAAACATGAATTTGTGGTGCTCTTCCACAACTAGAAACGGCACATCTCACAAGGCAAAAGCTTTCCCTATCACCCACAGTATCTAGGTTGTTCTTTGAGTGGGGAAAGAAAAAGTTAGTTTGAAGGGTGTCTTCTATAACCACTGCTGCTTCAAAAAATCTTTCCACTAACTCATCATTGCTCGACAGTTGAATGAATTAATAAGTCTGCTATTTTTTTTTAATACAACAGCAAAACTGCAACAGAGTGCATCGATGCGCTGTAATCGGACCTTCTGAACTCTGGCATTATATTACCACTTCAGCTAATAGTGTTAATTTAGTTGTTCAAACATCCTACCTTTTACAATTGAGTGGAAAATGAGGCTGGAGCACTTCCAGGTAACTGCCAGTTCAGTTACTTTACAATAAAATTAAGCACACCGTAGATTTCATATATATGACAGTAACGATTATTTTTAAAAAGGTTCTAGACCACTCCTGGAATCCTGTGTTCAGTTCTGGGCCACTCACCACAAAAAGGATGTTGAGGCTCTGGAGGGAGTCCAGAGAAGAGCAACGAAGCTGGTGAAGGGGCTGGAGAACAGGCCTTATGAGGAATGGCTGAGAGAGCTGGGGGTGTTTAGCCTGGGAGGAGGCTAAGGGGAGACCTCGTTGCTCTCTACAACTACCTGAAAGGAGGTTGTAGAGAGGAGGGAGCTGGGCTCTTCTCCCAAGTGACAGGGGACAGGGGACAAGGGGGAATGGCCTCAAGCTCCACCAGGCGCCAGGAGAGATTTAGGCTGGAAATTAGGAAAAAGTTTTTCACAGAAAGGGTCACTGGGCACTGGCAGAGGCTGCCCAGGCAGGTGGTTGATTCACCTTCCCTGGAGGTGTTTAAGGGACAAGTGGATGAGGCGCTGAGGGACATGGTTTAGTGTTTGATGGGAATGGTTGGACTCGATCCGGTGGGTCTCTTCCAACCTGGTGATTCTACGATTCTATGAATTAAGAGTTGTCCAGCGTTAGGAAAGGCAACGGACAGCCCTAGGGCATCTATTGCTCTGCAGCTATCACCAACCCGGTGTGTATGAAATGCTGCCTGCGCAGTTGCCGTTTTCTTTGAGAGTTGTTACTATTTTTAAGCAACCGCGGGGCCAGGGAGGCACTGGGTGCTGCACCCGCTGCACGTAAAGGAGCAGCGCGGACCCCTCGCTCCGTGCGTCCCCGTCCCCTCGAGGGGCGGCCGAGCACGGCGGAGAAAACGGGGAGAGACGCCCCCGTTCTCCGTCGCACGCGGACCCCGCTCGCCCCGAACCCGCGAGGCGGAGGAGAAGCGGCGGCTCCTTCACCCTCCCCGCCTCCCGCCCCTCGGCCCCCGAGAGTCTGAAGAACCGGAGCCGAACTCCGCTCGCTCCCTCCCCGCCGCCCCCAGCCCCTACCTGCCGGGCTCCGCCGCCGGTCCTGCCGCCTGCAGACAATGAACCACTTCTTTCAGACGTGGCCGAAGCCCCGCGGCGGCGGGAGGAGCCTGGGAAGGGGCCGACCCGCACCCGCAGCATCCTCGGGCACAGGCGCAGCCCACCGGGGGCGGCGCGGCCCAACAGCCCGCGGCGCTGCAGCAACCCGCACCCCCCAACACCCCGCATCCCCCACCACCCCGCAGCACCCTGTATCCCCCAACACCCCGCTTTCCCCAGCACCACCAACACCTCGCATCCCTCAGCACCCCGCATCCCCCAACACCTCGTATCCCCCAGCACCCCGCAGCACCCTGTATCCCACAACACCCTGTATTCCCCAGCACTCCACATCCTGCAACGCCCTCAGCACTGCATCCCACAGCACCTCGCATCCCCCAGTACCCCAGCACTGCATCCCCCAGCACCCCACATGCCCCAGCACCCTGCATCCCCCAGCACTGCATCCCACAGCACCGGATCCTCCAACACCCCTACATCCCCCAGCACCCTACATCCCCAGCACTCTGCGTCCCCTAGTGCCCCATATCCCCCACTACCCCGTATCCCCCAACAGCTACCACACTGCAGCCCCCAACACCCTGCATCTCGCAACCCTGCCTGCCCCGCACCCCAACACCTGCAGCACTGCCTGCTGGGTGAAAGGGAAAACACAAACTGGGTAGTTCAGAAAGGAGTGGGGTTGTGGCTTCTTTCATCCTAGCATCAGGCCTCACAAAAATTCCCGAAGCACGGCTCTCACACGTCCACATCTCCCATTATTTATGCACAGCACTTCTCAGCAGACACTTACTTTTTCCAGAGCCACCCACAGAAACTTGAGCAGTCCCGACACCTCTGTGTCTTCTCTCAAAGAGCAGCATTCAGTCGGGCCTCTGGCACACGTGAGCACAGGCCTGGGTGGCAGTGCTGTGGCAGAGGACAGTGGTGTTTATATTGTCTTTTCTGTTGCTTAGCAAGCGAGAAGAAGAGTCCTTAGAGAGTCTTCCGAGAAAGACTACTCCTTCCTAAAGCGCTTTTAATGCTAGTGGTAGTGGGCTCTAGGGTATATTTTATCCTGTACTTCATAGAACGTCCTGTCCTGAGTTGGAAGGAACCCACAAGGATCATGGAGTCCAACTCCTGTCCCTGCACAGGACAATTCCAAAATTCACACCATGTGTTTGAGGGCAAGCTTCTGTTTGTTGGTACAGCCACAAAATTGTACCTACCTTTTTTCTCTCCCCATGAATTGGTTACTTACGTAAGTTGAATGGCTCTCCAAGCTTGAAAAGGAGTCAGAACTTCAAAAGAACTATTGTCAGTATTAGTGATCCAGGAACGTACCCCAGCAGAGATATCACAGTTTTTTTCCCCCCCTGCGGTAGTCAATATCTGCCTTTACTACTCCTTTTACACATTCATTTACCAATCCCAGTCATGAAATGCACCTCTTTCAGAAGAAAGAAATCATAGAATGGTTTGGGTTGGAAAGGACCTTAAAGCCCATCCAATCTGGCCTTGAACAGCTCTAGGGATGGGGCATCCACAACTTCTGTGGGCCACCTGTGCCAGTGCCTCACCACCCTCACAGAGAAACATTTCTTCCTAATGTCTAATCTAAACGTCCCCTCTTTCAGCTGAAAACTGTTCCCCCCTCATCCTATCCCTGCACTTCCTGATACAAAGTCCCTCCCAGCCGTCTGTTCTGAGAAGGAAAAAAGAAAGAGGCACAGACAGGTCTCCAAACTGCCAGGATGTTGAATTCTAGAGAACAGCCAAAAAGATGAGATACTGTTGCGCAAGTGCTCTTCCACCTTTCATAGCTGTACCGCATCGTAAGAGTTCAAAAGATCCAGAGACACTCAGAATTTTCATAGAATCATAGAATCACCAGGTTGGAAGAGACCCACCGGATCATCGAGTCCAACCATTCCCACCAGTCTCCAAACCATGCCCCTCAGCACCTCATCCACCTGTACCCTAAACACCTCCAGGGAAGGTGAGGATGCAAGAACAGAGATCAGGAACAAGCACGGGGTATTAGCCTTCTACAAAAGGCTCCATGTTGCACTGCTCCTCAACACTAGCTCTATAGAACCATTAGCTGTTAGTGATCACTTTGACCCCTTTCCTCATACTTCTAAGGAAGTTAATGGAAGTTTTTTTCTCCTGACGGCCAGTTATGTCAGAATCTCTGACAAACTAAATGTGTATATTCAAAGGGTACAGACTCTGTGCGTCACATGTTTTGAAAGGATGCGTCCTGGTGCAGCAGCATGACCAGCTGAAAGATGTGGGAACAATTTCCAGTAACCTCATATAAATAGGGGCTAATGACCGCTTTTAGTAATTCACATCAACCTTTTCCGAGTATGCTGCAGACTGAATATTGCATTGCGCTGAGCTGTTTGGACAGAATCTCATTATGTCATTATGTAGTGAGAGGTGGAAAAGAGGGAATCTGGCCTTGACCATTACTTGTTTCATCTAGGCTGACAATTCAATAATTGAATTAGTTCAATAGGCTGACAATTTGCTTTATAACAATATTGGTAAAGAGCAAAGGGCAGAAAAAACTGCACTTGAGAATCTGAGTCATGGGCTCCTATCACAGAATGTTATCAACTATTTACACAGCTTTTAAACCTGAGGGGAAAAGGACAACATTTGTGAAAACAATTTGACATTTCCAAATGTTTAAAAAAGCCAACACAAAACACCTCCTGCCTAATTTTTCTTAAGTTCTCATAAAGCTAAATTATGACCAGGACAGTACTGAAAAAAAAAATTAAAAATATCCAAAGGAGTCTGTGCAGATTTGAATGTCCATGGAAATCCAAAGAGGTGTGAAACAGCTTGAGAAGGCAAAGCAGTTTAATTCAGCTCCTGAAGTTTGCCCCATAATTTCTCAGAGCAACCTGGAATTTATCCATAATCCAATTTAATAACTAAATAAGTATGCACGTAGTCAGTTACAGAAATGTGGCTCTGACACTCACATATACATTTTTTCACATTCCTCATAGTTCTTCCATTCTTAGTGCACATAAATGCACGTACAAATAGCTCTTGACAGAAATGAAACTCGGCAGTCAATTCATTTACAAGAAAGTAAAAATGGCTTTTGTTGTTACTGTTAACATTATTTTCAGTCTTCAGTCTTAGCAAAATCAAGATCATATAAAAACAGTCTTATTGCTGTCTGCTGGTTTTTGAAGTGAATTCCAAATACAATAAAATAAGTAGGTTCTTCTTTAACTGTCAAAAAATATTAAAATTTTCAGTCCCAAAGCAGTATTTCCAGAGAAACAGATGAATGAACAGGTGTTACAAAAAGGAATCACGAACAGAAGATACTTGGAACATAGTTAACAACTTCTGATATTCTGAAGTAAAAAAATATATTGAGCATAAAAATAAGTTGGCTTTTTTTTTAACTGCAGTTTTTTAAAGTGTTCTCAGGTATCTCCTTAGAACTGGTGCTGTTTGTAGGACAGTACTGGAGACACTGGCAGAACTGGTGCTATTGGAGTTGTAGCCACCACTTGATTCTGGAACACAAACATTTTAATCCTTCCAAACATCCAAAGAAAGATAAGGAGAATGCTGACATACTGGATCCAGGCAAATTTAATCATTTCCCAAAATCCTGGTTGATACTTAAAGAACGTCAAGGAGTATTAATGAAGAGCCTTCTGATACTATCACTGCAATAATTAAACAAAAGAATTCAGAGGTGGAAAGGCACAAAATTCATTAGGTATCAGTTTGTGTTGCAATTGCAAAGCTTTTGAGCCACAGAAACCTCTAGAGGCCTTTCATTGTGATACGTAACAAAAGCTGCAGAGAATCTGTGGAAAGTGCCTGTTTCATCCCTGACTCACTAGAATGTAGTTACCGGTAATGCTCAGGCAGCCAAACCAACCTCCCAAGAAACGTGCTCCATACAGATTGTTTTAGATGCAGGCTGGCTCTTCTCTAAGAAAATGAGTAATGAATATAATGAATGAATTTATTCTGTAGAATAAAATTTTCAGGTGTGTCTGCATGCATAACAGATTTGCCACATCCACCGTAGCCGTTAATTTTTGTGAGCTTACCTTGCAGACAGATTTATAATGATTTGCTTTAAGTCACGGAATACAGTATCATGCTTTGCCAGTGGCATTCCCGACAGATTGAGACAGCAGGTGCTGCAGGAGCAAAGCAAGACTGACTAAGAGTATTCACTGTGAATGGCTAAGAAACTGCCTCAAAGGCCATTTCAGAAAGATTGAAAAGCAACACAGGTTCCCAACAGAGAAAAGCAAGAAGTGCTCGTGCAAGCGGAACCACTTGGAAGAATGGGCACGCAGAACAATAGTTTTTGCTTAGCTAACAAAGAAAAAGTTTAGCAATAAGTCCAGAAGAAAACTACTCATTTGGCCTATATGTGCAGGCCCAAGTAATGCCACCCAGTTATGTCACAGTTTAGTCAGTTTTCAAAGGATATAAGATAACTTCCACTGGGTAACGAATAGTGGCATTAATGATAAATGACGTATCTGGAGCTCTTCCAGTCATCCAGACAGGGCTGGGATCTGAAAATACCGTTGTCACTAAAACGGAAAAGGAAACATTCAGGTTAAGGGGCTTTTCAGTCTTAATACAGAACTCAAACCCGCACATAACAGCAGCCAACATGCTAACTAGTGCTGTGTGTGATTCAGGCTTACCGTTTCTATCCCAGTATGCTGCAAGGATGTTTGTTAGATCATAATCACTTGCAAAAGGACTTGTGCCATTGACCACAGACACCTGTTACACCAAGGAGATACTTCCATTATTTGTCCATGCTTCAAAAATGTAATTCTACCGAGTTTGTTATGCAAAGTAACCGTAACCGTGCCCTTGAAGGAATGGACATAAACACCAGACTGAACATCTTGGCAGAATAACCTCTTCCAAGTTTCAGCCTAACAAGAAAACACCAGTTCCAAAGCTCCAGGGTCCACTCTGTGTAGGAGTACAAATAATTAGAGTGTCATCTACGGTACCAGGAGGATGAAGACAGGGGGAAAGTGATACAGAAAGAAAAAAGTTTCCTCACATTGTATCTGGTATCCAGGCCACAATGGCGAAGTAACTGCCTCTGGTTCAATTTCAGGTCTCCATTTGTATAGAGCTGAGACCCCGGCACAGGAGAAAAAAACTGAAGAAAAGCCATGCTCTGCATCACAAGTGTTGACATTCTCTGAAATCGTGAACAAGAGAAAAGAGAATTTAGAGGTTGGGAGGGAGGGAACACACTTTTCTAGTGCTTCGTATCCTCCTCGCAATTACAAGATACCAAAGATGCTGGCAGATGCTTATCATTGCTTCAAGAGCACTTAAGTAAGCAAAATCTCTGCAGTTTTAGGCTGCTGCAACAGCCTGCCCCTCTGCCTCAGAAAGCTAACTGGCTATGTCAAAACGCAGCAGTATGTAAGAATGCACATCCTCCTGCCTGCTGCAAGACTCCCAGTTATCTCCTGATGATACTCACTGTTATGCATCTCTGCCCTGTGTGTTGCACTACAGCCCAAGAGAACATACAGTTTCAAAAGAAAAAAAATCTAACCAAACATATCACAATAGTCAACAGAGCTATAGGAGGCCAGACCCACCACAGAAGAAGAAAAGTAAATATTTTAGTAAAATGAATATCTTAGGAATTTCAGACATGGAACGGTGCTTACATCCTTTGCATAACTATTACTGGAATATTCCACCAGGTCTGTATGTCACAACAACTAAAAGTGCTCACATAAAGATGGTAGGAGAAGAGTAGAATCAGCTGAACACCAACTACATGCTCTGTAGGTTGTAGCGGAAGCTCCAATTTAAAATGCAACTGATCCACTTTGCCATCTTGATTTTTATCTTCTTCTCTAGTCTAAAAGAATCAGTAAGAGGTTTTTTTAAAGACAGGAACATCTGTTAGAAAGAAAAATCAAAATGGTAAAACCCAGGGGATCTCTACAACTGCAGCATGTCTGTACCAAGGAAGTAAATAAACTGCATAGTTAGGAAGGCTGCTGGACTTTATAGACACAGGAATAGAGACAAGCAAGAAGTCTGAAATTTTGCCTGTTATACAAGTTTCATGTGGCCACCTGGGAGGGAAAGCTTATCAGATACATCAACGTCTCTTCTGTCCTACACCATTCCAACCATCAGCCCTGCATGCTACAAAGCTGCCTTAGTGCTGGATCTTGTCACATCCTGTGTAAACGTTTGACTGACGGTCAGGCTTTTGCCTCTTGACGCTGCAGCCTGCCTCTTAACAGCCTCTGTATGCCAATTCCCGGCTGTGAAACAAGGCTTGCTATACTTTTGTGCCCGGTACTTTAGCTATTTCCACACATAACAGGATTCATTAACAGAGGTAATGCAGAAAAATGTCACTATTGAGTCCCAGAAGGAACAATTGCTGCAGGGCAGAGACAAAAAAGCACACACCTGCTTTCAAGACTTGCCTAGCAAACCCTGCAAACTTCAGATAATATTAAACCACATTGGGGGGGGGGGGGGGAAGGGGAAAGGAAAGTAAATGGATGCATTCATGCAAAGCACCAGCAGTGCTTAGGGACATGTTTAGTGGAGGATGGGGTAGTGTTAGGTTAACGGTTGGACTTGATGATCTTAGGAGTCTTTTCCAATCTCAACAATTCCGATCCTGTAACACAGAGTAAAATCAGACTGGTTAAAAATCACTTGTCCCGAGCAAATGTTATGAGGCACGAGGTTCTGCACAAAGCTGCTGCTGCTGCTTGAGGGCAGCAGTGCAGGGCAGCCACCTGCTCACAGCCCCTACTGCAGCTCCCGGTCCCGCTTCCCGCTGGGCAGGCCTACCAACAGCAGCGGCACCCGCAGCCGCTCTCCTTGCAGCCTGTTGAACGCTGGGAACGTGCTCCACGCTAAGAAGCTGCCGGGGCTGGAGCCCAGGGTGGCGACGAAGAGCACCTCGTAGCGGAATCGCACCGTGGGCTGCTCCAGGTACGTGCTCTGCTTCAGCCAGAAACCTGCGGGCAAGGGCATCAGGGGAACCTCATAGTGCAGGTCCCTCTCCAGAATGCGGACCCTGGCGATGCAGGTCCCTCTGAAGAAGGGGGACCCTGGCGACACGGGTCTCTCTAAGAGCGGGAAACCTTCATCGTGAGGGACCCTCGCAGTGCGGGTGCCTTTCTGCAGGGGGTCCTCACAGCGCGGGTCTCACGATACCCGGGGGTCCCTCCCTCTCGGCGCAGGGCGGGGGGCACCCCGAGGATGCGGGTCGCTCACAGCACACGGGTCCCTCTGGGCGCTCACCGTGGCTGCGGTAGGCGAGCAGCAGCGGCGGCACGTAGGTGAGCAGGGCGATGAGGAGCACGGCGAGCGCGGCGGCGGAGCAGAGCCCGGCCCGGTACCGGGCGTGCAGCGCGGGATGCGAGAACAGCTCCACGCCGGCCATGGCCCTCACCCCGGCGACGGCCGGAAGCTCTGCGGTTGCTAGGAAACGGGGCCCGGAAGCGCTGCGGTTGCTAGGGAACGGGCGGGCCGGAAGTCCCGCCCGCCGAGCCGCCGCTGTTGTTGTTGTGACCGGGAGCGCGGCAGCCCCAGGCCCGGCCGCCGCCACCCGCCCCCCCCCCGGGCCTCCCGCCGCCTCCCCGAGCCCCGCCGGCCCGCACCATGAAGTGGATGTTCAAGGAGGACCACGCTCTGGGTAAGGGTGGGCCCGCCGCGCCGAGGCCTCCCGGCTCCGTGGGCCCGGTTGGCTCCCCCGCCTCGGGGCGGGCACCGGCCGGCCTCGCCGAGGGGTGGCGAACGCCCGAGAGCCCTCCCGAGCGGACGGGCCGGCGGCGGCCCCGCGGGCGCTCCTCCCCCTGCCCGGGACACCGGCGGCACCGCGGCTCTGCCGTGACTAATGACGAGTTTTGTTCGCAGAGCACAGATGTGTCGAGTCGGCAAAAATCCGAGCCAAATACCCTGACCGTGTCCCGGTGAGTAACCCGAGTATTTCGAGGCAAGGGTGGATAAGCTGTTTCTACCCTGCCCTCTATTCTTTGATCAGATGCTGCTAAATAAGTCGTATTCCCTTTTGTGCCCTTAGATGTTGCAAGGAGGCCCCAAACACATCTGACTAATCCAGCATTCCCTCCTCCGCCCCAGTGCGTGTTGACAAGTGCCTGACTTTCTAAATGCTTTCCAGACATGTTTGTGTTTTATCAGTATCCTAGTTTCTTGTAGTGGAAGGTATGGCCCAGCAAATATTTTCAGCATATTGAGGATTCATTCTGTGCCTGATCCAAGAGAGATCATAAATTCTTTAAACTTGACAATCTTCCTGGCTATATGAGGAAGGTGACTTTTCCTCATGTATTCCATACCTGTGACCAGTCTTATGTGGTGAATCTCCCCATGCAGACTGTTGTTTGAAGAGCAAGTGGTGAACCTCCTTCCTGCATTACTAGCTACCTACCTGCTAAATAGTGAACACCACCTCTTTTTTTATGCCACAATCCCTTTTATTGTGTTTCGGTCAGTGAAATGACCACACTTCACATCTTTATGTAGCAGCTAGCAACACATTCACAACTGATCCACTTCTGAGTAAAATTTCCCACATCCCTTCTGACTACATGCCAATTAATGCCACTCCTGCCTAACCTCTTGGTAAATAACTTACCCATTAGCGTAGCCCCAAGAAGAACCTCTAATCCCATTGGCTTTCTCGGCTGCTGAGTTGCACGTAGTCACAGCATCTTCTCCAGCTCCAGTCTGACAAACTGATCCGATTCGTGCCGTTCTCTGCTTGGCTAACTCCCCACCTCATACGTAGACCGTGGCTAATGACCATACATCTCAACAGATAATTCATTTGTCCATTTCAAGAATATCATCATAACCCTAAGGAAGAAAGAGGCATCAAAACTCACATCACAAGTCAGAATTACATGATGCTGTATCAGGAATGGACAGCAAGGTGTGGATGGATACGGGAATTAAATCTCAAAATTGCAGTGTGATGCTTCGTCTGGGATGATATGTGTTTTCTGATAAATGATTCAGATTGGGCCACGTACCTTTTACAAAATTGTTGATTTTAAATATATTTTTGGCATTTAATAGTCAAAAGTGGTTTTCAGACTTAATGTATGTTCCCTGCTTTCCGCATTATGGTCTGCATCCAGAGTGACGTAGGTCAAAGTGGTTTCGGTTCTCAGCTGCTGTATCTGTCTGCCTGGATTTAGAGATGTTTCTGTGGTTCAGACCTGTTAAAGATAATACACAAACAGCCTGCCTCTGTCCCAGGGTGGCTCTTTTATGATTAAAATGAGAGATAAAAGAAATTCATGCTTGCTGAGCACTGCAGTTTTAAAATACCCTGGGGAATGAAGTGACCTAGAGGTTAAAGGTACCTCTAAGTTGTACTACAAGCAGTTCACTGACAGCCTTGACTTCCAGTTATGACAGTTTCTGCACTGTGAAGCTAAAGTGCCTAGTGCGTTATTTAGATAATATTTTTAAGGAGTTGTTAAGGCTTCAACATTTGCTTCAAGTTGTTACCAGCCTTCTTTACAATCCCCTCAAACTAAATTGTGAGGGGTGGCTACTCTGCCTTCCATCTGTTCTGTAGGTGGAGCTGAAGAAATTACAAGGAAAACCCTCTCCAGATCATAAGAGAGCGCATTTTTTAGATGTGCTGTAGCATTACCTGTGTGCTGTAGCAGTAGGGAATGCAGAGCTAAGGAACGGGGACACGGAAACCTCATTAGCCTTATTTCCCCACGTGCTGCATTTTTTCCTTAAAGAACTAGGCTGTGTGGAGCAATACGCATGAGGCCCTTTCTTAATTCTTCCTCCTGTACCTGTTGCTTTTTGTTCTGTTCTCTTTGCAGCCATCTTGCCATCTTTCTGCAGTCAGTTTCTAATTCCCTAACGTATGAAGTAAGATGCCCTACTTGTCAGTTCAGTGGAATACAGAGCAGAGGACGGTATCACTGAGCTGTACCTTGACAGCAATAACGTGTGGAACAATATGCCTTAGAGTGTAATTATAGTTAGAATAACGGGTTAAAAACAAACACAAAATAAGGATTTGCAGTGCTAAAGTCAGTGCGTTATTGCAAACATCCTAAATAGGCTACAAACATCCTAAAACAGCGATTAACATAGACAAACAAAAGCATGTTGATGCGGCAAACATCATTTTACCTCGGCATCTCTGCTTGGTTTCCTACCTGCTTTCTGTTACTAAATACTCATGGTGTTGGCAGAGACAGCCAAAAAGTTAAAAGATGTGTATACATTCATGTCACAGTTTTTCTTTCAGGCATATATCTTTTTACTCCATGACTGTTGACATTGGACATAGGAGGTTCTGAGCTGTTGTGTATATGAATGTAGCTTTCAGCGCAGTTGTAAAATGAAGTCTTACAGTGCTGAGCCAGGCCTACCTCTCATTTTGTTTGCAGTCAAGAAACCTTTTGTTCCTCCCCTGTGCTCACTGTTTTAAGCCCATACCAGCAAGTGATTTACCAGAGCTCTCTGTTCATACCAGTCCAGAAAAAGGCTGATGTTCACACCCACACTTTGCAGGTCATAGTGGAGAAGGTCTCAGGATCTCAGATTGTTGATATTGACAAGAGGAAGTACTTAGTTCCATCTGACATCACCGTGGCCCAGTTCATGTGGATCATCAGGAAGAGGATTCAGCTGCCATCTGAGAAAGCAATATTCCTCTTTGTAGACAAGACTGTCCCACAATCCAGGTGAGGGGCTATTCACGTGGTGTTCAGAACCATTTCAGCAAGCCTGTGACTATCAGAGGGAAGGTAATTCCCCTCTTTGAGGATTATTTGGTGATTTTAGTAAGTGTTTGATTATAATCCTAACCTCACTGTGATATTTTTCTCATTAATTTGACAAACGTCTTATTTCTTGAGCTAGACTGAAAAGGAAGGTGACTAAAAATACATTATAATTTACTTACATGGCAAGAGAGTGAGATCTGGAGTTATGATATATTTGGTTGAGTGCAAGAATATTTACACCGTCAGTGCCACAAAAGCAATCATTCTCAATGTAGCAAAAAAGATAATTGCATGTTAAATACTCAAAAGCAAACGCCATAAAGTGTTCTGACAAAAAAATAACCTGTCAGCTGACAGAAAAATGATGTCACAAATACTGTTACTTGTTTTAAAAATTCTTATTTTCCTGTACAGACAAAATGCAAAATAATCATAGAAAGGTTTTTCACATTGCTTTTCTATAGGAGTAAGTTTCACTGTTATCTCCTACATTCAGAATAATGTATAGCAGGAGCAGCTACTACGACCACTTTCTATGTGAGGTACATCAACAGTATTTGAGAAAATAGTATGTTACGACATTACATGGCTCAGATATAATAATATTCTTAATTCTTACCTTTGTCACAGTCCCTGCAGGTAACCTGTCAAAATCCAGTTAGGAATATTTTATTTACTTTGTGATACACAATAGGGACCTGTGAGAGCCATCTTTTTCTGCTTGCTTTTTTTCTAAGAGTAATGGGAATGGCTATGTGCCATCTTCTTAGAACTGCTAGGAAAGAAGAGGGCACACTGTCTCATCTCACATGTTCATGATGAGATGTCACATCTCTGCTGGTAAAATAAGACCTTGAAACTTCAATATTAATGCAAAAATGGTTACTGGTTAACGGATAAACAAAAATCTAATTTGTTAATGGCTCTGCTCCTCTCACAGGCTGAGTTTATTACATAGACCACTAACGCTTACCAGCCTTCTCTCCTCATTCAGAAGTTTATCTGCTATTCACCAGTTCCTTTCCATTTAAAGTACTCCCTGCAACTCTTCCCAGCTCCTCTCTCGTTTCCCTGTCACTCCCATTCAGACAGCATCTTTCAGTTCACGAGCCTTTTCTCAGTCTTGGGAAAGCTTTTATTCCCCAAAGCAACCTGGATCTCAAAGAAACAGTCCAAAAAGCACAGATGTTACAGACTTGAGACCAGCTGAACATTCACTACATCAGGTTGTTCACACAAGAAGCAAGACATCAATGCAGCTGCATTCAAGTAAGGTGCTATCAGGCTCCTGATCCCGGTACTGGTCACTGCATCAATAATGCATGAATCAGAACCCACACTACTTTCAGTGACTAATTTCCAATTTAGTAAGGAAGCTTTCTGACAAATGCATTTGTCAAGAAGTGATGAAAACCTGAATGCTCTGCAGAGAGCCCAAGATAATTTTGCCAACTCAGGAGCCAACTGCTTCTCATACATCCTCATTTTTGTGTTTTAATTTGCACACAGACTTACAAGTTTTAGCTTTTATTAATCCTTGATTATATGAGTTTCTAACTGTTAATGATTTGTGTGCCAACAGTTTGTCTTTTTTTTTTTTTTTCCCCCTCCTTCAAGCTTAACTATGGGACAACTTTATGAGAAGGAAAAGGATGAGGATGGATTCTTGTATGTTGCCTACAGTGGAGAGAACACGTTTGGTTTCTGAATGGTGGGTCTTGGCTACTGTACCATCCTGCTGTGTATCTTGTAAATAGCTAATCATTTTCTGTTCTGACACCCACAGAAGTTCCTTCTATATACATGCATTTGTAACTGGATTTATTTCTTAATATATTGATAGGTCTTGTTTTATTAGACTGCTAAGTTATAAAAAAAGTTTTGTTTGTTTTGTGCATTATTTTTTTTTCTCATGGCTGTGACTTCCCGGAGCCTCACTCCTTTGGGGAATACATTCAATGACATTATAATAAAGCGACGTAGTTGGGCAACTAAAACATGAAGAGAAGAATACACATTTATTCTGTTTTGAAGTGTTAGTTTAAAAAAATGAAAACATTAAAATAGTATTGGCAACACTGGTAGCTTATCCTAGGCAGGAGCAAGATGCTGATTGTGTTGAATTGAGCTAATATGTTCCTCTTTCTCAATTAACAAACAAGTACAATAAAAATTCCTGTCACAAATAGGCAGTGCTGTCATTTCTTTACCTTATTTTTTGCCAGAAAATTATACAGTACAGTTGCTAGATGCTGTACAGCTTCTCAGCCTTTACTTACATGGATGATGATACCAGGAATAAACAAGGAACTATCTGTAGGTTTCAAACCCAACAACTTCAGAGCTGCTTCGTCTCTTCAGAAGAGCTGTGCTTCCCCCCAGGCTGTCAAAAAGCCCAGAAAGCCAACAGTATCCCATTACCAGCTGTTTGGATGTCCTCATTAACCATGAACTGCAGGCACTTCATTCCCCCCAACTCTACTCCCCTTTGTCAAAGTCTCTGTGTTCCACCGTCCCCCCTACACCTTACCTATCTCTGCTTTCCAGTACATTAACTGCTGCAGAGCATAGGAGTGATACAAGCTTGGAACATGCCAACTGCTGCCTTCCAGGAGCAATTCTTCCAAAGATCAGCTGTCAATGATGACAGTTTAGTCTGCTACCTCTTCCAAAAGCAGAGGTTGTGTTACCTCTCCCCTCAGCATTTTTCCCTTCTGATCTTTTAGAGCAGTTTCTTGGTACTGCCTACAGCATTTCCTGACAGTTAGGAATTAAGCTGGTAGAGCGTAGAAACACTTATTTTTCAACCCAAGAAACACCATTTAGTTGTGTATAAGATCCTGCAGGCTTAGCCCCTCAGCCTTTAAATTTGGCTTTGTTTTATCTCCTTCCCTCTCTTCACATATTGATTCACTCTACTCCTAAACATGTCCTCAACTCCATCCAACACGTGAGGTTAATACCAGTGTTCAGCACCTCTAAAACTCCTATTAGACCTGAGATGTAGCAGGACGCAGCAGCCTACAGTTCACAAGTATTTCACAAACGTGCAGGAAAGTCTTAACAGGAACAATCTCACCTAAATGCCAGACTCAAACTTTTGGAAACAGTTAATAAGAATTCACATCATAGAACTGCTCATCTGAAAACTAGTCTGATGCCAAGACTACAGAACAACTTGCCTTGTGTAACCCATTTAAATATTGCAGCTGGATAGGAAATGGGAACATTCCAGGCTGGTCAGCAGGTTTACTACAGACTTAGTTGATTAATGAAGGGCAACTAGGTATGTTACAGTTTTTGCAGCATTTCAGGGAAGGACAAAGGTTTCGGGGTCCTGGAAATTTACTGGTGATCTCTTTAGTATACTACAGGACTTTGCCCTATTTCCTCAATTACAGTAACTGCTCCCATTTCTCCTCAGCAGCTCATTCTGCAGCCCATCTGCAATGGCATCCAGCCATCTTTCATCCTCCAATGACTTACGTGCTCCATAATCCCCTGCCCTCTACAAACACAACCATGACTCCCTCCTCACTAATACAACTGGTCTTTCTGGGTATTAGTGGTGGATTTGAGAAGACAGCATTATACACACAGAATTCAAGTTTTTCATTATTTCTTCAACAAGTAAGAGAGAACTATTCTTATTTGGCAAGTTAACCTAACCTCAAACTGTAACATGATATGTACTGTTCAGTCCCATTTGTATCTCAGTGGGTGGACTATAAAGGCTGTTTGGAGAACTGCTATAGCTGGTTTTCAAATCCAAAACCATATCAAGATACAGAAGAACAAAAAACTCAAATCACTAAAGAAACAAGAAACTCAAATCTAAATTGTCCACTTCTTCCACCCTGCCATTACATTGTCCAAATATTTTATGAATTGTGGTTTACAACAGGAACAGTGCAGCAGGGAAGTGTGCGCAGTAGCAGTTACACAGTCCTGAGCTTTGTCACAGAAGGCAATAATTGAGACAGACAGTTTAAGGGGAACTACCCACTGCTTCTCCTCAGCTCACAATGTTGATAGTTTTGCCATGCAGATGTTATTTGGTAATGAAGCATAAAGGTAAAGGCTGCCAGAGATGACTTCCAGTCCTCCCCAAAGTACCTTTGCCAGGCCCTTAACGAACACTTGCCAGGAAACAGTGACATCACTGAGATCCCTGCTTTTAATTAACCATGTTTCACAGGGGGACGGACAGTGCTCAAAACACTAAGAAGCAGGTAAATGTTTGCCTGGAATTACAAAGCACTGACAGGTCTGAAGCAGGTAATTCAGAAGGTTTCTTTCCTGCGCATAGGAGCAAAGCAGTTGAAAGGGGATCTGTTAAAGTCCTGAAATTAAGAGAGGGACACAGGATATCACAAGTGGTATTATTTGACACACACAGCCTTATTCCCAGCACCATTTTCCTTCTGCTTTGGCTATACTGAGTAAATAGAGGCTTATATGAAGGACTCCCTGAAAAAAAGTTCCTTTAACATAACTTAATTTCCAGTTAGAAGCAGCAGGGCTGGGGGACATGGAAAATTCTTCCAGTAACCAAACAAAGAGAGCCAAGAGTTATAAAAATATCACTTACTATACATTAGGGTTGTCCCAGCAACATAAAACCAGCCATAACATTATGAAGAGTGGAAGAAAATGCAGCATTAATATATTACAATGTCAGCCTTTCTTCCATAGCACTGCTTCAATTTCAGCTGATGTTGCTCCCGTTGCAATGTGCTATGGATAACAGATCATATCGTCAGCTCAGAAAGCACTGCACATCACTGCTGCCTTTCTTTTGGAGGCACTTTGTTCCATGAAGCTCAGAATTTTAAGTCTGCAATGATTCTTTTCTATATTTCACTAGAAAAGTGTCTTCAACTCAACCAAAATAAAGGCTTCTCTAAATTACTTTCCTTTTCACTCCTTGCAGCACTGGAACTAGAGGTCATCTTTTCCTGGCCCTTGCTGGATTTACATTGCTGCACGTATTCTCATGTGAAGAGCAGGTACTCCTTGGGATTCTTGACCCAACCCTGCAGGGCTTTGCTACGCAGCACTCTCCAGGCTTCTTGATAATTTAAAGCAGCTTCCTTGTAGTCCCAATAGGTTTCTAGAGTCTTCATCCTGACAGAAAATGCACAACAACAAAAAAAATTCTATTACCCTATCAGATGGAATGTCACAAAATGGAAAATGCAATCAAACATCTAAGAACATGATGATGCTCTATAAGCTCTTTCATGCTATTAAGTGAAATTCTCTCTCTTGCAATATAAATGTCAATGTTTGACTGTCACAATAGGTTACAGAAGACTTCCACGATAGCAAAAAAAAGTCAAAGCAAAGCAGAAAAAGTGGCCAGGGATAGGTGCTTTGAATTGGGTAGAAGGATCCTGTTTTGCTAAAGGAATGGATACGATTGCTGACTGGAAGGGAAGAGGACAAGGATGACAGGACAAGGTTTTTTTCCCCAACACATAATCATGGGGAAGAGTGAGACAAAGGAGAAAAATATTGTTTAATCTTCTCCCTAAAGCAAAAGAGATTCAGTAATTTTCGTGCTCTGTTCCCCTTCCTCATGCAGCATCTTCTTCCCACAATTTCAGCAGAACTACTGGTCACTCTGCTGAGTGTATTACAGGGAAATTCAGGTCTAGAGTATCTGAACACAAGTACCTCTGACAATTTCATCAAAACATTTTTCCTTTCCTTGCATTCCTTACCCAGCTTCTTTTGCTTCCTTTTGCCAAAGAGTCTGTCTGCCACATGTGGCTCAATGTTTATACATTCGACCCCATATGAAAGGAAGATTGTAGGCACCATGACCCTCATCAAGAAGAGCCAAGCTACTACAGGAACGCTAATCTAAAAAGTCTGAAAACCACTGCACTGACTTTAAGAACAGGCTTTCACGTGCAGAGGTGATACTGATCACCCCCCCGCAATAAAAACCCCAACAAACCCCCAAAAACATAACAGCAGACCACTAGAAGCTGTATTTCAGGCCTTCTGCTGTAAGACTATTTCTAGAACACTGTGACATGCATAGCAAGCCATGAAATATGAACTATTCTGCAGACCTCAGGTTCAGAAAGTGCAAAAGTGAAGAACCTGTCCGTGCCATTGCTGAACAGAGAAGATGTATACTCTCATACAAACCTGTCTGCGTTCCTG
This sequence comes from Coccyzus lansbergi, assembly GCA_033558105.1. Classification (NCBI taxonomy): domain Eukaryota; kingdom Metazoa; phylum Chordata; class Aves; order Cuculiformes; family Coccyzidae; genus Coccyzus; species Coccyzus lansbergi. Next base: position 16,344 of record JAUMJK010001741.1, on the reverse strand, counting down.
TCACAACTAACCCATTTTGCTTTCTTTACCTCTTTCACATAAATCAAACTGTGAAACTAACCTTTGAGCTGGTTTGGAAATGCCCATGGAAGTGCCCAGTGCAACAGTCCTCCACCTGCTCAGTGGAACAGCCACAGAATCCCATTATCAATGGTCAATTGCAGTTCAGGAACATCCCTGAGCAGGCACAAGACCAGCACCTCCCTGCCTAAGCAGCATTCAGGACACAACACGGGTCCAAGAAGGGCCAAGGTCAATCCACTACAACCAGCCCCAAGTCCCTAGCATAGGTAAACTGTTCCTCTCCCAGGTACTCCAACATGTACCTCAGGCATAATGCAAGTTTTGCACATCCTCCTCCACTTCAAAACCACTCCCTGGGGAGCAATACGCATGTTTACACTCAAGGATAAGGACCAAATCATTCTTTAGCAAGAAAGTCGTTATGCTAACATGCTTCTTGCACTTAAAGCACATCTGAAATATTTAAGCCTTTGATCCTGTCCTTCAATATAAATGCATCTAATGACTTAGATTTATCCTTTATCATAGAATAGCTAATATCAGATGCTGTTTACACATTCAAAACAGAGCTACTTGTACATAAAAGGATGGTTAAAGATTAAAAAAAATTATACAACACACATTTTTGGACTGGATCAATCCCGTTGATGGTTTTCCTTGCATTTGCTGTGGATACACATATAGACAGAATCCACCTGCCACTAAGCCAAGAGAAAGACTCCAATGCTTGGCTGTTCTTCATTTCTCCCTTGCTAAATGTAACTCTTTTTCCTGAATCTTCTGGCAAATCGATGGCTCTGTGACTCACACCTGGCAGTTTGCTTCAATTTACCTAAAACACATGGGATTTTTCTAACCTAGATTATTCCAACAGACCTTTGTTTGGAAACTGTTACGGCAGACCCTAAGGAAAAACACAGAGAGCACTAAAGCACGATAGACAGTAAGGAGCAGCTCAGTATTTTCACCCTCTCCGTAGCAGCTTTGAGAGCACACGTGACTGCTGCCTCTTGGGGTTTCATTCTCCAAGCAGACAACATCATTACAGGATTTAACAGTTAATGCAACAGAAAGCTCTATTATAAACAGCTTCCTGAAAGAGCTGCCAAAATCAAACAGATCTATTTAATTCATGCTCGACTTCTGCATTAAACTGCTATGAAATTTTCAGCATATATATGGGAAAATGTTTTAAAATTCAAAGTACATTACATCTGCCTGAAGTCTTCACGTGATTTGACTATGTCTCAGCTTTACCTGGGCCATTAAGGCTCTGAGCGCTAGTAATGAAGAACCTGCGACATTTTTTTTTGGCAGAAGTGAGCACTAGTTTGCTGCCTCAGGCGAAGTCTAGTACAATCATATGATCTCCAGCCTATCCAGGTCTGCCTGACCACATTCCTTTTATGCTTCCCTTCACTATTTCAATGTTGCCCCTACCCTTCTGTGTGGAGCTATTCTGATAACTGTGGGCCAGAGGTGCGAGAAGTGGCCCATGGATTTCATTCTGAAAAGTACCACACTCTCAGAAAAAGCCTTACACAAAATCACAACTAGGCCTGAAAAGTCCATGTGTGAACCCACACGAATCTGAGACGAACTGGGCCCATGCAAGGCAGCCTGCAAAGAAAAGCAACACAGTGGCAATACCCAACTGTCCCACAGGCCTCTGTGCAGCAGCAAAACTGTCACAGGATTTATTTAATATTCAAACTTTAAAAAGAAAATTGAAAAGGGACTAGAAAATTACAACAAAATTGCGGCCAAATGTGGTTGGGTTTTGTTTCTTACTGGAGAAGAGCAGTAACGGTGAAACTGCACCCCTCCCATGGCAGTTACTTCCCTTAGGGTGACAGTTCCTTACAATCATCCCCAGTCACTCCACCAGGAAATACTTAGTGGTCACCTCGCAGAATCCTTTCATTTTTCAAAAATGAACACTGGCATTAAAATCTTAAACATGATGCCCAAACAAAGGTTCTATACTTTAATCTAGGTGTTTAAATCTTAAAGTCAACAGAAAGTCCTGGCACTCATCCGCACAACCAGCCTAACCCTCCAGTTAAGCGTCACTGGGACTGGAATCGTCCACACTGCAGATGGAATGGGAAGGAGGAAGAAAGCACAATCTGAATTGTGGCAGTGTCTGACTACGATTTATGAGAAAAGAGGACCAGTCATCCATTTAACAAGCCCAGCAAGGAAAACAGTGTGGGTTTATACTGCAAAGTCTGTCTTAGGTTCAGACAAAGACTTGCATAGGCAGTCACACCTTGCACAAACAGCAGCGTCTGGTGGCTCTGTCTGGTGGATGCCACTGTTAGACAATGAAGGGTTTCACTTCCTCAGGTGATGAACAAAGCATGGTTTTTGATCTACCACCAGGGAATAAAACCAATGAAATGAAAAACCTCCTTTTCCATTTCACCACCAAACGATCTGCAAACAATACCATGGAGATTTTTACCTAACAACCCACGTTAGCAATGGCACAACATTGCCCAACAGTGTGTCACGATTCCTTTCACAGTGAACATAGAAAACATGAAAAGAAAAATATGTAGCAGGAATTTCAAAACATTAACACAATACAGCATGTCAGAGGAAGTCAACAGAAGAGAATAAAGTATGGCAGGCTTTCCTTTCCATCTTGTAAATGCCCTGATGGAACCCAAGACACCTGCCACTGTGCTTTCCCAGTTCACACTTATTGCTGCCATAAATAAAAACTTGTATATTTTCGGTGTCCTTTCACCATAATTTAGCATGAGGAGTGTATCACAGAACCTTTACTACCCCTAATTTCCTTTATTTGGGTCCTAAGAAGCAAGGCAGGAACTCAGGGACAAAGTGGGAAAAGGAAACTAGAGGCAACCATTTGTGGGATAACAAGATACATTTGAACAGGAAGAAAATAAAAAAATGGGTAACAGTTACTAATAGAGAAGTTTAGAGGGGAAAAAAATTGAGTGTGGGATTTCTTAGCTGAAATCCACTCAAATTCAGACTACAAGGAAAGGGGGGAAAAAGGAAGATATCGCATCAGAATATTGTGTAGGAAGGGAAAGGGAAGAAGAAGGAAACAGTAATACAAAGACTTTATATTTTCCTTTTCAAGTGAAGAGTAGGAAAAGCAAAGACTTCAAAAGGAAAGCAAGTGGACAAGCTGACTGGTGCACTAGCACCTCTACTGGAGTTTGCGCAGCCTAAAAATGATGCCACATCTGCAAATCAGCTGGATTCTTTTAGGAGAAGCCCAGACAGAAAATGGTAGAGGACAAAAAATACAAAGGAAATTACAAAGTCACTGAAGTCTAGAAAAGCCCTGAGGTGAACTGCCTTTATGTAAGCAGCACATGATCAGCACAATGAGTCACCTATCCAACAACACATCAGCTCACACTGTATTCTGAGGAAATTCTGATTTCTGAACAAGTGAAGACAAACTCTCACCCAAAAGACGTGAATAATTTTATAATCAAAACTCAACTAAGGATAAAGCATATCTCTACTTAGAGCATCAGCTGAAGCCATTTCATCAAAAGCACGGCTCACGTTGACATCAGAACTTTAAAACTGTCATGAGACACTTCTACAGACACAGAAAGTAACTGCAATCTTTAATCCATAAGACTCAAAAAACATACTACTACCTACTTTCCTTCACTCCTCCTTCCCCAGCAGTCCACTGCCACTTTCAGACAAGATCAATTTAACTCAGAAAAAAAAAAAAAAAACACCCGAAATGCAGAGTTTTCTGGCAAGATAGCAAGTTGGAAGAGGCTTACAGAGGTGTCCTATCAACATCTGATGTAGTGCAAGCAAAGGACAAGCCTCCACTGATCAGGAACAGAGTTTACCCTTTTGAAAAGCAGTAAGCCTTCAGAGATCAGCTGCCACAAATTCTTATCTTCACTCCAAACAAGCAAACCACTTGCAATTTCTTTGTTCTGCTATTAATACATGAGATGTTGTAGCTATTTCTCTAAGGAATTGATTAAAAAGACCAAAAGGAGAGCCTTCCTAACCCATCAAGCAGGTGACATATTTTTCAGGTGACAAATTTAACAATGAACTTATCTAAAATGAGATTCATGAGCAGATTCTGCTATCATCATAGTATTCCTCAGTTTCATTGAGATAAATTCACTCTTCTACAAAAATGCCTTTACCTAAGAGTGTCTGGCAGATCCTCTTGTGAAATACTTGACACCAACTTTTGGAATGTATGGAAAAGTTCCACTTTACAGATCTTGGATCTGATGAAAGAAAATAAAAAAAAAAATAAATCAGAAATTCTGATGGAAAAAAGTAATCAGAAATACACTTTCTCTTACAGCTCACAGCAGTACATCCCAGCTGGACGTTTTTGATAAAAGACATTATGTTCATTCTCAAAGAATGTAACAAGTTCTCCACAATTTAACTTTTCCTACCACATCCAAGCTGCCCACTAGCCTTTCCCCCTTTTTTAAATGTTATATTGACAAAAACCTGCATTGCCCCCACTGTCCCAGCCAGCAATGAGTCACTTTGGAGAGGGGACGTTTTAACATACCCACATTGTTATCTGCGTGAGATTGCATGGTCATCAGCTCACAACTACAGGATGGTTGACCCAGAAGCACTACAACCAGAATGGATCAAACAAGCACAGAAGGACTCCAAGAGCTTGTGCAAACTGGCCAACTTTGTATTATTCAGAACAAATAAAAGAACCAGCAGAAATACCTGGAACCAAGCTGTCCTTTTCACAATGGTGACGAGGACACATTCAACAACTGCTAGGCAGTTAAACAGGAATAGGCTCATCAAAAGGTAAAGCGAGTCAAACTTTGAGAGATCTTTGGAAGCTACCGTATGAATCTCTGTCAGCTTTAAGCCCTTCTCTTGTAAGAGAAGACAACCAGAAGAGCTGTTTATAAAGCATGGTTTGTATTTGAAACCCTCAGCTATCTTCTGTACTTATAAATTCTCCTTATACACTTGTCTTCACAATGACTGGTTCAGTTCTGCAACACACACAAGCTTATTTTCCAGAAGCAATAAAAAAAAAAAACCCATCAAATAAAAAAATTTCGCTAGTATGTTTTCTAGGAACCCCAAAATTGGCATACAAAGTTGTTCTAAAATTTCCACTTCATGTTGATCTACCAAAATTTCATATTGTAAGGTCTGGTGTTTTAGGTAATGAAGTATTAACAAGAGCACATACCAGAAATCTACCTACAAATTCCTTTCAGTCAGTGAGCTTTACCTTCATTGATATTTAGTGTTATCTAGCATATTCAGGCAGGAAACACCCTAAACAACACCTCTCACCAATCACCCTGAGATACCTTGAGGGCACAAACACCAGAGTAGAAATACAAGTCTTGTTTATCATTAAACACAACCCTCAATAAGGCTATAAATTCTTTATCCTCATGATATAAGTTCCTTTTGCAACTGTGTATCATGAAAGCGTAAACAGTTTATGTATTCTTTGACGTTGTTTTTAATTCTGATTTCGTAAGGAAAGGAGACCTTTGCAATTACAGTGTTGTAGGCCTTCTCTAATACATTTTAAATGTTGTAGTGAATTTTGATCACGTGTTAAAAAAAGGATCATTAATAACTAAGTTCCTACTTAGTTACAGGCACCTAGCGGGTGGCTCTAAAGTTTTAAAGTAGATACACAAACACTATATAACAAATTTAAGCCTACTGAGAAAAAGTTGTTGGTTGGTTTGTTTGCTCTTTCACAGGTCTTCTGGAATACATTACATACCACATATGGAAAAATAATATTTTACAGGGCATCAAAAGACACACTATATCACACAGGTCACCTGTGCTAACAATACCCTAGCCACCAATACTGATCACAAAAGAGAAAGTACCTGGTCCTCTTCTTTCTAGGGAAAATTTTTCAATATTAGGATATACCAGGATAAACTTGAGTCAAGTCAGGCCTAACTTTGAGAATCTCAGAATGTACAACTTGCATGTGAATGAATTCGCCACGAGAATAGTCTGTGCTCTACTTATAATTATATTCTTTACAGTCAGGATTATCTTCTTTCTCCCAGAAAGCCTGGGAAAAATGAACAACATGATCATTGATAAATTGGCAGTAGAAGCCATCAACAACCAAAACATGACCCCAACCCTGAGGGTGAACTTCCACAGACCAGTGATAATTTTGGTCACTTCACCTAAACTAAGGAAACTGAGAGAGAGAGAGAGAGAGAGTTTTGTGTGCAGATGTCTACAAATAACTCCTCTCAACCTCTCACATATTTCTTTCACAGCCATGAACCCAAAAGATACAGAGCAAAAATTCTGGTAACTTCACCAACAACTAAGTTGCCTTTGAATAAAAACGAATCATAGTCGCTCACCACCATTATCTACATGGCTCTCTTTAATCAACAGTGACAAAGAAGAAAGAGGATAAACTAGTTAATCTCAAATTTTGTCATTTCAACTCTTAAATAGTGACTCTTCCTATTTCCCTGCTCCCTAGGTTTCCTTCTGCTCTGACAATGCCCTGCACGTCAGGTGAGCTGGCAGAGGCAGGAATGCCAACAAATAAGATACATGCATCCAGATACCACAACATTCTCACACCTGCTCTGATGGCTCCCAATCGCTTTCTTCGTTGTTCCCTGTCGGAAGCCATCTGAGGTGACATCCAGAGGTTGCTCAGGGACTGCACTCCAACTTATAGCTGCAGAAGAAAGGATTATTAACAAGGGAGATGCTCTCATCACAAAAGCAGAGCAGTTCCTTTCATTCTATGTGCTTACGTTACATCATGATGTTTACCAAAGTAACTCAAACTAGAAAGAGGACCATGGTTCTCTAGGGTCAGGATTCCGGTACCTAAAAGAGCAGGTAAATTCTGTGTAGTAATAAATATAGATACACAAACACACACAGAGCTTTCAAGAATCCATGCCTTAAATATCTGGCCTCGAGCTTTGTAATTCTCCCCTTTCTAGGGGAATTCTACTTTCTTTTGTGCATCCTGCCTGGATAATGCATTAAGAAATTTCCAGGTCAGATCATTTATTTTCGTATCAGGCCGTGAAATACTCCCCCAAGCTATTTGCACCCCTCACTCCATGTTTTCCTTTTTAATTTATTGTGTGCTATTCTTTTATTGTGCATTTAATACTCTAAATAGTTCTCTCTCTGTTTGACAGCTGCTGTACATCAAATATCTGCAGACTTTATTTGAAAAAATAACCAAAAAGTAGCCAAATAAAAATATGACAGATAAGATAGCAAGAGCCAATAAAGTTATCCTTTAACAGCATTCTGGTAACCTTTTTATCATCTTAGGCTGTAAAACTCTTAATGCTGAAACTCTGTACACCATATCTTATAGATTTATAAATAACTAACAAACCAATAGCAGCATGTTTAACAGAGATAAATCTGACTGACGTGCCCAGTCAGTCAGTCCCTCCACAGCCTAACGGCAGCTCCTTTAACTTCTACTGCTTTGAGACAATTTTTGTTTCCTAATTTCTCCCATTTCTCTGGGTTCCTAATAGGCAAAACAGTTGCATGTGCATTAACTCTAAGGTAAATTTTCACAGCTTCTGTCCTTAATGATACATAGAGTTAATTCTGATTTTCACTGCTTCAAGAAAAAAAAAAAACAAACCAAAAACAATAACCTGGCATAATTCATATAAGGAAAAAAAGCATGATAAAGCACCATTCATCTTTATTTAACAGAATGACCTGAGTAACTGTACAAAAAGAAAGGCATATGCAGGAATTTAGACCCACTTGGTTTCAGATCATTTTTGCTAATTGAATTGGCACCAATTTTCAATGATGGATTTTGTTTCCCGTCTCTCAGAATCCAAACTTTTTCCTTCCTGGCACCTATAAATAAATCCAATTTAATGAATGTGAATTTTATTAAGGAACTCTTTGTTTCCATTCTAGTTTATCATCAACTCTATTGTAACAGAATAACTTCCAGTTCCAGTTGAGCCAGAAAAGTGTATAACAGCAGAAGGCAGGTGTGTCCAAGTTTAAAAAACCTGCTTAACCATACGAATGCAGTGGCAGTTCTACTGGTTTTTTCCCCAAATGAGACCATGTTGCTAAATCACAACGTGACTTGCATATTCATTCATCACCATGACAAAAACTGCAATGTCCAAATCCTCTATCAATTAAACCTTTACACTATACTACTCTATATTCTTTCTACGTTCAAGACCTCTGGAGCAACTACAAGCATAACCCAGCATGGCAAGTCTCCTGTTCATTACCAAGAAGAATGAAAAACTAACGGAAACAAGAAGTCTTTTGATGTTCTTCTCTTATTGTTCGGAGAAATTTTGCTTTCACTGGTTATTTTCCATCTTTGTTTAGATTATAAATTCTTAATGGCAACAACCAAGTGTTTATTCAGCCTGAAAACTCCCTAAAGCAAACTAGAGGGTTAGGCAAAATATTATTAATTATTAACACTTAAGCTCTGACCTGAAATTAATTTATTGCTACGAGTCACACTTTGCCTCTGGCACTGAATGATGTTCCACTTTAACAAACCACCTAATTTTTATTAGGACTTTCGCACACAGTTATGCAACCACCAGAAATTAACTCACCTGCGCTACAAGGAACAAGTTTTGTTTTGCTGTTAGTTTGAACTTCCTGAATTGCCTGACGACTGTGTTCAAATCGAAGATCTGATTGCAGCAGCTTAACCTCCTGAGGGAGAAAACCATCTGGTAAAAATGAGATGTGCCGACACCTAAAGGAAACATGGAAAAATGCAACTGATTTTACAACTGGTCTTCCCAAACAAGGTGATTTTGTTCAATAGAATTAAAATGGAATTAAACACAAGTTACAGAAGTGAGACAAAGAGGTCTACAAGAACTACAATGAATTGATTTTAAAAAAGATCTAAAAAGCTAGTATAATCAATGGAGATCAAAGATGCAGGACAAAACCTGCAATATACTTCACAATGCAAAATAATCATAAAGTATTTACACAGTCAATTATATTACATTAACAACCGTTTTATGAACGTAAAGGATTATAGTCAAAAACTAGAAAGATAAAAAAATCCTTGCAGTTCCATGTATAATCTCATCTTTGTTACATACTGAATGGAATTAGGATCAGAGAAGGAAAAAAGCAGGGAATGAAGTAAGACTGAGTTTATATTTTCAGATGTAACAGCCTGGAAAAGTGCATAACACAGCAACCTAAGACTAAAGAGAGTGGGCAATTTCTTGTGCCAAACATCACATAGAGGAAAGAATTACCCAGTAAGCTCCAGTGGATAGGTAGCTAGCATTTCCCCTGTTAATATATTATGACCTCTTTTATGACCATTCTAGAAGGTTGTATGGCTATGGAGAAAAGGAGTTAAAAAATGAAGTAAAATCTTTCAGATGAACTGGTCTGGCAACTGCCTCTTAAAGGGAGTGGTTCAGCTCACTGGTTTCTTCTTTGCTCTCCTTTCCTTCACCCTGCCCAATTCCATTTACTCTCCTCCCTATGCTTACAGCTTCCTCTGTTGCACTGATTCAAATTTTTAAGTTGTAAATACTCCCTTGCTATCCTTTTGCAGCTGAAAATGTTGTTTTCATCAGCTCAAGGATCTGAGGAGCAAGAAAGCCAGTGAACAGCAGGTGACTTTCCTCATTTAGCAGCAGCGCACCTCACTTATCACATAAATTCCCCTAGTCATATTGTCACAGCTCCACTACTCAGAGCAGATAGAAAAATGAAATCCTGGAGGTTTTTAATGAGTTTTAGGAGTGGTCCTATAATAAATAAAAGCTGCTTTTGCTCACCAAAACAATTCTATAAAAGGGGACTTAAGAGATATTCAGAATGACTTTGTAGAGTATAGACAACAATAAACTAAGACTTTTCTTGATCCTGTTTGAGGATATAAAACCAGGATGAAGATAATAAAACTTCACAATTCTAAAATACTTGATTAAAATGAGTTTGGGTCCTTCTGGCTGCTTTTTCTGCTGGAAGGCTTCTAGAAAAACTCAGCTTCTCACTGCTTCATGAAAGATCAACCAAGGAGATCGTGCATCTAACGGAAATTCCAAAGGAGAGCACTTACCTTTCAATTATCGCTCTCCGCATGGCTTCTTGGCTATACGGACACTTCCCCACTACAATTGCTGAGAGATACACTGGATACTGCAGGAAATGCATCAGAAGAGCTCCTTGACACCCTAAGACATTCCAGCGAGCCATTTTATCACTGCAGGACATAGAGCATGTTCTGTCTCCACGACCTGGCTTCACTCGCAGTAATCCCACGCAGTGATACCCTAGCCCAGGTAATAGGGCATCACCCAGTTCTCCAGGTACGCATTTTGCTCCAGTTCTATAAACATCTACTACCTTTGGTCTCCCTAAGTCAGTCTCCTTATTAGCTGCTTGCATCTCTGTAGAACATTCACAGCTCTTTGGATTTGCTTCAGATACTTCCTGAACACGCAGGTCTTTAGCAGTCAGGGAAAGATAAACATCATTGTCAGTTTTCATCCTCTTGATTATAGGGTCGCTTGCCATTTTCTCTGATTTCCTTTTATCTGCTGGACTCAAATGATTCCGGTTACTCCTACACTCTGCTGATTGTCCAGCTGCATCATCTCCACTTACTGGCTCAGTAAGCTGGTTCTCTGGTTCATTAACTGGAATAATAGAAGCATCTCCACCTACAACAAAAGAAGTAACATCCAAATGGGCTAAAAATGCATCTCTCGTAACTGGGACACATCACACCAGCAATATTACAACTACTGCTAGCTTTCACAGATTTGCACTTGGGAAAATTTAACTTTAAGAACACTTTTCACTCAATGTTGCCCCGTAGAACGATGAAATCATACTTCAGTCAAATTTAGTTACAAGTTTTGCAATCTATGTAAGAAGCAATCAAAAAAGCAAAACTCTAAAGCAAAAGGTGTCAAAGACATTTGACAGACTACAAGCAGGGCTGAAGACTCATAGGGGAACTAGTCTGATCTAACTAAATAATACAAGCTTCAAAAGAATAATTAAAGAATAAGGTACTGCACAAGCACTGACGTTGCAACCTGTATCACTAAAACAAGCTCAAAACCAAAATTCTGAAGCCCAGTTCAAAGCAAACAAAACCTGATAGGCATGTGAAAAAAAAAAAACCCAAACAGTCTGGAAGTTATTCTTGCTATTAAATTTGGAGATGTAGATTCTGTTCTCATATAACATTGACAAAGCAAACCATAGTGCATTTCAGCAATGCCATCAGAATTATGAAAATGATGAGCAACTAATTAAATACGTGAAGTACCAATGATGCATATTTTGAGAGTGCTTATACTTCCTTGGTCTGCTAACAGGGTAGCAGTTGAAGAACATACTGGTAAGGGTGGTAACATCCAGATGTCTGATAAGCTGGCAGAACAAGCGGTCACATTCCTACGTTTTGCCAACAAATCCTCATCTCAGTAGCACTGTTCGGGTTTTTTTAAACACACAAAAAAACATTTTCCAGGACAAACCAAAAAGTTGCATTGTTGCATTCCATCCCATAAGAAGTTTTGGGTTGGGGGTGGTGGGGTTTTTTTCATGGATTGGGGTTTTAGTTGAGGTTTTGGGGTTTTTTTTTGAGTTTGGTTTTGGTTTTTTGTTTATTTGGGAGGGGAGATTTTCCTGGGTTTTGGGGGGGTTTTTCTTTGGTTGGGTTTTTTTTGTTTGTTTGTCAATGGTTTGGGGTTTTCTGTGTGGCTTGTGGGTTCTGGGGTGTTGTTCTGCACCTTCCCTCCCCAACCCCCCCAAGTCATTTGGGGTTCGGTTTTGGTTATTTTTTAATTTTTTTTTAACTGTAGTAAATGCCAATGTTTTTTATTAAAAATCAAATCCAAGGAGACAACTTTTAAAGGAAAGCAACCAGGAGTTAAGACAGCACCTCTGACAAGTATGTAAGTTTCCAGACAAAGAAAATACTAACCAGTGTTGCTTAAAGAGAATGTGAAGAAGTGAATGGGACTTACTGAATTCTCATGAAACACATCCAGCATGATAAAATGCTAAGTGTATCTTTGGAGGACCAGTCAAGCATATCATGGAGCACATACTGATAACATGAGTCACTGCCTCACCCTCACTCCAGACCAGAAGGAGACAAAAGAAAGGCAAGGGGCAGCAAAGATTCTACAAGTGGGAACCATTAAATTGGTTCACCTAAGCATACTCACAGGGGGTGTGACTGGAGAAGAAAACAAATACAATATTTGGTTTGAGTTTCCACCTCCCGATTTCAGTTCCTGGAATAAAAATACTGCCTTGCTGATGGGAAAGTGCCAGCCACATCTGATGGAGAAGATACCTGTTAGGTAGAAGTTTTCATGAAGCATTTACTTCATTTTTGATGCACAGGAACCCAAAAAATAGACACCCGGTAGCCCCTGTTCTTTCCTGATGTAGTCTATGAAATGCCATCAGTTATGCTTCTAGAGATTAATGGGATCCAACATAAACAGATCATTGGAAATGTAACAAAACTCAGAGTGTTGGATTCAGTGGAGTTAACTATGGCTTCAAATTGCCTAAGACCCCTTTCCTCCCACTCAGTATTTTCACTGGCACCGCAACTCATCCAATTTTGTGATAGACAATTTAGTGGCATCAAACCACAAGAAAGATATTAATTTCTGCAGTGTTACTATTCTGCTGGCTCAGTTCCTTGTACCAGCTCGCCGTACATGAATAAGGGGACTGGTATGTGGGAAAAAGCAAAAAGGTCACCCTTCACAGCTAATCATCAGACCTGCACTGAAATCGGATCCTATTTCTTTGTATAGAAGCTCTACAAGAATGAGGAAGAAACAAGCTTTTATGAAAGGGCCTTAACACTACCTAGTATAAAAATTAGGTAAATTCTGGAATTATTGTTACTCTCTTTCATTGCATTCTCATCCCTGAAGCTACAAATTCTGGCTGTTTTTTTGTTTTTACTACAACCACCTTAACTGGCACTGAATAAAAGCATGTGAACTTCTTGCCTCACCTCTGAAAGCTCCTCTTGGCCACAATTTCAGCATGACTGTCATTCAGAATGTCTCCTAATAGAACAACCAAATGAGAACATAGGCATCATTACTGAAAGGAGATGAACAAAGCAAACAGACTTTGACAGGTGACAGCTCTCCAGCTTCGCTAGCATTTGAAGGTTTAACATTGGTATTAGGTTATCCCAAGATATTTGCATTTCCAGCCACTACAAATAGAGGTCAATAGCTTACAGAAATTAAGAATAAAAGTCTTCAAAGCAAGTCAGAGACTTGTTTAAATACAAAATGTTATCTCTTCTGATATCTGGAATCCTTTCAGTTAAAGAAACTCCGTCTTCCTTCAAAACCTTCCTGATATTTGTTCTTAATAGAAAACAGTAAATCTTGGTACTCTCAGATTAATGTTAACATCCAGAAAAAAAAGTCAAGTGTTTGTTAAGCTCTGGTTGAAGTTTCTTGTTTCACTGTCCTACAATTTAAATCACACAATTCACTTCCATCTCTTTTGCTCCACTAATTCATTTCACCGTGAAAGATGTTACACTGAGCACTAAGCACTCTAAAACTGATGGACGCAAAATTCTTTCTTCTGTTTTGCTCTACTCCTCCTCTCTGAAGTCCAAGGAAGGCAGTAAATCCTGTATCTGTGTATTCACAAACACTTCTCCGCCTTAGCCACTTTTCAGTACTAATTATTCCTCCTCTGCTTACCTGAGAGAGGAGATGGATGCATTGTGAATAAAAAAGACATGAAAAGTAGGGGACGTCCTATAATAAATGGTAAGAAATGGCAGCTGTGGGAAATCAGGTATCTAATCCAAAGACTTATTGTGCAAACACTTAAAATTACCTATTTGCGGAACATACCTAAGGGAGATAAAGCCTGTTAGTTCCTACCTGGTGTCACCCCTACCCTAACTCAGCAGCGCCATCTTTCGCACCAGACCACGATAAAACTAAACTGTAACAGGTGACAAGCACAATTATTTTGCTCATGTTCCGTTTTGCTTTTAGTTATGAAGTGTTTGGGTACACAGGCTCAGAGCCTACGCTACACAATTCCATAAATAAAAAGTTTATTCACCTTTAGAGCAGCAAAGTGCAGCAAACTTTCAGGGCAGCTATTCTGGCTGCTTTAGCCCCTCTTCTTGACAACGTGAGGTCTGCCTTATGCTTCTGGCTTCACTCCAGAAATTCAAGCTTGATGCCTTGGACATTTTTCTCTGACCCTAATGAGACCATCAAGAAAGGGGGTAGGGCAGCTAATCTGTTCTTGTATTTTACACCACACTTACCAGTTTTTCTCATTTTATTTTGGCCAATACATTTTGTTCCAGTTCCCAGAGCAACAACTTCCTTAGTTTCTGAAAAGAAGAAATGACTTTAAGTGAACAGAAGCATTGCTTTCACAGCCATTCTAGTAAGACAGCACACAGAACACTGTGTGGAAGGGAAAGGGGTAATGTGACATTCCAGAAGGCAAGCAGCTGGAGAACTGAATGCATCAGGCAGAAAGCGCTAGGAAAAGCCTATGATGCCACAGCAGGAGTGGCTTGATACGCTAGGCAACACAGTGGGCGCTAGCACAGGATTCCTCAAACACAAAAGAAGCACGGGAATCAGTCACGGAAGTGCTGGTAAGTGAAGAGATGATGGTGGCAAACTAACACAAATGCACAGTGAAGTAACAGCCTGTTGAAGGAAAGCAAGCTGAGACCTTTCTAGGGTTCTTTCAACAGTAGCCAAACACATCTCTGTGAGGATTTACATGGATATTCAAGTCCTGTCTAGCCTTCTGCCGTTTATTCATCAGTCAAATGCAGGCTTTCATTGTCTTAGCTAGTCTGAGAACAACAGTGTGATAATTAATTAAGTTTTGCTGCAGCTGGTTTGTATGTTTAATTATCTTACTATATAAAGCTGTCTTGTAGCTAGAAATAATATGCAGACAATCTCCAGACATGATGCTTAGGTGTGTAGCAAGGTGTAGTTCTCTTAGGTCAAGTGATAACCTGAAGGGAGTCTCCGGACATGGCTGAATACTCCAAAAATACAATCACAGAATCACCAGTTTGGAAAAGACCCATCAGATTATCGAGTCCAACCATAATGAGCAGTCTTGGAGAGATTTATATAGTTGTGTCTAAAACTAATACATATACCTACTACTTTTGTAAGATGACATGCCTTTACTAGAAGGACATCCAATTCAGCGCTGAATTGTAAAATAAATATATTACCCTTGCTTCAGAGACTTTGTCCTTCTCAATATTTTATCAGTGAATGTGTGTTCCTCACAACAGCGTTTTACTCCAACTACCTCTTTACAAAGAGAAGCTACTAAACTTTCTCAGAGTAAAGGACTTGGGTGGAGACAGGACTGGGACAGGAAGAAGCATATGTTGTTTCTTAAAACGTATCTTAGAAAAATAAAGAAAACAAAGCCCTACGACTGCCACCTCCTCTCCACTCCACACACCCTCCCTTTTCTTACCCCGCGGAGTCCCCACACCGGCAAGAAGCTCGCTCTGGGCTGCAGCCTCCACTTTGACCACCGCTGCCAGGGCAGTCCACTCCCTCTCGGGGTCGGGCTTGCCCTGTTTGGGGAGCCTGGTGCTGTAGTGGCGGTAGCACAGCTCGGCGATGCCATCGGCGGACCACATGCTGCTGGGGCGACCTCGGGGAGACCGCGATCCCCTCACGGCACCGACCCCAGACCCGGCGGCTCCCGCCCCGCCCCGAGGGATCTGATAAAGAAGCCGTTTGCCCCTCAGGAGTAAGAGCCGGTGCCGGGCTCCCCGCAGAGCTAAGCCGCCCCCGCGCAGGCGCACACAGACACGGAGCCGGGCGGAAAGACACGCCTTTATTGAGCTGCGTTCAGTGAGGGGCCGCGCCGCCCCGGGCTTCACACGGAGGTGCCTTCGGCAGGCGGCTCGGGCTGCGCCTCCTTCTTGTTGTCCTCCGGCTTCATGGCGGGGAAGAGCAGCACCTCCTGTGGACACGGACAGCGTCAGACATCATGACCGCCCCGGCCCCGCATGAAATATCGCGAGAGCGCCCCAACCCCGGAATATGGAGACCGCAGTAGGCAAATCTCGCGAGAGCGGCTGGCCGCCGCTAAGTGGGGAGAACCCAACCGGACAAATCTCGCGAGAACGGCAGTTCCCCACCAGGTGGAGAGGAACCTGCCGGCACATCTCGCGAGAGCAGCTGTTCCCAGCTATGTGGGGAGAACCCTGAGAACAAATCTCGCGAGAGTGGCTGGACC
>JAUMJK010001740.1:0-33493 GCA_033558105.1 Coccyzus lansbergi | reverse complement strand
GGCGTCTGATTAGCATTAGCCCCGCCCCCGGCAGGTGTTTGGGGGTGGTTGATTGGTCGCTCGGCCGAGGCCGCGCTCTCCGATTGGCTGAGGCGCGCGTCGCTCGGCCGCCGCCAGGGCCGCACTTCCGCCTCGGTGTCAGCGGCCGCGGGGCCGTTGCGGGAGCGCGGGGCCAGGTGAGGTGGCGGCTCTGCCCGCGCGGGGTCGGCTCCCCGCGCCGAGACCGAGGGCTGGGGAGGCTCCCCCGGGCCGGGGCAGCTCTCCTCAACCCCTCGTGCGCTCGGCGGGGTCGGTGGTGGCGGGGAGGGGAGCGGCGCTGCCTCCTCTCAGCGCCCCGGGCCGGGCCCCGCCGTGGGGCTCTGCCCTGGGCACGGGGAGCGGCGGGTCTCTCGATGCGGGGCCCGACCCGGGGCCTTCCCTGGGCTGCCCGGCGGAGGAGCCCGCACGACAGCCGCGGAGCGGCTCTGGGTCAGGGATAGGGCGAGGGGGAACGGTTTTGAGCTGAAAGACACCAGATTGAGGTGAGATTTTAGGAAGAAACTCGTCCCAGTGAGGATGGGGAGGCCCTGGCCAAGGTTGCCCAGAGCAGCCGTGGCTGCTCCATCCCTGGAGGGTTTCCAGGTCAGGTTGGATGGGGCTGGGAGCCCCTCATCCAGTGGGAGGTGTCCCTGCCTGTGGCAGGGAGGTGGAATGACATGATCCTTAAAGTCTCTTCTCACCCAAACCCTTCTGAATCTGTAATTCTATGATTTATAAACAGCTGCACTTGGTTATGCTAAATATTGAGGTACTTCCTTCAGGACTGCATGTCCGCTCTCCTTGGAAAAGACCAATACCAATAGGGGCTTGGAATCTGGATGATCTCTAAAGTCCCTTCTCACCCAAACCTTTCTCTGACAGCGAGTTCCCAAGGTGACTGTGTCAAGGTGAGGTTCAGCATGGCGCAGGAGCCTCAGGGGGCCTTGTCGGGCACAGCTGAAGTGCAGCGAGCAGTCAGGATTTATTGCAATTTGGCTTTTTATTTTGTCCTTCAGTTACCTATTCTGTGTTTCTCTTACAGAGCTCCTGAAAAGGAGACAGCAAGATGGGAAAAATAGCAGGAAAAAAGGCTTTTTTTTAAATGACATGCCACCAGAACTTCTGCATAGTAACAAAGGTATGAATTAAGTTACCCTTTATTTGATTTGCCTATTAATTGTATTGCTGCTATCAACCTCTTTCAATTTAGGGCTCCTTTTGGAAATGGTTTATTTCTCTGCAGAATTTGTAGGCCAGAATTTCAGATGTAGGTTCAAAATCGCCTGGTTTTTGTGTCTGCCTTGTCCCTGTTTCTCACGAGAAGTATCTGCTACAGCTTGTTCAGCGCAAGCAGATCTCACTTTCATATATTTTGAATTTTCTCAAACATACCCTTCATTTAAGCTTTAAAAAAGGGAAGGTAAACAGGAGTTACGCATCTGTAGTGTAGATCAGCATTACTCTTCTCGTAGTGTTTCCTTTTTTTCAAGCTTATTCCTACAGGAAAAAATAAAGTTGTTTCATTCCAACTTAAACTTGCAAAGTTCAGTAACTTCACGTTGACATTTGGGGACAACTGCTTATATATCCTTCTAACAAACTTTATACCAGCGTGCACTGGGACTTCTAAAGCCTCAGGGCAACTTCTGGAAGCAGTGACTTGGGTAACTTCCAAGCATGAAGCATTGTGCTGCTGTGGGATGGAAGTAGGAGAACTGGCTAAACTAGCATGGGCACAACGAATTCTGAGCAGTCATTTTCCCCCTAAGTAACCTCCTGGGGTTTTCGTTACTGTAAACACAGCTTTTCTTAAAATAGTTGTCAAGTCATACAAATGTTTGAGCATGTGACAGAAAGTTGTGGGCGATCTGGGATGAGATCAGGAGCGCTTCTTAATGTTGCTTTCCTGCACCAACAGCACCTCATAACCAACTTGTAACTTAAAAGGAAGCACTGAGACATCTGCTGTCCACGAGTAAATATGCCGTTTCTCTCCAAAAACAGCTCTTCAGCTGTGTCCGTATGATCTTATACACAGAAGACAAAAGTTTAAGATAGAAAATAATGAATAGACACTAAACTCTGTGCCTGCAAGTAGCTAAAGGTTAAAGGCTTCAGTTGCTGCAATGCTGAAAAGCGGAGCAGTACATGTAGTTATTTGCTTGCTCACAGGTATGCAAATGTATTTGATTTGGTAACTGATCATGAAGAGTCATTTTTGCTCTTGGGTGGTTTCTTGAATCAATTTGAAGCCTGTTACTACTTTCTATGGGAGGTACTGGCTTAAGCTGACAAGTCTTATGATTGAAACGAGTGTTTCTTTCAGGCTTTCTTCTTGTGAATTCTACTGTGTGAACTTCACACACGCTGACCTAGAACAAAGGGGGAAAGCTTAGCTTTCTGTTATTTTAGTGTTGGCTGGAAAACGTACCAGTCAGGTTGTTTTGCTTTGATAAGGCAATATTTTTAAATCACTGTTTGTAGTGCCAGTCAGATGATTCTCTTTTTTTTTTTTTCTTTGTTTGTTTGAAAGCAAGATTCACATGCAAGTACACTGCATTTTTTAAGCAAGTAATTAATTCGCGTTGGTATTTGAAGTAACTTGACCTTGAACAACGCAATGTTACATCGTGCTACTAGATAACTAGGACTTGTATTTACAAGTGGGCACTTTTTCTAGTCCTTTGTTTGGTATCAGTTTGGTCACCCGAGTCATGAAGCTGTCTGATAAGAAATGTCAATATATGATGCTGATGTTTTGTTTTAAATGCTTAGTGGTTAGTCTGTTGTCTGTGGAATAACTAAAATGTTTGGTTCTCTTACTGATTTTTTTTTTTTGGAAGACATGCAAAAAATCGGATGTGCAGATAAATATGGAGTGCTCAACATCTTGAATGGTTTTGCTAAGTTTGAATATGTAACTTATCGCAGGGGCATCATCACCCAGCTGAGTAAATGGGAAAGTGAGAGCAGTGAAATATTCAGTCCCCCTGTATCTGCTACTTACGCCAAGATAAAGGACTTTGATGTGTTTCCTAGTGTGCAAAAATATTGGTTATACCTTATATCCATTCCTTCATATTTTTATTATTTTATGGAGTAGACCACTGGAGGACTTGGAATGAAAGAATCTATTATCTCTGGCCTTGAATTCTTAATAATTACTATGCAGAAGAGTGTATGATGATGTAATTATTTACTTTGTATACTTGAAGGCTTGTAATAGCAAGTTGCAGGAGAGCAGCAAGCAATTAGAACGTGTCAAATGTGGCTCCCTATTACTTTCAGTTATACTCTTAAAAAAAATCCGTTGTTGATTCAGCGCATAAAGATAATGTCTTAATTTTCAGGATCAATAAGTTACAAGAATAGACTAAACTTACTTAAACTTGCTTTTTTCCAATACAGTTACAAGTGGAAATTCATTTGCTGGTCTAGACAGATGCTTTAGATTATTTCAGTATATTTTATCATGCACCTAATTTAATGAGACAGATTTCTAGTAAATTACAGGAGCCTCCATTCAGAAAATGCAGGAGGCTGGATTGCAGTTGTCTGCCTGTGATTGTTAAGAAATTGGGGGGGGGGGGGAATGTTTCACAAATGATGATTTGTGCCTGCAGCTGCAGAAATAAATCTGCACCTTTTAATCTTGGCCCTGTTGTTTTATACCCCAAAACTTAAACTGGTTGTTGGGTACGGGACACCTGTGCATGACATTAGAGTGAATGGAAACCTTAATCTGTGGCATTGAGTTCAGGTCCTTTCCCAAGCTGCTCAGAGTTTGAGATGAGGTAATGTTTGGGCTGTTGGGATGCTATGAAGCTCTGGAGCATTACAAAGAAGTCTGCATGCTTATGGTATTTGCCAAGAAGTGTTTTCCTGAATGGATAAACTCATTATATTTATACTAGCATTATCCTTCTGAGTCAGATTGTTTTAGGGCTCCCAAAAGAATCTGTTAATGTGTCTCACTGGGGTTTGATTCTACTGATACTTTCAAAGTGCTGGTGACACAGAGAGTTTGAAGGCGAATTTGAATTCTTCGGTTCGTGTCACTGGTTCCAGACCTGAGCAGCTCTGGCCGCTGAGGCAGGCTCTGTTCCCTACAATGTGTCAGTGTGATCAAGTGAGAATGAGAATCCTTTTAATAACGCTCAATTATAGAAAGCGAACATGTTAAGGCTGCAGAGAAGTTAACTCACCGGCTCATTTATCATGGTCCATTTAGCAGCATGTTTGCTTACTGCACAAAATGGGAACTTTGTTAGGAAGACAGAACTTCTTCCCTATGCGTGGGTTCTTGCTGGGTTTTCCACAGTGTCAGTGAAATTGTTAAATGGTTCTTTAATAGTGAAACAAAAGGGCTGTCTATATTTAGAGTTGCAAATAATTTTATTTACACGTCCTTATTTTGTCTTAAATGTAGTTCTCAGTGCTGTGCAGTTTTATTACCTTGGTTAATGTTTTCAAGCAGATAGCGAGGTGGATTCTTCATTAAAACTGAACTCCAGTTTGTATCAACGCCAAACACAGAAATACCCCTATACAGGAATCCATGAAGTGTCTTTTATAAATGAGACTTTAAAGGAAATTCAAGGATAGCAGAAACTCTCTGACTTTCTAAAGCTGTTGCATATTTATGGCATTATTTTAGAACTATGAAGTCTGCTAGCTGTGTGTATGTGCTCATGCTGCAGAATAGAGTGTGTGAGGAATAGTTACCAGGCATAAAATACAGTTTCTTATGCTGAAGAGCTTTGGATTATGTTAGTCAGTTGTTGTCCTGCTTTATTCGCTGCTATCAAAAGTGTTTAGGAATCTCCATGAAAATTATATGTAAGGTACCTAGTACAGAATGAATGTAAAACTGTACTTGCCCAGAGGTCATCGGGCTGCAGGGACAAAGCTTGAAAAGTGCCTTTAAGTAGGAAGATCCATAAACTTAAACCTGTCACTCTTCTTACTAGTCTAGAGATTTTCTCCCGTGGTATTATCTGCTGTTAATTGTCTTTACATTCATAAACTTCAGTGATCGATTCGTAGGGGTGGTTGCATTATGATGAGAAACATTCAAGCATATTTAATTTTACCTTCAAAGTAAGTTTGGGTTCAAAGAGAAGTGTTCATAAATTATTAATTTTATATATATCTACTGGCACTTGCATCCAAAGCCACTGTGCTTGGAGTTATTGATTACTTTCCACCTTGTCTCTTACAAATAAGATAAAACAAATCCCCAGGGAACTTCTAAGAAGTAACTAGGTTTACAATGTGCTATCGAATTACTCTTTTAACAGTGTGACTACAAGTGAACTGGTTTATGGGTTCTGATAACAGCCCTGTAGCTTTGTGCTGGGGGCAGTGCTTAGGGCATGGGACAGCTACAGTGGGTTGTTCTGATGCAGGAACAAATTTTGTACCTTGAACTCAGTTGCAAACCAGAATTCTAGTGTTTTGCTTGGCTCCCATTCTTGTGAAGTATCACCAAAAATCTGTGTTTCTGAGAGAACGGATCGTGGTTCTCTCTGCCATAAATCAATTTGGCTCATGTGTTCAAAGATAAGTTTTCAGATGTTCACGTTGCTGCCACCATTGTTTCAAGCACTTTAAAAATAAAATTCAGCTGAACTATCAGCTTAAGAGGCTTTGCTGCTTTGGTTTCGTTGTGGACTGACCCTGGCAGGCAGCTGAACTCCATGCATCTCCCCTTCTGTGGGGCATGGGAGAGAATTGGAAGGGCAAAAGTGAGAAAACTTGGGGATAAAGACAGACACTTTTAATAAGTAGAGGCAAGGGGACAGCTTTAAATTGGAAGGGGGAAGATTTAGATTATACGTTAGGAAGAAATTCTTCACAGTGAAGATGGGGAGGCCCTGGCCCAGGTTGCCCTGAGAAGTTACAGCTGCCCCATCCCTAGAGATGTTCAAGGCCAGGTTGGATGGGTCTTTGAGCAACCTGATCCAGTGGGAGGGAGGTGTCCCTGCCCATGGCAGGGAGGTTGAATGGGCTTCAAGGTCCCTTCCTGCCCAAACCATTCTGTGCTTCAATGATTCTAGAAGAGATACAAAGGCAATACATGGTCAAGAATACCCACTCCATCAGCTGGGGTCAGCTGTCCCAGCTGCGCTGCCTTCCATCGTCGTGTTTCTGCCGACTACATTAAGGCCTAAAATAGGGGTAGCTGCAGTCTTCAGTGGAATAGAAGAGTAGAAGAGTGACAGTGGGTTAGGGCTTCAGGTGATCCTCTTTACTCAACCTCTGCATGTAAACAGACTTGAGAAGGAATTGCTCTTCTTTTACTGTGCATGCGCAGTGAGTCTCATCTTGCCAAGGCATCTTGATGGAAGATGCTGTTGCATTTGAACTTTGGAGTAATAAACAAATTGAACTTGGTAAATAAAATCCTCTGGAATCTGCCATCTGTGCAGCTATTCTTTGGCTGAAGAGATTTTAAGTGTGTAATAATTACAGCAGGTATCTAAATTGCCAATTAAATTGATTTCTTGGCTAATTTTTATAGATGCTTTTAATCCAGTGTTGTTGGTAACCTAATTTCATGAGTCAATTAAGATTCATCTTTGCTGGAGCTTTCATTCAGAGATGAAACACTGCAGTTTGATGCTTTCAGGAGATGTGTACGAAGCAAAAACACATGAATATTTATCTTCTAGTTCAAGCTATTTATTTCTGTCCCTTGAAGTACGACAGCTATCTTTTCTTTCAGCTGGCAACTCAAGAGAAGGTGGGATGGCTCTTATTCCACCAGTCATGTCATAGGAGTGCTGGGCTTTTGTGTTCTCCTTCGTTGTTTATTTATCACTTTTAGTGTCAATATGAAGGGTGTGTATATTTGATCCTCTGCTGGCTCTTCTGGCATTCGCTTTTGACCTAATGAAAATTTTGCTCTGTATTAACATGTGCTGTTAGGTGAATTAAACAAAGCATGGAATGAATTTTCCTTTATGTCAAGCTAATTTTAAATTCTAAATATACTATTTCTATTAAATGGATGCTTTGTCCTTTTGACCTATAAAGGAAAAGCGAAAACCTGGAAACTGAGTGTATTTTCAGAGTTTTCATGGGATTTGCCCCTTCTTTTGGGGCAAATTTTTATTATATGAGATTTGTTAGAAAGTTTTCATTACATTTTTTTAAGGAAAGCCTCATTTTACTTTTTTTCCTTTTTTTTTTTTTGTGTTTGTCCTCCTCCCCCTCTTACAAGTATTCTACTTTCAAGTTAATAAACTTAATTTGCTTTAAAATTTGCAGTGGAAGTGCACATCCAGCAAAACCTTGCTAGGCATGTGAGACAGCTGATAAATGTGCTAGTTCATTAATTCTTTGGTGGCTCTCTAATTCCAGTGTATTGAGCTTCTAGCACCCTACCTGCTCATGCTGGCGGGCATCTGTGTTTATTTTCATGGCTTGTCACTGTTTCCTTATGTGGTTTTACTTAAATGCTCCTTGATCTTACAAGTTATAGAATCATAGAATCACCAGGTTGGAAGAGACCCATTGGATCATTGAGTCCAACCATTCCCACCAGTCTCTAAACCATGTCCCTTAGTACCTCATCCACCTGCACGTTAAACACCTCCAGGGAAGGCGAGTCAACCCCCTCCCTGGGCAGCCTGTTCCAGTGCCCAATGACCCTTTCTGTGAAGAATTTTTTCCTTATGTCAAGCCTGAACCTCCCCTGGTGGAGCTTGAGGCCATTCCGTCTTGTCCTGTCCCCTGTCACTTGGGAGAAGAGCCCAGCTCCCTCCTCTCCACAACCTCCCTTCAGGTAGTTGTAGAGAGCAATGTCGTCTCCCCTCAGCCTCCTCTTCTCCCGGCTAAACAACACCAACTCTCTCACTCACTCCTCGTAAGACTTGTTCTCCAGCCCCTTCACCAGCTTTGTTGCTCTTCTCTGGACTCGCTCCAGAGCCTCAACATCCTTCTTGTGGTCGATTAAATGTCTGTGTAACAAACATGACCTATGGTTTTGTGTACGTCTCTCAGAGCCAGACCACGTGAGCAAACCCCCAGGATTTGGAAAGGTATAAGGATGGTGTCAATAAACACGTGGCTTTCCAGAACTGGTGCATGATGTGGAATTTCAGCTTTAGATCTAGAGGAATAAGACACTGCAGCTGAAGTTGGGCAGCCAGACTTCAAAACTGAGCTTGCCGAACTGCATTCCAGTCCTGTTAGCTACACCAGCTGTAAAGCCTTACCTTTCTATAGAAATGTAAATGTTTCTTTAAGGAGGAGTAACTTTCAGTTAACCAGCTGGGACTTTGTTGAGGGTTAGTACAGAAAAACAAGTTAGTATGGAGTAACTAGTTATGTTGAATTACCAAATTCGTAGCAATTGCATGTTTCAATCCTTATGGGTTGTTTTGAACAGATAAGACCAATTAAAACATAGTAGGGGTGCTGAGGATCCATGGTCTTAACACAGAGAAAAAGCGTCTTTTTGTTTTTCCCAAAATTTGAGGAGGCACAAGCACACATATACAGCACCCATCAGACTTTTTAATAGCAACAGTACCCAGCAAGCTTTGTGCTGGTGTGACATTGTTCAGGGTTTGGGATTACTTGCTTGGGATTACGGCACTTTTATTTCAGCTTTGATATCTGCATTTCTAAACTGTGTTATTGGACAGCATTGAATCCTGCTTAACCTGTTTGTGGATGGCTTTACCACATTGCCAAGGTGCAAAGCTTGTTTCAGAGGAACCAAGAGGTAGTCCTTTGATTAGGAGATACCAGAAGCTCTTAGAAATGATGCTGTATGCTGTGCTTACCTTAACTCTTGCCAGTCTGGTTTTGAGTGCATTGGCTTTCAGATAAGCAACATGACTAGAAAAACTAGGTTCTGCTAATCCTTTTAAAAGTGTTTCTTCCACCTGAGGAGAATTTGTATGAGCTTCTATGAGTATTCTGTTCTTTAGGTAATAGCTTGTCTATAACTTGCAGGGATATGACTGAACCTTCCTTTTCAAATAACAATGAGCTTCAGGGGTGGTAGGAGGCATGTACCCAGAGAACGCAGCCTAACTCTTGATTTCAGTTCACTCAAGTCAGTAGTTCTAGTTATTTTTGTACATACGTGAATGGTTTTATAGGAAAGCTTTGTTGTCTTTGTAGTGAAACTGTGCGCTGTAGTTGCACTTCACAAGTCCTTTTGTAATGCAGAAGTAGGGAAAGGAGAAACTGGCGTTCATTTATATGACCTTGTTTACTCTAAGACTCTTAGCGATAACTGACAGTTTCTAAATCAGAACTTTTATTTCTTTGTGCCTTTTGTACAAGACTGTAGCATATTGGAGTTGTTATGAAGTGTCTTTGGGACTTGCAAGCTGATGTGTAATGAAGCACCTCAGGAGCTTGCAAGCTGATCTGTAATGCTGTTGTGTTTAGATTGGGACCCTGGGGAAGTCTGCGCTTTGTATTGAATTGAAGGGGTAGGTTTTGAACTAGCCCTTTTTTCTGTTTCAGAACAGAATCCCACCACGTGAGCTGTATGCAGCAATAGGATAGTCCTGCTGTAAGAGCTTAAACAAAGAAATAGAAGCTATACACAAAAAGGGAAGATGCAAGTAAACAGCGAAAATAAGGGAATTGTAATGCTGTTTGCGAGAGGACTGTATCTCATGCACAGACAAGTTTCCTTCTGGAAGTATTGGCTGCTGTTTTGCTAGAAGGATGCCATACGTGCAGACAACTGAAACCATAAATGTTTTGTATCTTCAAGGATAACAGTATCTTGGAGGGTTAGAGAAGCCTTCTCATGTAACTTTTTGGCAAACTAGTAGAGTCATTCCAGTGAGGTGATAATGTTTTCGAGAATGAACAGCTGTCTTGAGATGCTGAGTTCCTGATTCCTGTAGCAATCCTTCTTTTGACTCCCTTCTTTCTGCCCCCTTTGAAAGGTTTACATAGTTGCATTCTCAGGGACAGATTTTCCACAAAGATACGAGGTATTTGGAGACCTTGGAGGAGATACTGCTGGATGTATTGCTGGTGGGGCTGGGGAGTCTGGAGAAAGAAAAGAGACAGCAGCTTTGGTATGAACAAGCATAGACAGGAATCAATGACTGGCTTCTAACACAAGGGTAGGAACAGCTGACCTGTGTTTACAGTGCAGGTTTAGAACAGCATAACCACTTCTGCTGTTTAGTTCACCCAGAAATCTGAGCTAGTTGCTACTCTTGAACCTATTGTTAGTTAAGAGGGTTTTTACTCTTTCCTTGATTCTGTCAGTGTGGTTGCTAATGGCCTGAACTGCTTGTACGTTTTTGAAGCCTTTTGCAAGCAGGATGCTCGCTGACAGCCTCACACTGTGTCTTAATGTTATGAGCTGTTGCATTTGTGCCTGGGAGAATGCAGCCCTTTGACAAAGTAAGTCAGAAACTTGATGATGATGAGCAAGAAGGTTGAAGAAGGTGTAAAAGGCTGTGACTGGAGAAGAGCACTGGAAAAGGGAAGGAAAAAATCAGCTGGCTGAAAGCAATTACAACACTGCAGCAGCAGTTGAGGGAAGCAACTGCATGAGGTTTTGTCCTTGTGAATATGAGGACTTATAAGAAATTGGTGAAGATTATGTGGAAGTTCAGCTACTTACAATGATGTGGAGATTGATGTAAAATCCTGTAGTGGCAAGCAAAATAGGGAGTTTGTAAGGGAAAAGTAACAAACTGATATATCTGGGCTTGACAGACAGAATGCTTCAAGGTGAACACTACATTCATTGGCTTAGATGAATTCCAAAATAGGCCATTTTAGCTCCTTCTTATGCCTTCGGAATTGGAAGGACTGTATGTATGTGAAACATTCAAATAACTTTTGCTGTGGGCAGTAAGGTAAAAAAGACTTGAAATACAGGAGGAATCTTACAGTTGGATTTCTTGCAGAGAGGGAGGGAGAAGGAATTGGCTTGAAACATGGCCAACTCCTCTACTAGGGGTAAAGTGCGCTTCTGGCTTTGTTTCTCTTAATTGGAATGGAATTGTGCAAATTATAATTACTCTGGAAAAACTGCTGTCCCAAAAGTAGTGGGTCTTCAGGGATCATAAGAAAATTGAGACTGACAGATTGAGGTTGTTTTGGAGGAGATATCGATAGCATCGCTATGCTGTCACTTATCGTGTACTTGGCTTGTCATTGGTGCCTAATGAATATTTGTAAGAGTGGAAACTAAATTTTGTCATTTTTCTCCTTTGACTAAAATTGGGTGAAATAGAAATGTTTATGTTACACTATTGCCAGCCATCTGGAAAAAAAATCTAATTTAGTCTATCCATAAGGCAGAGCTGAAATGCTTCATAAATCTGTATGTTATTTGCAGTTTGCTTGGTCTTACTGAGAAAAAGTTTTGTTTCTTCACCCTTTCCCTCTAGAAGGAGAAATCTCCAATTGACTCTAAGAGTTCATAGCAGTAGCCTGACAGAACTCTTCTATCGGTCACTGGATACTGAATGCACGGTGAGGCCAAAATACTTTTGTGTGACAGTGAGTTGAGATATGAGGTTCTCTGTTATTCTCAGCTCCCTTGGCTAAGGACGCCATAAGGCTTATCTTGCTGAAGAGGAGAATTTTCGTTTTGCCAGCTGTCTTTTTCTTTCTTCAGTTTTCTGCTCCTTCTGGTTGTACTTGCCTGAAATTTAACTTGTAGTAAATAAGATCTATTTCACAGTGATGCTTAGGATCTATTTCGTATAGAGAGAAATGTGGCATAGTACATTAGCTGTTCTTGTGATGGGTAGTATTCATCTTCAGAATGACTTTGGTATTGAAGAACTCTGTTTATTTATGAATGCAAAAATCCATCTTCTACCACAGGAAGAAATAGGAAAATTAGTATTTGTCAAGCAGGCATGTTTGTGCATGTGGGAAATGTGAAAGTTGCTAATTCTGTTTCCTTGTCTTGTCAAATAGATCATCTAAAGCAGCTGGGTGTTTGCAGAAGAAGACTTTGACACCACACAGATACTTAATCTCTAACTCAAGTTCGACGATGCATTAGAGGAGGCTGGATTGGCTGTACCGAGACTTCACACTGAAGGATGAATAGTGAAGAAGAATTTTATGATGCCGTTACGGGTGAGTGATGGGCACAGTGCCAGTGCGGGGGGGGGGAAAAAAGCTATAAAAGGCATTGTGTGTGTGATGAGAGGCTGGCAACGTATTGCTGTTAAGAAATAAATAAATAAAAAGCAAACCCCTGTTGGAAAAAACACGTAGAACTGATTTCTGTAAAGAAGAAAGAAAGAATTAGGGTACAGGCTCAGACTTGGAAATGAGTTTTTTGATTTTTGGGGTTTTCTTTATTAAAACGTAATTATTTTATAACTATCACAGTCCTTTAGTGACCAAATCTTGCTTTCATTTTCTGTAAAATGCAGGTAATTTAATAACAGCTTGAGAAGCAATGCCTTTAACACCCTTTGAAAAGTGAAATATCTTTTGTGTGTTATTTTTATTGTTGTTGTATTTGTTTATGTATTTTAGTGGGAAACTTATTGTGAAGAATTGAAGTAGGAAGTGTTTTTCGGAAACGAATTACTGTAAAAATATGCTTTCAAGATAGGGAGCCAAAAATCTTTGCAATCCAGTGATGTTGCTAGAAAATCAAGCCGGTGAATGTCTCCTAGAGAGACCCTGGTTTGCATTGTGGTGGATTCTCTTAAGCTGAGAAGTTTCCTGCTTCTGACTGTCGCCATCACATCCAGGAGATGTGCTCATTGCATTCCACATGGTTGGGAATCATCCTGCTGGCATGTGGTTTGCTCCTGACTGGATGATGGTCACACCTATGAGCGTGCAAGGTGGACTGTGTTAAACAGGTGATGAATTGAGTCAGTCACTGGTAAAGAGTTTCCATGGAGAGAAGTTTCTTTGCATTCGAGGTTGTTAGCATTGATGATTAGTTGGACCCTTGACCTCCTTACTTCAGGAATGAGTGCTCCCCTTGGGAATCTCTTGGAAATGTTACTTGTGGTCTCAGTTCTTGACAGCACAGCTTCTGGTTTTAATCCCTTACAGAAGGTAAGGTAGTCTCCTCTGAGACTGGATCAGTGAAGTGGTCAGTCCTTTAATTCAGATTCTTTGAAATTTTACACAAGACAGGGAGCATACAACTTTGATCACTTGCCTTTAGCCTGTGTCAGCTTGGCTTTATTAATCTCATTGCAGACTCATTAAAGGCTGTCTGCCCTCAGGTTCTGCTCTGCCTGTATCCTTCATTAGTTCTGTCAGATATCTGTTTACCCAGGTGTTTTCTGGAAGGATTGTCCCACAACGGGAAAATGCTTGGCTAGTTACAGGTATTTTTTTCAGACAAACACAAATTGTTTGTTTTTTTTTAAACGTTAGCCTGCAGTTCCACAGAAATCTGTTGTGTGCCCATGAGGTTAATTTGGCTGGTTTTATCTGTGAGGATATTGCCCTTCTCTTTCTTATTGCTTGGCTGTTGTTCACCATGAATCTTGCTTTCACGTGAGGAGGAGAAGGTGAGGTATCTACTGCCAAGTCTCTGTATTTTCGTAATGTCTAGTTTGAACTAAATTGGTAGATTCTATCATAATGTAACGTACCGCAGATCTTGTGAAAGGCCAGGCTGCCTCCTGTTGGAGTGGCACCGTGTGGCTCCGAGCTGTGAAGATGCATTGGTTTGGAAAAGTGGAGAACAGTAATTTCTGACAAAGAACACATTACCTCTCACTGAACTTGTTATCTACACATCCAGCATGTTTATTGCAATTGCTTATGCCCTTTTTATGCCTGAAGGTTCTCTGTACCGTGCTATTTTGATTCCTTTTCTGGTTTGAGTGACGAGGCTTTAATTAGTATTTCAGGAAGCTGCTGGCTGTATGAAAGGGGCGGGTTTATGTTTTTGTAGATGACTCAGAGCAGTGTCTCTGCTCCCTCATAGGTGGATGTGTAGTGTAGTCTGAGTGCACTTGGTTCACTTGCAGGATGTGGAAGAAGAAGAAGGCTAAGAAAACTAGAGTTACTGGCAAGTCACTTTTCTTTAAGCTCTTGAAATAGATTAATGTTGGCATCCAACTTAAATATTTGACTTTGAAAATATAAGACTTTTTAAAAGCCTTTGGTTTCACTCTTAACACATAAGTTAGGGCTTTTGATTAAGCTAATTTTTGACATTTTGTTTCTGTGTGTGGTCCCTATCCCTCTTATAAAATCCTTGTCTTCATCCTCACTTCTGGTGGCTCTTCACTATAAAATCACTATAAAAACTGCCCTCTAAGTAAAACTTGCCTAATCGTTTTTGCAAGTTCAAGACTTTAAAGGCAGCAGAAGAAAGAGACTTTTTGTAACTTGGAAAAACCACAACAAAGCATTTCAGCAGACTGGTTTTGTTCCATATCGGTTCTTCCTCTGTGAAGAGTGTTCTTTGGAATTAGAACTACAATACTTCGAACTTCATTGAGAAATGGCTTTTAAAAGTTTCTCATTGGGCTTGTAGTCAACAAGCCAGCGGATACTTGAGGTTGAAGGTATAGTTGAAAGTCTAGTGATTATTTAGCTGTACCCTAATGGGGTGTTTTGGGGGTTGATTTTTAAAGCAGTTAGGTCAAGATGCGCACTAATAAAGCAGGTTTTACACTAGAAATAAATCTTATTTTTCTGGAGCAGTGATTTATTTTTTTGTTTGTTTATATGGAAGACATTTGTTTGAAACGACATTTATTTACTTACCAATGACACATTGTTTTCCATAAATAATATATATACTTGAATCTAAATTTGCATTTTGCTGTAGAGGAACAGGACAAAACAATTATGAATCATGGCAAAACAGAAAGACAAAAACCAATGAATATATGATAGGATTTGCAAAGTTTTAGGTACAGTGTAAAGACTGTAGTTCCAGTAATATTTTCCATAACTATTCCCCATAAGCCAGTGGACTATTATGAAGCCTTACTTTTACATTTAGGTGTGTGTATCTTATTGAAGTGTCCATTAAATATGATGCTATTCCTTATGTTGTCCGTGCTTGATCAGCTTTGTGGGTGAGGGCACATATGCTGGGAATCTCATCTGTTTTTTCCCAACTTCATCAGTCAAACTAATAAAAACTACTTCATTATGCCCTACAGTACTTGCCTTTTCTGTCTGCTTGAACTGTAACAGGTTTCAGAAAACAGCTAATATGTGGTTTTAAGGCAGGTGTTTTGGGGTAGTCTTCATTTTAGACCTGAATATATGTATATCTATGACTATCATATTTTCCAAGTAAGTACTGAGACTGCTAAGGTGTGGTTATTGCTGCATAATTACATGCTTGTGACATCAAAATGTAGGAGACGGTTTAGTACACGATGTCACCCATTATACTGGCTGCTTAGCAAATAAGATCATATCAGCAGTACTTCCTTGTACAGTTTTGAATGTTACTGTCATGGTCTTGATCCCTGAAAAAGTGCAAGTTTTTGCTTCTGAATGGATGCCTTGCGTGAATCACTTTTCTGAAGTAAAAGCACTCACTGGAGATGTTCACAAAAAGAAGTTGAAGTACTACTTAAGATAGATATTCTCTGTTCTAAAAATTAATGACACAGTATCACAACATTTCAGTTTTAAATAAAGTAAAATAATCTCTGTCAAAACTTTTTTTTTTTTTACTCCACTGGAGTGTTTGAATGCTTTGTAATAGTTTGGAAGCTTTCTGTACTCTCTGCTGGAGGTTGGGAGGCTGAGTGTGATGGCCAGTGTCAGCACATAGATAAGTGGTTGCCCAGGTTGTGATAGCTGGAAAGAAAGGAGTATGAAAATGATGTTAATGTATTCCTTAAAACTGTGGCAAGAACTGTATGCTACATACATGCACGTTTCCATGTTGCTTTTGTGTTCTGACCCTGAAATGGGGAGCTGGAAATTAAAGCAGTCTTGTAGTTCCTGGTGAAGAATTGACCCTTGTGATGCTCAGAAAGAATTTGATGCTCTTTGAATGGTTTTCAACAAAAATGATCCTTTAGTAGATTTGCTTTCTTTTCCGGTCCTGCGACAGTGGAGAGGAGGGATGGTATTAATGCATGGGTTCAGGGTCCTCTCTGTTGATGCTGCAACTGATCCTCATTTGTTGTTAACTGTTTCCTTCCTGCAGTCAGTCAGTGTAGCCGCATTGACTGTTGATTGACTTGTAGCCGCATGTTACTGTTGATAGTGACCAAATGTGTGTGTGTATGCACACAAATATGTCTTTTATAATTCTCCTTTTTAAAGGCACATGCAAAAATAAACTGTTATTATTCTAAGTACGTAGAGGAAGTAGTGTCACTTAACAAAAATAAAACCGTTAGACAAAAACCTTGGATTGTTGGTTTGGTCCGACATATATTTATGGCTGCTTGACAAGAGAAGCTTGTGTTCTGGTAGATTCTGTGTTGTTTCAACTTTCTTTACAGTTAAAGCTGCTCAAAGCATGTTATTGGGGTGCTGGGGTTTACTTCCAACAGTGTTTTCCGTAGCTACCTGCTGGAATTCGATCATAGGATATGGAGCTGCTTCCTTTAGGTCATGCCTTGGGCTGCTTGTGGAGCTTGGAATGATTCATCCTGATGTTCACAGGTTCTTGCTGTAACCATTAGACAATTGTCATATGGTTTGCACACATGGATGGCTCAAAGAAGTTAGATAGCCTACAGTTCTCTTGATTGAGCAGTCTGGATATTTGCTGCTGGATTGTGAAATGGCCATTTTCTCTTCTGTTTTGCTCCTTGTCTGTTAGCAGTACAAAAAGGCTAAATTATTTTTTTTAGGGCCTTTGAGAAGGACTACATAACTGAACAAAATTACTGTAATCACACTGCAGTTTGGAAGAAGGCGCAATACAACTAATCTGATTAGGAGCTACTGAAGAACTTGTAAGATTCTAAATTGGTTTTATATTCAGTAATGTGAAAAATTAGTTGAGAATGCTTGATTCTAATACAATACTCAGCTCTAAATGCTCTTGAAAATTAGGTCACTTAATAAAAGATTTTCACTCTGATGTTCTTTAAAACAAAATAACCTGATATAAGTGTACTTACGCTGTGAGAGTTACACAATGTGAGTGGCAATCTGTGGCATAATAGGGTTGCTAAGAAAATTGTTGCCTTTGGTTTTTGTGCAGGCTTTGATTCTGACAATTCTTCAGGGGACTTTTCGGAAGCAAATCATAAAGTTGGAGAAATGATTGATCTAGATCCACACCAAAGCAATACGACTGGGAAGCAAAATGGAGAGGCAGAGATTCAAGAAAATGGAATTAAGAGACATAGGTAAACACATAGTACTACGCAGTAAACAAGAAGTGAGTATGTCCTGACTCACTGTCTTTTGGGGCATTACTGTGCCCATTGGGAGAAGTTAATTCTCTGAAAAGACATTTCACATCTCTGCTTCCTAGATCAACTGTAGGGTAGTGCTTTGCTTTCTTTATAAATTACTTCAGTACCTACAGATGAAAATGTCTTGTCTAAGGGGCTGATAATGACAGTTGTTTGTTTTTTTTCCCAATTACAGGACATCATTACCTGCCCCAATGTTTTCAAGAAGTGATTTTAGTGTGTGGAGCATATTAAAAAAATGCATTGGACTGGTAAGTTAGCTTGGATGAAACATTCTTATGTGATGTCAGAGATAGAGCTGTACAGTCACAACTCCTTGTGTTAGAATGAACGACCTGTCTGCTAGGAAGCTTTGCTTGGACTAAATCCACTTCAGTCAGTTAAGGGTAACATTTTTTTCCCTTGCTGCCTGTGACAATGTGAAGAAAATGTTGTATTCACTCATTTCCACAAAATTTTAAGCAGTTAAGTGATGCTTTAGTGCTTAGTCGTGACTGCAGCTTTTAATTAAACGGGTAAATTTGTTTGGATAAAGTAAAAGACCTGTGGAACTAGAAATCCCTGTGTGAACTTCACTTCTGTCTTGTATCCACAGGTGAAATAAAAAATGTTCTAATGCAAATAACAGGTTGCTTTAATAAAGCCACTAAAATTTATTACAGCAATTCAAATGCTATTCTTTATGTAACTGTTCTTTACAAAAATAATTTGTAGTCACTGCAGTAAAAGAGATTTTATGCAAATAGGTATGTAAGGTTTTCAAGATGTGTGGTACTTAAATATCAGTAATGAGCTGGTTGGCACATTTATTGCTGCTGTCTATACAATTTTTAACCTGTTCTGTTTTATACAGACCACAAAATAAGGGGTAGCATTTTTCTCAAGTTTACTGGATTAGCCAGATTGATTTTTGAAGTTGTTTCTTCTGTTAGATTGCCAGTAGGGTTCTGCAGCCCTTCTAGTCCTTTTCAACTGCAGCACCTGAAGTCTGGTAAAGGCTGAAGTCTGGTAAATGTCTTGACGAACGCAATAAATAAACTAACGCACAACATATATCCAAAATTCCTGTTGTTGTCAGTTGTACACTTAGTGTTGTGTCGAAGACATTAACTTATCCTTTTGTTACCTAGGAGCTGTCTAAGATTACGATGCCTATTGTCTTCAATGAGCCATTGAGCTTCCTTCAACGGATAACAGAATATATGGAACATATATACCTCATTAATAAGGCTTGTAGTCACGCAGACCCTCTGGAAAGAATGCAGGTGAGTAGCACCTACCACCTTCTGGTTTGGTCAGGAGTTTTTCTCTCACAGCCTTTTATTTCAAGACCATTTTTCACTATCTTTCTCAGGGGCTGTCATAAGAACAACCATATTTGTCTCTCTAGACAAGTTTCATTTTCCATCGTGGCTGTGTCAGATATTTGTGATGCTTTCAACTCTTGATACTGTGCGCAAAGTGTGAGCCAGAAGTCTAGTGCAGGAGATTGCCACAACTGATGTTGCCCAGGCACCTCAGCCCTTTTCAGGACTGCTTTAACTGTAACTCTTTATGGTTTGTGTGTTGTGAAGATGAAATCTAAGCTTTAAGTCACCCTAAACTGATTCTTTGAGTAGGTCCTTGATTTTTAAATTACTGGATGAAAAATCGTTGTGACAGAGACCAGCTTTACCACTCTGCTCCAAAACTGGTTGTTGTTGGGAGTAGAGTGTGGCTGCTCTCACAGGGGAGAACTGCATGTGGTGGGGCCAAGCCTGTGTTCATTTGGTTATACTGGTATTGCTCACAGCTCTGTGAGTGAAGCTGGGACATCTGTCTTGTATTCTGCGTTTGTCTGGCAAATACTCCAGCTTATCACTCTGTGGGAGCTTCTGTGTGTCATTTGTTCCTGCTGCTTTGATTTAGAAAATCTCATTTGTGTTAGAAATTACACTTGCCTGACACTAGGATAAGCGAGAGACTGTTCCCAATGACCTGGCTATGGGGGACAGTCAAAACAAGAGAAAAGCAGATTTGAAAAAACAGACTGTCCTCCTAGAGGTAGGTGGAGAAGCATGGGGTGTAACATAGCAAAGCTTACTCCAGAGAATAATTCCTTTTGGAAATTAGTTTCTTATTAACCGCTTATGTTTCCCTACTTCTCTATCCGTTATTATTTTGGCTTACAAATGCCTTGGCCTTAAGCAATATATAGCGCTTTCTTTTTGGAAGAAAAACAAAGTACTGTAATGTGCAACAAATATATTAAACTTGGGGTTT
Organism: Coccyzus lansbergi; assembly: GCA_033558105.1. Classification (NCBI taxonomy): domain Eukaryota; kingdom Metazoa; phylum Chordata; class Aves; order Cuculiformes; family Coccyzidae; genus Coccyzus; species Coccyzus lansbergi. The sequence continues at coordinate 13,862 of JAUMJK010001740.1, read as the reverse complement.
TAATGTACTATTCTTGTAACAGTATGTTCTTAATTTGCTTCTAGGCTGTAGCTGCTTTTGCAGTTTCTGCTGTAGCTTCTCAGTGGGAGAGAACAGGCAAACCATTTAACCCGCTGTTAGGAGAAACCTATGAATTAACCAGGTAATAAAAACTTGAAATTGGGAGCTGGGGCCATCTGTGGTCTTGAGTTAGCGGACTCTCATACTAGTTCAGTTGTTTATTCAACCAAATGAATAAAAATCTACCAAAGTATCTCTTGAGTACAGCTAAAAGTCTTCAAACTATCTGAAAATTGTTGAGAAGTTGTTATAAGAGCTACCAATCTTATTTCTGGGTTTATGCAGAGTAGGCTTTGAATTATTTAGAGAGACAATGGTCTGTGTTCTTCCAGTAAGGGAGAGACTATTAATTTAAATAGTGCTTTGCTGATCATGTCAGAGGAGTTAGGGTGAAGGACTTCAGCTTGCTTAAATAAATGGGTGGTACTTATGCAGTGGAGAAAAGAATTTTCAGTGAGACCTGCTGCTGCTCCCAAAGAGTTCTGGTATTTTCAGAAGTTATTTTGGTGTAACTTCTTCAAATGCCTTTTTGGGTAGAAAGTCACGTAGGTGTTGGAATGTGGTTTGGTTTGGGGTGCGAAGACAAGATGTTCAGAGTACGATTTCTTTCATTGCATTAACTGTAAATATGTCATGGGACTAGAAAAGGAAAAAACCTCACCTTAAAAATCCTTAAAACTTAAGTATCAAATAGCTCTTTTCACTTGCAATATTTAAAAAAATAATTTACTGTTTAATGTTCTTTTTTGTTGTTGCTAGGGAGGATTTAGGATTTAGGTTTATATCTGAGCAAGTCAGCCACCACCCACCTATTAGTGCATTTTATTCTGAAGGCCTCAATAAGGACTTTATTTTTCACGGATCAATCTATCCCAAACTAAAATTCTGGGGGAAGAGTATAGAAGCGGAGCCTCGGGGAACAATTACTTTGGAGCTTGTGAAGTGAGTATGAGAAGTAAATACTTTATCTTCATTTCCTTTGTGTTTACTTGAGGCGATTACCTAAAAACCTCTTGCTAAAGAGGTTGTAAAGATTTATTTACAAGTTCATTTTTACTGCTTAATTGCAAGGCTGTGTGTTTTGTTTTGCTGTGCTTCTATAGCTGTAGCAATTTGGTCCCGTTTTTCCACTATGGAATTTAGTATTTCTTAAAAGTTGAATGTTACTGAAAACTAGTTCTTTGAAGGCCTGTAAAATTTAACTAGAGAGATACAATTCTATTACTGAGATATACAAATTCATCTTGCTTTTAAATATTGTTGGTCTTGATTGTTCATGTGCACGTGCTTATGTGGAAAGAACTAGGTCTTCAGAATAGCTGTTCGCTATGATAAGGGAAGATGAGAAACTTGTCAGGATTGCCTTGTCACCTATTAAATGCTTCCTATGTATGGTCACTATCCCATTAAACTTGAGAATGCCTCTCCAGATTGCTTTTAGCCTTGTCTCTAATCGCTTATATCTCCCATAAATTATGTGACTGTCCATAAGTTGGTTTGTGCCTTGGTGGCACAGATGCTTGAGTTTTCCTAAGCAGGACACAAGAGTGCACAAGAATAGTTTCAGAAGCATTCTGTAGCTGAACAAAGGTGCTTTTACGAAAGCATTCATCAAGCTTAACTTGAGGTTGTTTTGAAATATCTGCTTATGAAACTTCCAGACATTTGCTTTCAATAAGGAGTTAGCTTTTCTGCCATATCAAGCACTGACTTTCCTGGAATTTCTTTTGAAAGTATAATTTATTTGTCGAGCTCCTGGCATTCAATCTTCCAAAGTTTAGAAAAGTATGAACTGATCTGGTATAGAAATGGTGATGGAAGTAGAGGAAATTTCTTCTGAGTGTAGAAAGATGTTAGTGCAGAATGCAGACATGACAAAACTGAAATTTGTTGTTGGGGGAAAGGCTTGATTTAGAAGACTTCAAATTCTTGCTCTGCCTAATCAAAGGACAGGGTGCAGATTTAGACTGGAGTATAAACAATTAAAGCATTTCTGTGAAATAATTGCTTCAAGTTAGCAGCAGAAGTTGAAATCAAATTTTGAGCCTCTTGATATTGATTTGGCAGCTCAGGGTCTGAGGGAGCAAGGAACTGTTTAGGAAGCAAAATTGCACATCAGTGTTAAGTGCTGCATTTATGTTAAGCATGTCTATGTTTTCGAAATGTGCATTAGAAAAAACACTTCTTCCTCAGTTTTCCAGCACAGAGAAGTGTTTCAATTTGTCAGCGCTGGCCATGAGTGCCTTGTGTTTTGCTTTATGCTTTTGGTGTCAAGTAGTTCATGAATTAAAATGCGTGCAAAGGCTGGTGGGATGATTTTGGGGTATTTTTTCCCCACTTGAAGAGTAGTCATTGTTCTAAAGTATGCTTGAAGACAATCTGCTGCAGAAAATAGTCAGATTTCAATGATCTGGTTTTCCTCTGTACTGGAAAATGAAAGACCAGTTGGAAATACTAAATACGAGGGTTCTCTCTGTGCTCTCTGGAAGTAGAAGTACAAAGCATTTGTTCCAAAGAGAACACCTCTTGTTTCTGTGCTCTTTGTATTAGAGTTTGCAAGCCTTTGTAAGATGTATTTGTGGAAACCACTTACGCAGTTTGTGGACTTGTATTGCTCTTCAGGTTCAAAAGCCTTCGCTACTCAGTGTTTGCACAATGAAAAATGGTTTAAGCGAGTGAGTCTGACCAGTGCTTGGGGAGGTCTTTGTCTTACACCTTTGTCAGAGCTGGGAGTGGATAATCCCTTTGTGGGAAGACTCGAATATTTGTGTTCAGGTACTTTTTAGGCTATGACAGAGGTTTACAAGAATAGAACTTTAGGAAGAAGTCTGCAGTGTTGCTGCAGGAGTTAAATAGATACCATGATTAGGTGTTAGTTTGTCTGTCCGGTCTCCTGTGAGTGTTATATTTTATCAAATATAACTTTAAAAGTACAAATGAAAAAGATCAGGACTGCTGTTTGTGTTGAGTTTGTAATCAAAAGCACAGCAATTGTAAAACTTGCTATTTCAACTCTGAGAATGAAAAAAATAAAGGGGATATCACTTTATTAACTTGCAGTAATGTTTATATACAACACATTTTTGGCTTATAAAGAGAAGTCTGTTTCTTTTCTGTTTTGAAGTTAACTGTTGGCTGTTCATAGGAGTGCTAAATATTTTGCCCTGCTGTGAATGGAATTGAAAACAGGCTTATATTCTATCTCAGATTCAGGAAAGTGATTTATTTCTCCATTTTCTTTACAGACATAATGAAGCATATACCTGGACAAACCCAACCTGTTGTGTACATAATGTAATTATTGGTAAACTGTGGTTAGAACAATACGGAACAGTAGAAATTGTAAATCACAGGTAATGCTAATTGTGAACTGAGAGTTGGCTTGTAGGGACTGGTGTGTGGAAGCTTTGTTTTGAAGGTCCAGAGTTGTCTTGTTTTATTTCTTTCTTTTCTCCTCCTTCTGACAAATCCGAACTATATATTGGACTGGGCTTAGTATTATAGCAACAATAATGAATACTGGCTTATGGGATGCAAAGATTTTATGTTCGAGAGACACCCATTCACATTCAGCCCTGTTAACAGAAAACAGAAATTAAATTTAACTCCAGAGCCATCAAATGGAATAATGGTTGGAAGCTTGTCGCGAACCTCAATCATGTTGATTTGTGATTTGGTACTCTCTTTAGTTTAATAATACAGAATGTCTTAAGTGAAGGGTACAGCACAGAAAAATGACAGCAGGGTGTGATAAAGTGAACTTAGAGCATGTCAGTTGCTCTGACAACTGCCTATAAAAGCATTTTACCTTATATAAAATAAATTACCTCCTGTAATGGTGAGGGAGAGAATTTAGTAAAAATTGTATTGCTTCTGCATATGTTTTTCTGTCAATAAATGGAAGCTTTAATCCAGCAGGGCTGCTGTTTTGATAGTTATCACAGCAGCACATCTACAATCCTGTCCCCTCTATTTGCACAGAAGACCCGGGATGATCTCTGCATGCTTTTTGATTGACATAGAAACTTGGCCTGGGAGAGATTACTTATCTATATGTAAATCTCAATGTCAAGAAGATGCTGAAATATAAATCTGATTTATGTTTGTAAAGTGGTTTAGTTCAGAATTTTTGATAGCAATTTTCCTGCATAGGTCATGCATACAAGTTATTTCTCATTACAATTAGCTGTAAACAGATACTAATCTGGAATGCAGTGTGTTAATAGTGTGGGTTAAGTAGTAAGCAAGTCTGCATTTTGTTTTATTCCTGGTACATCTAATAAATTTTAGGTATACATGAAACTTAGAAGTCTGGTTGTGTTTTCAGTTGGCTTTTGCTGGCTGATGTCTTCATGTGCACATTGATTTCTTTTTAAAAGTTCCACAAAAAAGATAAAACTTTGTGTGCCTTTTGAAGTGCCCTGGTCAGATAATAAACCATCGTTAAAGAAAAATAATTATATAAATAACTGCCCCCAACTAAGTGTAAATATATATAAGAAACTAAATAAGGTATAAAAGTAAACGTTGCATCTTTGAGCATGTCCTTATTTCCTTGACAGCACTGGAGATAAATGTGTCCTTAATTTTAAACCGTGTGGACTGTTCGGGAAGGAGCTTCACAGAGTAGAAGGATACATTCAGGACAAAAAGTAAGTGATAAAGCCTCTTGGCCTCTCCGTTTCTGAGCACTGTGGCATTTCTTTTGCTGGCATAGTGACCACAACTGATGTGATTGCTAAGCGGCTAGAAATGCAGATTGTAACTCCTTTCTATTCTCTGTGTCAGTATTAACCCCTTTGATTCTAGGATGATAATTTTAAGCATTATTAGAAAAAACTATCCTGTCCACTCTTTGGAAATAAAAGTATCCAGGGAAAAAGCAGAGTAGCACAACTGATGTCACTGCTGTACAGTCACAATTACAGTTTCCAGTTTAAAATAATGAGAATATGGTAATTGGAAATTAATGCAAGACTGTTTTGTGACTCTAAGTCTCTGGTTTTGTAAACTGTCGGCTTTAAGCACCCACGCTGATTTTAACAGTGGCAAAAGCATATGACTAAATCATGAGGATGTGTTCAGCAGGACTGAATGCTGGGAAGACTGGAATCAGACAAAACCTTCTGTTTGCATTATCAAATATCTGGCTTCGAAGAAATCTGCAAAGAAGCATAGAATACAACAAAGTCTAAGCTGGGTATTTCATATAGATCAGAATCCTCATGATTTGGCTTAGGAGGCTTTATAAAAAGCAAATGCTAAATCTCCTTGGCTTTCTCTGCAGCCGAAAGAAGCTGTGTGTGATCTATGGCAAGTGGACAGAATGCTTATGGTGCACTGATCCCACTACGTACGAGACTTACAAAAAGAATGAAAAGAGAGGTGGTGAGCAGAAGAAAATGAAGCCGGTAAGATAAAGGATTCTTTAGGGAGAAAAGATACCAAAAATATGACAAATGAAAGGAAAATATTGCCTTTACAGAAATGGTCAGGTGGTGGTGAATGGAGCGTTAAAGCAGTCTAGTAGGGGTCGGATGCAAGGCAATCTTAGTCCCCTGAGAAGGCTTGCGATTGGGACTCAGTCTTTAGTGTGTGCTGCTTGTATTGAAGAGTGGTGTTCACTAGAGATTTGTCAAAGAGAAGACATCAAACGCCAACCTCAAAGCTGACATTTTCCAGTCCTTGAATGAGGAAAGTGGCTCTACTGCCAACTCCAGATGTTAAAATACTAGGATTAGGGCATTAAAAAAAAAATTACATATTTTGTAAGTCAGTTATGCTTTCTGGTGATGCAACCTTTCAGAATTTCTGATCTAGGCAGCCTTGACAACAGAGAGGTCTGGGAACTTGCAGGGGTTTTTTTTGATCACATATTAGCAGTGTCACCACCAAAGCCTCCGTGTTACACAGAAAGTGTTGTATAGTGCAGCAGTGCACTGCTGGGTTTCCTGATGTCAACAGGGTCTTGCAGATGCTGGTTGCTCATTGAAAACGATAAATTAAACAGCAGCTCATCACTCTTAATGTTAAGAAGCTCAAAACTTTAGTAAGTAGTACTCACATCAGAAGAATCTAGAGCAACAACAGGCCTTCATTTTGGCTCTGGTTTCCATCATGGTACAGGCTTATATTTTTTTTAAAAGCAATAAAAAACTGACTTTTTTAAAAAAGCAATAAGATTCTGTTCATCTTAGGAGAATCAACTCTTTCTTTCCTTCCTTCCTGTTGAATCTATATTTAGATGAGGAGCTGTCTAACAGTAAACCAGATGTTGACATGGAAAGTAGCCCAAAAGAGTCTTTTTAAAGAATGAATACTCAACCCAAATGACTGAAATTAGACCCTTAACCATATGGAGCTGTTTTCTAGTGCATAAAACAGGCCCTCTGTAATTTAATGTGGTATTTTGGCATAAAATAAGTAAACCATGTCAAAGGGGGCAGCAAGAAAATAGACAAGGGTGGAAGTGAGGGGAGGAAAACTGATACTGTCACTCTTGGATGTTATTGCCTCAGACTTTCCTTGTTGTTGTTGTGGTTTTAAATGGTTTTTCATGGTGAAGTCCTCTGAAGTTCTACAACGTAGCTTCTTTGTGTCCTACAACAGTCAGATCCTCTCAGATTCTGCTAACAACCTCTTCAAGAGTACTTAGTGTGTTTGATTCTGCATGTGTTACAGCAGCATGTCTGGCAACAGAGGAACTGGGAAGGAAAGACATATAATTTATAAACTTAAGTGCACCATGTTCATAGTTAGAAAATGGCAGTGATAATAGTTATTTGAATCTAGGTGATAGAAATCAGATTGAAACAAGGGCATAGCTGTGTTTTTAATTGCAACTCCAAATCTTTTCCAAATAATGAAGCAATATCCAAAAGCAGGTCTGCCTTATTTCTTTTTCTGAGGCTGTTATGGGAACTGATTTAAAATGCAGTCTTGGCTCATTGCAACCTGAAGAAGTAATAGTTATGTTAATTGAAATTAAGCTAGGGCATGGGATAGAAGGGAAGCAAGAGAAAAGACTTCTGAAAGAAATTAATTTTATTGTAATTATAATTATTAATAGTATAATAAACAGACATTCACTTTGTACATAGGTGGTGGGAGACTATTCAGAGATAGCAGGAGTAACACATTACTGTTCCTCTCATTTTTATTGTAAAAGAGTGAAGAAAAGCAAACATGAGGGGTGAGGCAGAAGTACAGGAAGGTGTTTAATATCTCCCATTTGAACAGATTCTTTAACGGGCTGTAGAACTCTGGATGAAACTGTCCAATTTCCCTTTGTTCCCCTGCAAAATGTTATTTCTGTTACAGAGTGATGATGTTATTAAATCCGAAAATGACGAGGCTGATGATATGCCAGAGGTTCAAGACACGGTACAGTTCATACCAGGCAGTAAATTGCTTTGGAGAATAAATTGTAGGCCACCAAACTCATCACAGGTAACTGTTTCAATCAGTCTGTGTATTGCTGTCACTAGTGACTTATTCAAGGAAGCAAGAGTAACATTCAAAGGAAACCTTGTCGAAGTGTCTGTTCTTAGTGTGCGCATTGACAGTCCCTGGCAGTTCTTGCTACAGCAGTAAAATTATGCTACAGGAGGCCATCTGCTTGGTTCCTGGGCTGAAAGCATCCCTGCTGCCTCGAAGCAGGTGTAAAGAACCTAACCTTGCTTTCAGGGTGGACAGTGGGAGAGGGTTTGACTCAGTGATTTCTCTTGGAAGTTGTGTTTTATCTGTTCGGTATAGGAAACCCAGTGCCACTTTACCAAAATCGCTTGTGTTTTCTCTTTAATTTGCCTTTAAGATGTACAATTTCACCAGTTTTGCTGTGAGTCTCAATGAGCTAGAAACGGGCATGGAAGCAATATTAGCACCCACTGACTGTCGGCTACGTCCAGATATCAGAAATATGGAAAACGGAAACATGGGTATGTGTTTGCTGGAGGAATTATTTTCACATCAGTAAATTTTGAGGGATGGCTGAAGGGAGGTTGGTTGACACAGGAACACTGTCTTCATTTTCTCATCTGCAGAGGAGCTTTAACTCATTTCACCCTTTGTTAATGAACACGCTTTTGAACAATGTATGGTATCTGTTTTCTCCCAGAGACGTGTGGCAGAGCAAATGTGTCTGAGGTGGATCCCAAGACTGCTGTGTTATGGTGTATTTACATGTTTGTTAACTTAGGGGGAACTGGCAGACATCTCTCTTGCCCTGAAGTTTGGAGAGATGGTATGAACAGACATGCTCTGTTGTTAGAAGAAACGTATGGCCAAATAGTAGAAAAAAAACCACCAAAAAAGTCACCCTCTTTCTTATGCCTTATCTAAATTCTCGCCTGCTGTCTCAGCGCAGTGTTTGTTCTATCTAAACACCAAAATTTCAGTGTTGACTCCTGGTTTGTAGTAACAACTTCTTAGAAATGATGGTGTTAGTTTTTTTGTTGCCCGAGATTTCCATTGTTCAGTGATATTGTGTACAGCAAATGCTTTCTCCTACTTAAATGGATGATATTTCATTTCTCTGCAGTCTTTTTTTGTGTTTTCTGCAGTTTTGCTTCTATTTTGCTAAGTAACCAATTTCTCTTGAACTGTTTGTTAGACGTGGCCAGCAAAGAAAAAGAGAGATTAGAAGAGAAACAAAGAGCTGCTCGCAAGGAGCGTGCGAAAGATGAAGTGGAGTGGCACACACGGTAAGGGGAAGGAAGCTAGGATGTGTTTAATGCTCTGAATGGTTTGGTGTGTTGCTTGAAATGTTTTTATTCAAGACAGCGTGTGTTTGATTTCCTGCATGACAACACAATCTCTAGTGTCACTGAAAGCATTTACTGGGTCAACAATTAAACAATGTAGCTGGGAAGCCAAAATTGCTGTAACTGCATCCTGGAGAAATTATCTAATAATAAATGCTTAAACTTGTCATAATTAACTACTGTTAATGCTGAATTTTTTTGGCTTTCTTTAAAAAAAAAAAAACCTACAGAGGTTCTAATTCCATTAAAAGGAATAAAATGTCACATCTCATCTCTCCTTTAACCAATTCCCATCCCCTTTTGGTAGTCAAGTAAGACAATGTGGCCCTCTAAGGCCTTTTGTTTTCACTCTCTTAGGACTTCTTGTCTTGGATCCTTCAGAAATTCCCTTTTTTTTTTTTTGGATTACACATTCAAGTGACTTCTCAGTCATAGAATGCATCACAGAGTGGGTAGTTTGGCTGGTTGCTTTCCATGGATGTCAGTGCTGTGCAGTCGAGTGTAACGTTCACAGCCAGCTCCTGCAGGTGCTTCCTTCAAAGGCAAAAGCTTTTGGATGCTCCCATGATTTCATGAAATTCAGAAGAGAAAGCATTCTCTTCCCAAAGCTGGAGGAACAGCTTACAGACTGATTCCAGTTAATGCCTTTGAAAATCTCTTCCAGAGAACATAAAATTGTTTTCAGTCAACGTGGCTAAAAAGTGAGCATCTGTTCATGTTCTGTGCAAAGTCCAACTCAATAGAACAAAACTCTTTCCTGTTTGGACAGGTTTACAAAAAGGGTGGCGTAACTAATTTGGCTTTGTTTTGCAGTAAAAATTATTATATATAATCAGTTTATCATCTAGAATTTAAATGTTACTTTTACTAGGAATGGGGCAGCAATTTTAAAATCCATTTTGTAGTTCTTCCTGACTTCATGTAGATAAAAAACAGTACAAAAGGATGCCTTATGAGGTGTGGTCATTGCGTTTGAAGCTGAATGCCTTATTTTTCATGTTTAGAATATTTCCTTGGATTTTTTTTTCCAGTAAGAAACACCATTGTGTTTTTACAATGTTTTGTGAAAGAGAGCTGTTCTTTTTCCCTATCAATAACTATTTGACGTTTGCCGTTTTGTTTTTTCCAGATGGTTCCATCAAGGCACTAACCCATACACCGGGACTTCGGATTGGCTGTACTCAGGTGGCTATTTTGATAGGAATTTCTCAGACTGTCCAGACATATACTGAAACTATGGAACCAATTGCTCATCTCATCTGGACATCTAGTTACTAGATTTCATTCCAAGCCAGTTATTCTGGTTTTGTTGATAGCAAAACCCATCTTTTCTAAATAAATTTTAACAAAAATTCTGTCGGTCAACAATCAAGGATTTAATTATCACTAATGTTGAATTGCCAAATATTTAAATACTGTTACATTCTTTCCATAAAGCTGCACCTGAAATCATCATGTTTTCACTAATTCTCAAAGGGACCTTTGGTTCTTCTTTTTTTTTTTTCCCTGGTTTCATTTGTCAGGAAGAATACGCTATATCTGGTAGAGCACATAACATCCTTGAAAATTACATAACTTAAATAAAATAGAAATAATATCCTTGTTACTTAGTACAATAGTGAAAAATCTGAAGTTTTTGGAACTCGGAGCAGGGATGAAAAGGTAATAAGGTATCCAACAGGATCAAATCTAGTAATGTTGATACTGCCCATGAAGAGATGCTTGTGAGCCTTTCCATATGGTATGTAGCACTACAAGGGGCCAGGAGCTCCTGGCCCTTCTCAATACAATTCAGTAATGCAGAGTCTCGGGGAAACAAAAACCAACCTGAGCTTCTCAGCTGCAGTTGTATGTTACAGAGTCTTCATAACTCTCGGACACTGTGAGCATTAAACTGTATACCTGTGGTAAAATTAATAAAGCATACGTTAGGAGCAAGGAAGGGTGCTTTCAAAAGTGTACTTTTCCTGAAGTCATATGCTGTTCCTAAAATTCAAGAAGCTTCAGAAGCAATTGTAGGAACGTAGAGGCGGTTACCGTGTAAAATATACTGCTTGCTACCACTTGGAGGCTTAAACCTTCTGCACTACCCTTGGCAGCTTTGGCACTATGTATGCTTCTAGACTAAACTCTCATTTGGAAGCACTTTTGTGTGTATATCCACACAGATTCCTGTTTTGGGGAAGTTTTGGTTTGCATGTTTTTCATTATTAGGTCATGTCTGTTTTGTATGTTGTGAAAACGCAGAATCAATCTAAAGCTTTGGCAGACTTATACCTATTACCAGTTTTCTGTGAGCACGTGGTGGCAAAAAATGGGATATTTTTTGTTCTATATCAAACCATCAAAGCCATATAATACGGAATAATCCATTACTGAATTGATGCGTTTGTTTTCTTTGAAGTGTTGCATTTTGGAGGGGAAAAGGAAGGGGACAGGCTTGAAAAATTAGGTCCAGTAATTAAAACTAACCCTAGTATTGCTGCTACTTTCATGGAAATTTTGAATTGAGTAACTGGTAAAAAATGGAGAGCAGCTCTGCTGCTGTGCAGTTAACAGTAATTCAGAAGTTGCTGGGGTTAAGCACCAACACCTTGAGGAATTTCTGGAAGAACCGGTCTGAATGATGTCAAGACACATCTGTAGTTTCATCCAAAGAGCAGACTTGAAGTGCTGCCCTCCCAGCTATGGGATTAAAAAGCAGAATTAAATCAACATAGTTGTGGAGAGACTTTTTTTTATCAAGTCATGGATCTGATGATGGGATTAACTTTACCTCTTGGACAGGTTTAGTTTTTGTCTTCATTTGGAAAAATAAGAGAAGCTATAAAAACCTGAAGAATTAGTCTGTCTAATCTGAAGTGCTTGTGGCAACTTCATTTTGTTGCCAGTAGTCCCTAGTGCTGATTACAGGTCTAGACTTGGTAACAGGGTGCAGACAACAGAGTTGTATTTGTTCCCAGTAATTGCAGACACACTTGACTTTTAAAGACATTGCTGATCCACGTGGGACAGCATAAAAATATTTTTTTATAAAAAAATTGAACTCCTAATGACTGTGCCAGGCACTGCATCCCCCTTTCCAAACTCGCTGCAAGCAGCGTAGGGAACCCTTTGTTAAGTGAGGACTGAAAGGATTCACGTATTGAGCCAGTTTAACATCTCATGGCAGTTTAAAGCTTGCTTGAAATACATAGTATGTTTAATGCCGGAGTAGTGTTTTTAAAACAACACACATAAATAGCAATTGCCTGAATGGAAAAACTGTAGACTAATTGCTAAGGGAATACTCTGTTTATAAAAAGCGAACGGGTTAGCATCCCTCTCATTTCAGTTATGGTTTAAATTCAAAGACGGAAACCCTTTTCATTATGTGAAAGCTTGAAAAGATTGTAACAACATGTTTAATCCAGACTTCAGTTTGGAACAGTCATGGGGTTTAAAGAGAAACTGAGAAGGTTTCTAAAACATGAACACTTCATTGGTTGTCTTTACTCCCTTTGTCCCCTTCCTTTAGTGTAAACTTTTCAGTAAAATTTTGTTAGTCCCAAATCTTTTTTTTTTTTTTTAATTTATTGTTCTTCATTGACAACACTTACGAAGTATTTTGCCCTCCCTGCCAACCCGTCTGTGCTTGGCTCACTGTGGGGCTCTGAATGCTGCAGTTCCATTGCTCTCAACGTGAAAAAAAATTATTTTCGATGCAAATCTCTCCTCAGTAGTTTACGTGTCAAAACATCAATAACTTTGCACCTTTTGAAAGAATGTCACTTTTATAACTCAATTAAACACTGTATATAAGACGACTGTGTTAGTGTATGTTAATACAACTCTGTAGAGAAACCGGCTAGAAAGAAAAAGACAATAAATACTTAATTCCCGGTGGGATTTGTGTGAGCGAGAGTCTCGTACTGGGCAGGGGTGGCTGGCTCAGGCTTTGTTCAGCCAGCTCTGTGTCCGTACTTTGTATTTTCACTGTGACTTTAGTAGATGATATTTAAATAGGGGCTTTGGGCACCCCAGTGGCAGTTGAGGCTTTCCCTGTGCCCTATGTTGAGTCTGGGATGTGTGGCGTGAGGCTGGTGTCGCATCAGGGACTGGGATGATGAGGGGATGAGAAGGTACATGGGGGCTGGAGCAGCCTTTGCTGGGAAGTATATGGTACATTCCCAGTTCTTGCAGATTGTCTGCAGGCAGGGGCTTGCTGGGCCATTGGGTGTTTTCGCTGCCATTGATACATGGATTACTGAAGAAGCTGAAAGGATTATTGGGCACTGAACCTGGCTCCACACGGAGGTGGTAGAGTCACCAGCCCTGAAGGTGTTTAAAAGGAGGTGATGGGGGCTACAAAGATGAGCTAAGGGCTGGGAGAGATGGGGTTACTGAGTGGAGAAGGCTCTGGGGAGACCTTGGAGCAGCTACCAGTACCTGAAGGGGCTACAAGAAAGCTGGGGAGGCACTTTTTACAGAGGCTGGTAGTGATACAATGAGGGGGAACAGCTGTAAATTGGAGAGCAGAAGATTTAGATCAGACATGAAGAGGAAATTCTTCATGGTGAGGGTGGGGAGGCCCCGGCCCAGGTGGCTGCCCCATCCCTGGAGGTGTTAAAGGCCAGGTTGGATGGGTCTTGGAGCCCTTGGTCCAGTGGGAGGTGTCACTGCCATGGCAGGGGATGGGACGGGATGGGCTTTGAGGTCCCTTGCAGCCCAAACCGTTCTATGAATCTGTAAGGAAGCGTTAGGGGGCGATGGCTTATCTAGTTACTTGGATGAACTTAATTCTACTTAAGCCAAAATATTCCACTTTGTGTAATGGCAACTACTACTAGTGTCAGCCAGAGTCGAGGGCGCCGCCATCTTCCTCCGCGGTGACACAGCAGGAGGACGCGCTCCCCCCGGCGGCTGCGGCGACCAATCACGTGCGGCTAGAGTGACGCGCGTCCCGCCCCCGTGATTGGCAGCCGCACTGTCCAATCAGCGAAGCTCTACTCGCCGCAGCCTCTGATTGGCAGTCGCACAGACCAATCAAGAGAAGGCATG
>JAUMJK010001739.1:0-52716 GCA_033558105.1 Coccyzus lansbergi | reverse complement strand
AGCCCCTCAACTGTCAATCTGCCGGCGCTGATTGGCGGCGGCGGCTTGAGGGCCGCGGGGCGCGTTTCAAGCCTTTAGAAATGCCAGCACGGGCTCTGGAAGAGCCATTTAGAAGGGTCCTGTGTGGAGCCGACAGAAGCCGAGCGGATCCGAGCCGCTCTTCCAACTGCGAGGATCTCCGCTCCGCCCCTCCCGGCTACTCCGCTCCTGTGGGTCGTCCCGTTCCCCTGCCCTGGGCAGCAGTACCGCTGTGCTTTGCGCGCTCTGATTGGTCACTTCTCAATCCCACTTTGCTAGTTCTGTGTTCCGATTGGCTCTGGCCCTTTTACAGTCAAGTTGCCCCTTTTAGTACCAAGTTGGCCAGCGTGCCCTCAGATGGTCTATCTGCCCTTTGATGCTCTTTTTTACCAGTTTGCCTTTGTATTTTCAATCTGCCCTTTCATGGCAATTAGCCACGTTTGCCTTGATGTGGTCAGTTTGCCCTTACACGGTCAATCGTCCGCCCCTGTTCGCCCCCCCGCCCCCTTCGCCTCCCCGCCCCGGGTCCAGGCTGCAGTAGCGCTCGGCGGCCACAGCACGGCAGCACCGAGCTGGATCAAGCTCTTTTGCCGTCGGTTCCCGTTTTCTCCTCCCTTTGCGGGTTCGAGCCCGACGGGCACCGCAGCGGCCGGAGCGGCAGCTCCCGCGGCGCTGCCCGCGCAACCCTCCCGAGCTGCCGGGCTCCGCAGCGGCGCAGACCGCGCCTGCCTTCCCTCGGGCCGAGCCCCAGCGAGCTCCGCTCTTCCTGAGCCGAGGGGACGCTCGCAGAGCCCTCCGCGGCAACGAAACCTCTCTCACCTTCACCTCTGCCTGCCCAAAGAGGACTCTCCCCGTATTACCCTCTCCCCTACGCTACTTCTAAAACCCCTTCTGGCCGTTCCTAGCCGGCGGCGGCCGGGAGGGCAGCGAAGAGCCGAGCCGAGCCGTCCCGAACGGAGCCGACAGCAGCCGAGCCGCTTCCCTGAAAGGAGCCGCCCGGTCCCCGCCCCTCCGGCTCGGGCTGCAGTTCCGCTCCGCGGCCACGGCACGGCAGCACTGAGCCCACCCCCCCATTCATTCCCGAGGGCGTCAAAGGGCTGCGCCTTTCGCACTCGGGGGTCCCGGGGAGCTGGCTGGTCCCTGCACCCCCCGGGAGGCAGGAGCTGGGCTGTCCCAGCTGCAGGGCTGCATGTGGGGGGCTCCTTCCACAGGAGGTACCTGATGCAAACCCCCCCGTCCCCCCAAGCCCGAGGTCGAGCTGAGAACAGACACAACTCATCACATACAGCTCAAGCACCTCGAGATAGAGACCTGGGCTGGACAGGGCAGCTCGGGGGCACCTGTCAAACCCCACAGAGCTGGGGCCTGGCACACTTGTCACAGCCTTACTGCTGAAGAGTTTTGTGACTCTCCCCTAGAAAGTTTTTTTCACACTGCTCTCACATTTACCTCCTCTGAAGCCTCCGGTACTGATGTACATTAAGAAAAAAGAGATCCTGGCAATATAGACAAGCTAACAGTTTTCCTGGGCATCCCTACTTCTACTAATAAAACAAGGACAACGAAAGACAATATTGGCTGCAAATGTTTGTGGCAACATTTCTCTGAAGCTGCCTGACTGCCAACCAATTTTACTCTAAGACTAAAAAGCAAATCCACAAGCAAAATCATTACCTGAATCTCACAGAAGAGACCGTGACAGTGGCTCAAATGCACCACGAAGAAAACCACACGACTGTTCCAAACCCAGCGCAGAAAGGAAGAAAGGCAGGATTCTGCAGCCCCTTCCTTCACTGACTGCTCCAGCTGCAGGTGAGAGTCAGCTCGAAACCAAGAGGCCTTTTAAGGGGCAAACCCTTCACCTGTACCTAATTGCTGACCACGGCTGTGGCACAGATTTAACCAACCCAACTATTACCTTCAGAGGTTTCTCAACAAGACCCACCCTTTTAACACCAAAACTACAGCATCTCACTCAGGATGGGTAAGAAGTTACTCCTAAATATAAAATGTCGGTGGCTTACTGAACGGTCAGTGTATGACAGCCAGGCGTGGCTGAAATGATATAAAATTATATATGTTATTAAGCCACTAAACGTCAATTATCATTGTTAAAAAACTGTACAGATTAAAAGATTCCTTCCACGTTCTAGCTGCTGAGACACAGTGCGTCGAAGTGTATTGGTAACAGTTACGTACAATATGCTTTACATAAGCAGAGGCCCATCTAACATTTAGATAGAACCGAGCTTTTATTAAACTCTTCATCTGTCTCACGCTATAGCAAATTCAGACACACTCCCATTTCTCAGCAGTGAGACCAGCAGCAAACTCTAAAGGGCGTGTTCCACTCTTTCTTCTCCATCCTCTTCTTGCCATTTTCCCAGCAGTCTTCCTGTCACGTTCAGCCACCTCTGATGCACAGTCACGAGGCTAAAACTCCAGTCCAATAAAGCTGTCAGAGAGAAAATAAAACAGTGAGCAGACATAAGAGGAAAAGCAGTGTATCCCCTGCCCTCCCCCCAGCCCCGCACGGCACCCCGGGCAGGGACAGGAGGGGCTCGGGGGGACGGGAGGGCCACGGGGCACTGTCCCTCTCCTAGTCCCAGCCTGCATCCCATTGGCAGCAGCCAGCGGGAGGGCAGCGTGCTACCGTGTCTGTGGTGCGTGTAAGCACGTACGAGGCACAGACATAACAAGCACATGGCATGTGTGGCATGTGGGACATGTTGCTCATGTGTGCAAGGCATGTGCATGTCATGTCTAGCATGTGTGTGTGGCATGTTTATGGCATGTGGCATGCACATGTCTGTCTGGCCAAGCCCATGGCACCCTAGTATTGCTGTCTCAATCAGGCATTCGCTAAACGCGATGCCATCGTGTGCTAACCCTGAGCAGATAATGCTCCGGCTCGTGCCGAAAACTTGATCAACAGTGATTAGCAAAGACAAGTCCCGAGAAAGCCACGTACCCCAATGCTGCTGGCCTGCAGGCCACCGCCACGTTGCTTCTCCCCGTCTCCCTGTGCAGGGGTCAGGATCGCGCAGGGGCTCTTGTCGACAATACTCCCGTCAGATTCTCTCTGCTGACAAAGCAAAAGGAGTTGTTAGGACAAAATACTCCAAGTAACCCTGCTTTAAATGAGCCACCGCCCTCCCATGCAGGCCTCACCGCTACCAGTGACACCCCAACACCCAGCAAGCTCTAAGCTGTGCCAGACTGGTCCGAGCCACGGGACCGGGCAGAGCTCCCCTGGCTCTCCCTGCCACTCTGAGGCAGTCGCAAGGAGGAAAGCGACCGAGTTCTCCGAACAGAGGCCTTCCTCAAGGGAGGCAGGATACCTTAGCACTTGAGCTAACGGGAGAAACATTTTAGTGGCTGCTCTTGCCCAAACCTCTTCAGAGAGCAGTTCAGCCACACTTGTAGCAGAGGACAGACACTGAGGAGGCAGCGAGAAGCACGAGCTCTTCTACAAACAACTGAGAGTAGTCACAAGATCGTGACTACCTCTAGTCCTCCTGGGAGACTTCAACACGATTGATGGCGATTAGCAAAGAGGAGTGAGTCCCAAGAAAGACACATACCCGAAAGCTACTGGCCTGGAGGGCATCGCCATGTCACTTCCACCCTTCTCCCCGAGGAGGCGTCGGGATCCCACGGGGGCTCTTTCATCATCAATACTTCTGCCAGATTGTCTCTGCTGACAAAGAAAAAAGAATCATAGAATCAGTAGGTTGGAAAGGACCCACTGGATCATCAAGTCCAACCATTCCCATCAATCATTAACCCACGCACCTCAGCACCTCATCCACCCGTCCCTTAAACCCCTCAAGGGAAGGGGACTCAACTCCCTCCCTGAGCAGCCTCTGACACTGACCAATGACCATTTCTGTCAACCATTTTCTCCTGATGTCCACCCTGAACCTCCCCTGGTGGAGTTTGAGGCTGTTCCCTCTTGTCCTGTCCCCTGTCACCTGGGAGAAGGGCCCAACTCCCTCCTCTCCACAATCTCCTTTCACATAGTTGGAAAGAGCAATGAGGCCTCCCCTCAGCCTCCTCTTCTCCAGGATAAACACCCCCAGCTCTCTCAGCTGCTCCTCTTCCTCTCCAGCCCCTTCCCCAGCCTCATTGCTTTTCTCTGGACTCACACCAGAGCCTCAACATCCTTCCTGTGCTGAGGGGCCCACAACTGAACACAGGATTCCAGAAGTGGTCTCACCAGTGCCAACTCCAGAGGGAAAATAACTTCCCTGGACCTGCTGTTTCTGAACCAAGCCAAGATGCCATGGACCTTCTTGGCCACCTGGACACACTGCTGGCTCATGGTCAGTCGCTGTCAACCAACACCCGCAGGTCCCTCTACTCTGGGCAGCTTTCCAGCCAGACTTCTCCTAGTCTGTAGCTCTGCACAGGGTTGTTGTGCCTCAAGTGCTGGATCCAGTATTTGGTCTTGTTAAACCTCATGTTGTTGGTCTCAGCCCATGGATCCAGCCTGTTCAGATCCCTTTGGAGCCTCCCGACCCTCCAGCAGGTCCGCGCTCCTCCCCAGCTTAGTGGGGAGTCTCTGACCACCTCCTCTTGGATCACGGAAGCCTCATTCTGCTCCTCTCACTCCTGGATTTGTACACAGAGGGAACAACCATCCTAACTATTAAAGAGTGAGGCAAAGAAGGCATTAAGCACCTCAGCCCTGTCCTCGGTCACTGTTGTTACTTATGCATCCAATAGGAACTGAATATTCTCCCTACTCCTCCTTTTACTGTCAAGAAAGATTTTTTTTTTTATCTTTTACAGACTTAGCCAATTTGATTTCTCGTTGGGCCTCAGCCCTCCTCATTTGTTCTTTGCACGATCTCACTTCCTCCCTGTGTGTCACCCAAGATGCCTGCCCCTTCTTCCAAAGCTCATAGACCCTCCTCCTCTTTTTGATGTCTCTCAAGATCTCCCTACTCAAACAAGCTGTTTTTCTCCCTCGACGGCTCCTTTTCTGGAATATGGGGAGGGCTTTCTCCTGAGCTGTTAGGATCTCCTTTTTGAAGAGATCCCAGACCTCGTGGGCTCTTGGATAGTCCCTTAAGGACTATCTCCCACAGGACTTTGCCAACCAGCCTTCTGAACAGCACAAAGTCTGCCCTCTGAAAATTTAATGTGACCGTCCTGCTAATCCCCCTCCTCACCTCACCTAGAACAGAAAACCCCATCATCTCGTGATCCCTTTGGCCCAGGCGAACTCCTACAACCACATCCCCCACAAGGCCTTCTCTGTTCACAAACAGCAGGTCCAGGAGGGCACTTTCCCTTCTCGGCTCACTCACCAGTTGCAGGAGGAAGTTGTTTTCCACACGCTCCAGGAACCTCCTAGACTGTTTCGTCTCCGCTGTACTGTCTTTTCAGCAGATATCCAGAAGACTGAAGTCTGCCACGAGGACAAGAGGTAGCGACCTTGAGACGATCCCCAGTTGCTTAGAGAAGAGCTCCCCAGCTGCTTCTCCTTGTCTGGGTGCTCTGTAACAGACTCCATCACAACATCCACCTTCTTGGGGGCTCCTCTGATTTTAACCCACAGGCACTCGGTCCCATCCTCACCATGACCGAGCTTAAGGCTATCAAAGCAAAAGGAAGGAGCTGTTAGGGAAAAATACTCCAAGTAACCCTGCTTGAAATGAACCCCCCCTGCCCCTGCAGCTCTTGCCACCGCGCCCGACACCCCAAAATAGGGACCGCCCCGTCCCCCTCTTGCTCTCTCTAGAGAGACAACACTAAAGTGCTTTCCAACCCTCCCTTTCCCCTCCTTCTTTCCCCGCTTCTCCTCCCATTTTGCCCCCTGCTCCCCCCTGCTTTCCCCCTCCCACCCCTCCTGCCCTTCCCCGCCTCCTTCCTCCCCCTCCCAAGCGGGGATTTCCCACCCCGTGGGGACGCAGGCCGAGCGCAGACACAGCCCCGACCGCCCCTCAGCCCGAGCCCCGGGGGCAGCCAAACACATGCCGGCCCCGGGCGGAGCGCGGCTCACGGACAGCGAGCCCCGAGCGGCGCCGCCGGACACACACAGCTCCCCCCCAACCCCCATGGAGCCTCTCCGGGCGCCTCTCACTCACCCGAGCCCAGCCCCGCTCGAGCCGCTCACGCTGGGGCCCTGAGGGCGCACGGGGGTCGCTGCCCCTCTTCCAGCTCCAGCCTCCGTCGGCCGAAGGGCAGCGAAGAGCAGAGCAGTCCCGAAAGGCTGCGCGAGGATCCAAGCCGCCCCAAGGCCTGCCCAGCCCCGCCCCTCCCGTCCCGTCCCGCCCCCGGCTGCGGTACCGCTCAACGGCCACGAGGCGGCAGCACAGAGCATCCCATAAGTGCGCATGGGTGTCGGAGTCCTTGCGGCCTAGAATGTAGCCACTGCGCATGCGTAGCGTTTGTCCCCCCCCTCCTACTACTCCTCCCAGCCCCTCAACTGTCAATCTGCCGGCGCTGATTGGCGGCGGCGGTTTGAGCACCGCGGGGCGCGTTTCAAGCCTTTAGAAATGCCAGCACGGGCTCTGGAGGAGGCATTTAGAAGGGTCCTGTGTGGAGCCGACAGAAGCCGAGCGGATCCGAGCCGCTCTTCCAACTGCGAGGATCTCCGCTCCGCCCCTCCCGGCTACTCCGCTCCTGTGGGTCGTCCCGTTCCCCTGCCCTGGGCAGCAGTACCGCTGTGCTTTGCGCGCTCTGATTGGTCACTTCTCAATCCCACTTTGCTAGTTCTGTGTTCCGATTGGCTCTGGCCCTTTTACAGTCAAGTTGCCCCTTTTAGTACCAAGTTGGCCAGCGTGCCCTCAGATGGTCTATCTGCCCTTTGATGCTCTTTTTTACCAGTTTGCCCTTGTATTTTCAATCTGCCCTTTCATGGCAATTAGCCACGTTTGCCTTGATGTGGTCAGTTTGCCCTTACACGGTCAATCGTCCGCCCCTGTTCGCCCCCTCCCCCTTCGCCTCCCCGCCCCGGGTCCAGGCTGCAGTAGCGCTCGGCGGCCACAGCACGGCAGCACCGAGCTGGATCAAGCTCTTTTGCCGTCGGTTCCCGTTTTCTCCTCCCTTTGCGGGTTCGAGCCCGACGGGCACCGCAGCGGCCGGAGCGGCAGCTCCCGCGGCGCTGCCCGCGCAACCCTCCCGAGCTGCCGGGCTCCGCAGCGGCGCAGACCGCGCCTGCCTTCCCTCGGGCCGAGCCCCAGCGAGCTCCGCTCTTCCTGAGGCGAGGGGACGCTCGCAGAGCCCTCCGCGGCAACGAAACCTCTCTCACCTTCACCTCTGCCTGCCCAAAGAGGACTCTCCCCGTATTACCCTCTCCCCTACGCTACTTCTAAAACCCCTTCTGGCCGTTCCGAGGCGGCGGCGGCTGGGAGGGCAGCGAAGAGCAGAGCCGAGCCGTCCCGAACGGAGCCGACAGCAGCCGAGCCGCTTCCTTGAAAGGAGCCGCCCGGTCCCCGCCCCTCCGGCTCGGGCTGCAGTTCCGCTCCGCGGCCACGGCACGGCAGCACTGAGCCCACCCCCCCATTCATTCCCAAGGGCCTCAAAGGGCTGCGCCTTTCGCACTCGGGGGTCCCGGGGAGCTGGCTGGTCCCTGCACCCCCCGGGAGGCAGGAGCTGGGCTGTCCCAGCTGCAGGGCTGCATGTGGGGGGCTCCTTCCACAGGAGGTACCTGGTGCCCCAACCCCAAGCCCAAGGTCGAGCTAAGAACAGACACAACTCATCACACACAGCTCAAGCACCTCAAGGTAGAGACCTGGGCTGGACAGGGCAGCTTCACTTACTGGTGAAGACTTTTCTAACTCTCCCCTAAAAAGTGTTTTTCATACTGCTCTCCTATTTACCTGATCTGAAACTGATATACATTAAGAAAAAAGAGATCCTGGCAATATAGACAAGCTAACAGTTTTTGTGAGCATTTCATCAAAAAGTTCTGGGCGAAAACAGTAGGAGCTATCGCTAAAACAACACTGGAAATCTTATTTAGAGGTGACAAAAGAGGTGACTCAAAGAGGTGACAAAATCATTAACTCTTCAGCAGCGCAGCACGTGGATCTGGTTTCGAGCGTGCAGAGAACGGCCAGCGGGGGAACACTGCCGTTCACTTCACTGAACCAAGCTGCCTTTTCTAAAGCTATAGCCTCACACTTTGGGCACAGTGGAAAACCCGGCTGTTAGCTCAACAGCAGGCAGCACTGTCCTTTTCATAGCGCTTCCCAGCTTGGGGGCCGCACTTATCACAAGGGCTCCCCTCCACTCAGGAAGCAGAAAGAGACAGGCAAAGAATTAAAATTAATAATCAGGAAACAGGAAGTATAACATCCTACAAGTGAATAGTACCTAATAAGTTCTTCAGGATTATCCATTTCCTGATAATCAAGGCTGAATTTTCCTCTGCCTTACGGAGCTCTGTATGTAAAACCAGACCACACAAATTAAAGCAAATCACTGCCACAGATTCTGAGCCAACTGGACTGACAAGGAAGAACAAAAGAAAGGGGAAAGAAAAGTATGGCGTTCGCCAAAAGTTTTGGTCCAGCCCTTCTCAGAGCAACTTTTTCTCACGTACAAATCACCTGCAAAGCACACCAGCTGTTCCTTGCAATAGCAGTGCCGGGGCGTCAGGATCCCAACCCTGCTTTACCCATTAGACTGCACCGTTCCCACTGAAGAAAGCGGTTTTTTTTTTTATTATTTTATACACTAATAACCATATATTTACAATACTAACACAAGACTTGACCCTGCTTCATTTTGGCCCACACCGAGCAGCTTGTGCTGCTTTAATGAGACGAGCAGCAACGCGACACAAACTCCTCCAAGCATCAGTGTTCAGCCCCTACAAGCTCACCGTGCTGGAGATGAGGGTTCTCACAAGGTACATTATGTGGAAGCAGCTCCTATTTCAGATGTTTCACCTGGGTCTCTCCCTCCCTCCCGACTCGCCTCCCTCCCTCTCATCTTTTATGTCTTAAAAACGCATCACAAAAGCTTCTTTCCTGGAATTACAGGTACATCCCCTTCAACCTACTTCAGGAAACTTTATCCCCTCATGCACATCTGGCCAGTCTGCTGTGCTTTTTCTGCCTTGGGAACGTCAAGACATCAGGTCAGCATCTCCTTCGCCAGCTTTAAACACGGTGATCTCAAAAAAGAAATTACTCCGATTCCTCCCTCATTTTCTGGCCTCCCCAGCTCGTCTGGCTATTGTTCTCCTCATTTCTGCCATTTCGGGGCAGCGTCTCCTGCCCAGGGATGCCTGCCAACAAGAGCAGAACGCCGTTACGAGAGGAGGCTGCTGTGAGCTGCCACCATCACAGGGAATTGATCACTGCCAGCCACGATCATAATGGACTCCTCCACCGAATGACTCTGGATGCACAGGGCTTTGGCACCGAGTCCACCACCCACATGCAATTATTAAACTGCAAACGCACGTAACGGGAGAAGGGGATGGGGACAGCGCATCAGTGCAGGCAGCAATCTCAGACGCACCACACGCAGAAGCAGAGGAATTCACTCCAAAAGCCCAGACTGCCTGGCAGGCAGGCAGGCAGGCAGGCAGGCAGGCAGGAAGGGGAAAAAATGCAACTCCAGAGCTCCGCTAAATCCAGCAGCCTGGGAGGGATGTTAATATTGAACGCTTTTGGCTGGGAGAATGAGCTTGGCAGGAAAAACTGAGATGCAGAAGCTGCAGCAATACCGGCAAACCTTTGCTGCCCCAGCTCTTCACCTTGCTCTGGGGTAAGGGATCAATATATGACGCCTACTCAGCCCACGGGCACCTTCCCCGGTATACATTTTCAAGTCAGGCAGCTAAATAGTTGATTTTCCCAAGTGCTCAGCACCTCACAACTAATCCAGCAGTCAAAGCACAAGCTTTTCCCTCCGTATAGCCTTAACGATCCTCCTAGGCCAGGATGGAAAAGAAAACCTTATACTTCTGCATGCAGACAGAGAGACGGATAAACAGAGCAGCAGGGCACAACCAGAGGACTCTCTGAACGGTGCCGTCTCACGGGCACGCAAGCCACGTGGTTCTGCAGCCTGGCCGGGAGCCCCAAATCTTTCAAGTCACAGAATCGTTAAGATCATCAGGTTGGAAAAGACCTCTTGGATCCACCGAGTCCAACCATTCCCGTCTACCACTAAACCATATCCCTCAGCACCTCACCTACCCACCTTTTAAACACCTCCAGGGATAGGGACTCGATCACCTCCCTGGGCAGCCTGCTCCAGGGCCCAATGACCCTTTCCATGGAAAATTTCTTTCTGACGTCCATTCTGAACCTCCCCTGTCGGAGCTTAAGGCCATTCCCCCTTGTCCTGTCACGTGGGAGAAGAGCCCAGCTCCCTCCTCTCCACAACCTCCCCTCAGGGAGTGGCAGAGAGCGGTAAGGTCTCCCCTCAGCCCCCTCTTCTCCAGGCTAAACAACCCCAGGTTCCCCTCAGCCGCTCCTCGCCAGGCCTGTTCTCCAGCCCCTTCCCCAGCCTCGTTGCTCTTCTCTGGACTCCCTCCAGAGCCTCAACACCCTTCTTGCGGTGAGGTGCTCAGGACTGAACACAGGATTCCAGGTGCGGTCTCACCAGTGCTCAGTACAGAGGGAGAACCTCTCTGGACCCGCTGGCCATGCCGTTCGTGATGCAAGCCAAGATGCTATTGGCTGCTAACACCAGCTTCAAGCCGTCTGTCCCAACACAGCCTTTTGGCCCCTGTGGAGTCTTGCAGAGACGTAGCAACCTCTCAGCTTCTCATCCACTCGAAGGAGATCAGAGCTGCATTTAGGATTCTTGGGTCTTTACTTGATGTCTGTGCCTGCAGCAATTCCAGGCGAGCCAGCAAATCGGTGCTGCCGAGGTGCAGTCCACGGGGCAGGTTATGAAACCCAAGTAAACTGGTCACGCATTTCCCATTTCAAGTCCTTTTCGGTTTTTTTCAGTGTTTCCAACCTTCCTGTGTTCTTTTCCTTTTCTTCCTCCTCTGCAGCCACCGGCCCTTGCTATCAGCTGTCATCTCTCTTCACAAGAACATAGAGCCAGGGCAGCGGAGGCACTTAATTATCAGTCTGTCCTCATTGCAGGGGACACTTGGGAGTTCCATGCTGTATGCACCCGCTGCTGGAGTAACAACAGCACAGCTAAACAGCTCCCAAACCACATCAACAAGTCCTCAGTCTCCTGGTGGTGGCTGCAAAACAAGTCCTCATTCTCCTGGTGGTGGCTGCCAAAGCCCCGAGTATTTAAAAACCCCAAAAGCAAATCCTGGTTAGGCCTTTCTCTGCTCCTATCACACGCTGGAAGCTGACCTCAGGATTCCAACAGGACAAACTTCCTAGTCGAGTGTGTTGCAGGCTGCTGTGAGTGCCCAGAGAGCAGGAACCTGGGAGTCCAGAGATGAGAAAGCCAGTAAGAGTAGCCAGGAATGTAGCAGAGGGGTTTCTATCCAAGACTGACGCTCCTGCGGGGTCCCTTGCCTTCCGTGCCGGAAGCTCCAATGCCTGCCCTGGAAATAGGAGCTGCAGGCAAGGGTCAAAGCCTTCGCTTATTCGTAAGCAAGTGCTTCATTTACCCCTATGGTGTTTGACTTGAGCACATGATGTTACAGTTGTCACAAAAGCGAGCACTTCATTTGCAGTCAGCTTGGAATTCCGCTCTTCCCTTAGAGGACAGAGCGCCCCAAAGAGACGCCGATGGGACAAATGCCCGCACCTCATGTACTGTGTTCAGCTGTGGGCCCCTCACCACAAGAAGGATGTTGAGGCTCTGGAGCGAGTCCAGAGAGGAGCAACGAAGCTGGGGAAGGGGCTGGAGAACAGGCCTGATGAGGAGCGGCTGAGGGAAAACTGGGGGTGTTAAGCCTGGAGAAGAGGGGGCTGCGGGGAGACCTCATTGCTCTCTACAACTCCCTGAGGGGAGGCTGTGGAGAGGAGGGAGCTGGGCTCTTCTCCCACGTGACAGGACACGGGGGGGGGGGGGGGGAATGGCCTCACGCTCCAGCAGGGGAGGTTCAGGCTGGATACCAGAACTGATACCCCTACTGACACACACACACACGCACACAAGAGAGGAAGGGGCAGACGGAGGAAACAAGGCACAGTTTACGCCCGTCACAACAGTCCTCCACAAAAAGACAGACCAACGCTGCCCGCTAGGAGAAATCCTGACAGAACAAGGGGCACTGCATGCCAAGAGACGAAGACGGCCCACTGCCAGCCTAACGGCAGCAGTGTATTACTCTGCACCTCATCTGCCTACCACGGGTCAGTGCCCTGGGCACCGCAGTTCCTGCCGGACCGTGGCATTCATCACAGCTGTTACAACGCCCACGGCAGGGGCGGAACTGGATAGGCATTAAGGTCCCTTCTGACCCAAACCATTCCATGATTGTATGATTCTATGTTGGGGAGTTCACCTGTTAAATCCTCCTCACCAGCAACTGTGGGGCTGCACCAGGAGTCCAAAACCTTTCCCCCACGCTTCTCCACCCAAATCCAACAGTCACTTTGGAGTTTCTCCCAACGGAACACAAAAGGGGTCATTTCCATTGCATTCCCAAGCACGGATTCCACTTGAGTCTCTCTGCATCCTAGCCACCCCCACTCTTTGTTAGAGAAGGCTAGGAAAATGCAGCCTCACTAACGGGGGCTCAAGATGTGAGGTGCCAGAGTGCTGCGGTGATTTACAGGATGTCTAAGGAGCAGGCCCAATGAAGGGATTTGTCGTCCACCATAAAGCCAGATGGATGCAAGCAGTCATTAGAAGCAATTAATTCCACGCAGCACTAAATAACTTTCCATCGTTAATGCACCTTTGTTTCACCTCACTAGAGGTACACAGGCAAATACACAAAATCAGGCACAATCCATCTGAATTTCACACATTTGCAGGCCTGGATCAGTCAGGTGACGGTAACGGGGAGACACAGAAACCCACAAGAGAATGGAACAAGATCACAGCTAAACACACGCACACGTGTAGCTGAGTGTCTCGGCCCTCCAAAGCCACCTCTGCCACCACCAGTGCCCTCCCGGGTACACGAGCCTTTTCTGCTACCCATCCTGACGTCACAACAGCCACGTGAACGCCGCCGCAAGTACCCGCTGCTTAACAGCAACCTCAGACACATATTCACCTCCTTCCCACGCACGCGAGACGATGACACAGCCCAGGGGACTTAGGCTCCAGATGCTCAGGGAAGATTACTAAGGCATTAGAACACAGTGCCTCTACCTATCACCACGCAGCTTTCAAGCCCCTGTTTTACCATCACCAGCCTAGATGCATCCCTAGCACCTTTTTCGCTGCAGACAGGCAGTAGAATCCCTTTCCGCAGAGCCCCGCAGACTACGCCGGCTCACAGGGGTTCAAAGAGCAAACGGCTGCGCACAAGAAAATCCAACACAGCTGGCACGACTTAACAAGAATCATCGCCACTGAGTCTAAAAGTCCTCATGCGGCAGACTGGCAAAATTGGGAATAAAGACAATGATCACAATCCTCTCCATTTTTAGCACATTAACAAGGAGAGGAAGCTTCACTGGAGGCATCTCTAGCTAGTGCCTAGTGCCATCGAGCACGCCAGCCTGGGGCAGTGAAGAGATTCAGCACGAGGAAAGCGCTTAATAACCTGTGCTACCGCTGAATGCTTCAGGACCCGCACAGTTTATGCTTAGGAAGTCTTGCGAGCCCATGGCACTTCAAGCCACCATCATGAGGACCGTGACTACGCATCACCCTTGGGCTGCAGTGGAAACGGGGTTTCCGGAAAGAAGCGCTCTCGCAGAGTTACTCAGAAAGGCCCTGCTGCAATGAGAAGCACGAGTCCCAAAACCAGCACAGATATTACCCTCCCTGACTGCTTTTCCCACAGTACTCTGATACGCTGCAAGAATTAGCAAGCAGGATCAGAGCTACATTCCAGTTGGAACAGAATCCAATACCAGACAGTTCAGAACAAAGGAAAGGGGAAAGAAAAGTATGGCGTTCGCCAAAAGTTTTGGTCCAGCCCTTCTCAGAGCAACTTTTTCTCACGTACAAATCACCTGCAAAGCACACCAGCTGTTCCTTGCAATAGCAGTGCCGGGGCGTCAGGATCCCAACCCTGCTTTACCCATTAGACTGCACCGTTCCCACTGAAGAAAGCGGTTTTTTTTTTTTATTATTTTATACACTAATAACCATATATTTACAATACTAACACAAGACTTGACCCTGCTTCATTTTGGCCCACACCGAGCAGCTTGTGCTGCTTTAATGAGACGAGCAGCAACGCGACACAAACTCCTCCAAGCATCAGTGTTCAGCCCCTACAAGCTCACCGTGCTGGAGATGAGGGTTCTCACAAGGTACATTATGTGGAAGCAGCTCCTATTTCAGATGTTTCACCTGGGTCTCTCCCTCCCTCCCGACTCGCCTCCCTCCCTCTCATCTTTTATGTCTTAAAAACGCATCACAAAAGCTTCTTTCCTGGAATTACAGGTACATCCCCTTCAACCTACTTCAGGAAACTTTATCCCCTCATGCACATCTGGCCAGTCTGCTGTGCTTTTTCTGCCTTGGGAACGTCAAGACATCAGGTCAGCATCTCCTTCGCCAGCTTTAAACACGGTGATCTCAAAAAAGAAATTACTCCGATTCCTCCCTCATTTTCTGGCCTCCCCAGCTCGTCTGGCTATTGTTCTCCTCATTTCTGCCATTTCGGGGCAGCGTCTCCTGCCCAGGGATGCCTGCCAACAAGAGCAGAACGCCGTTACGAGAGGAGGCTGCTGTGAGCTGCCACCATCACAGGGAATTGATCACTGCCAGCCACGATCATAATGGACTCCTCCACCGAATGACTCTGGATGCACAGGGCTTTGGCACCGAGTCCACCACCCACATGCAATTATTAAACTGCAAACGCACGTAACGGGAGAAGGGGATGGGGACAGCGCATCAGTGCAGGCAGCAATCTCAGACGCACCACACGCAGAAGCAGAGGAATTCACTCCAAAAGCCCAGACTGCCTGGCAGGCAGGCAGGCAGGCAGGCAGGCAGGCAGGAAGGGGAAAAAATGCAACTCCAGAGCTCCGCTAAATCCAGCAGCCTGGGAGGGATGTTAATATTGAACGCTTTTGGCTGGGAGAATGAGCTTGGCAGGAAAAACTGAGATGCAGAAGCTGCAGCAATACCGGCAAACCTTTGCTGCCCCAGCTCTTCACCTTGCTCTGGGGTAAGGGATCAATATATGACGCCTACTCAGCCCACGGGCACCTTCCCCGGTATACATTTTCAAGTCAGGCAGCTAAATAGTTGATTTTCCCAAGTGCTCAGCACCTCACAACTAATCCAGCAGTCAAAGCACAAGCTTTTCCCTCCGTATAGCCTTAACGATCCTCCTAGGCCAGGATGGAAAAGAAAACCTTATACTTCTGCATGCAGACAGAGAGACGGATAAACAGAGCAGCAGGGCACAACCAGAGGACTCTCTGAACGGTGCCGTCTCACGGGCACGCAAGCCACGTGGTTCTGCAGCCTGGCCGGGAGCCCCAAATCTTTCAAGTCACAGAATCGTTAAGATCATCAGGTTGGAAAAGACCTCTTGGATCCACCGAGTCCAACCATTCCCGTCTACCACTAAACCATATCCCTCAGCACCTCACCTACCCACCTTTTAAACACCTCCAGGGATAGGGACTCGATCACCTCCCTGGGCAGCCTGCTCCAGGGCCCAATGACCCTTTCCATGGAAAATTTCTTTCTGACGTCCATTCTGAACCTCCCCTGTCGGAGCTTAAGGCCATTCCCCCTTGTCCTGTCACGTGGGAGAAGAGCCCAGCTCCCTCCTCTCCACAACCTCCCCTCAGGGAGTGGCAGAGAGCGGTAAGGTCTCCCCTCAGCCCCCTCTTCTCCAGGCTAAACAACCCCAGGTTCCCCTCAGCCGCTCCTCGCCAGGCCTGTTCTCCAGCCCCTTCCCCAGCCTCGTTGCTCTTCTCTGGACTCCCTCCAGAGCCTCAACACCCTTCTTGCGGTGAGGTGCTCAGGACTGAACACAGGATTCCAGGTGCGGTCTCACCAGTGCTCAGTACAGAGGGAGAACCTCTCTGGACCCGCTGGCCATGCCGTTCGTGATGCAAGCCAAGATGCTATTGGCTGCTAACACCAGCTTCAAGCCGTCTGTCCCAACACAGCCTTTTGGCCCCTGTGGAGTCTTGCAGAGACGTAGCAACCTCTCAGCTTCTCATCCACTCGAAGGAGATCAGAGCTGCATTTAGGATTCTTGGGTCTTTACTTGATGTCTGTGCCTGCAGCAATTCCAGGCGAGCCAGCAAATCGGTGCTGCCGAGGTGCAGTCCACGGGGCAGGTTATGAAACCCAAGTAAACTGGTCACGCATTTCCCATTTCAAGTCCTTTTCGGTTTTTTTCAGTGTTTCCAACCTTCCTGTGTTCTTTTCCTTTTCTTCCTCCTCTGCAGCCACCGGCCCTTGCTATCAGCTGTCATCTCTCTTCACAAGAACATAGAGCCAGGGCAGCGGAGGCACTTAATTATCAGTCTGTCCTCATTGCAGGGGACACTTGGGAGTTCCATGCTGTATGCACCCGCTGCTGGAGTAACAACAGCACAGCTAAACAGCTCCCAAACCACATCAACAAGTCCTCAGTCTCCTGGTGGTGGCTGCAAAACAAGTCCTCATTCTCCTGGTGGTGGCTGCCAAAGCCCCGAGTATTTAAAAACCCCAAAAGCAAATCCTGGTTAGGCCTTTCTCTGCTCCTATCACACGCTGGAAGCTGACCTCAGGATTCCAACAGGACAAACTTCCTAGTCGAGTGTGTTGCAGGCTGCTGTGAGTGCCCAGAGAGCAGGAACCTGGGAGTCCAGAGATGAGAAAGCCAGTAAGAGTAGCCAGGAATGTAGCAGAGGGGTTTCTATCCAAGACTGACGCTCCTGCGGGGTCCCTTGCCTTCCGTGCCGGAAGCTCCAATGCCTGCCCTGGAAATAGGAGCTGCAGGCAAGGGTCAAAGCCTTCGCTTATTCGTAAGCAAGTGCTTCATTTACCCCTATGGTGTTTGACTTGAGCACATGATGTTACAGTTGTCACAAAAGCGAGCACTTCATTTGCAGTCAGCTTGGAATTCCGCTCTTCCCTTAGAGGACAGAGCGCCCCAAAGAGACGCCGATGGGACAAATGCCCGCACCTCATGTACTGTGTTCAGCTGTGGGCCCCTCACCACAAGAAGGATGTTGAGGCTCTGGAGCGAGTCCAGAGAGGAGCAACGAAGCTGGGGAAGGGGCTGGAGAACAGGCCTGATGAGGAGCGGCTGAGGGAAAACTGGGGGTGTTAAGCCTGGAGAAGAGGGGGCTGCGGGGAGACCTCATTGCTCTCTACAACTCCCTGAGGGGAGGCTGTGGAGAGGAGGGAGCTGGGCTCTTCTCCCACGTGACAGGACACGGGGGGGGGGGGGGGAATGGCCTCACGCTCCAGCAGGGGAGGTTCAGGCTGGATACCAGAACTGATACCCCTACTGACACACACACACACGCACACAAGAGAGGAAGGGGCAGACGGAGGAAACAAGGCACAGTTTACGCCCGTCACAACAGTCCTCCACAAAAAGACAGACCAACGCTGCCCGCTAGGAGAAATCCTGACAGAACAAGGGGCACTGCATGCCAAGAGACGAAGACGGCCCACTGCCAGCCTAACGGCAGCAGTGTATTACTCCGCACCTCATCTGCCTACCACGGGTCAGTGCCCTGGGCACCGCAGTTCCTGCCGGACCGTGGCATTCATCACAGCTGTTACAACGCCCACGGCAGGGGCGGAACTGGATAGGCATTAAGGTCCCTTCTGACCCAAACCATTCCATGATTGTATGATTCTATGTTGGGGAGTTCACCTGTTAAATCCTCCTCACCAGCAACTGTGGGGCTGCACCAGGAGTCCAAAACCTTTCCCCCACGCTTCTCCACCCAAATCCAACAGTCACTTTGGAGTTTCTCCCAACGGAACACAAAAGGGGTCATTTCCATTGCATTCCCAAGCACGGATTCCACTTGAGTCTCTCTGCATCCTAGCCACCCCCACTCTTTGTTAGAGAAGGCTAGGAAAATGCAGCCTCACTAACGGGGGCTCAAGATGTGAGGTGCCAGAGTGCTGCGGTGATTTACAGGATGTCTAAGGAGCAGGCCCAATGAAGGGATTTGTCGTCCACCATAAAGCCAGATGGATGCAAGCAGTCATTAGAAGCAATTAATTCCACGCAGCACTAAATAACTTTCCATCGTTAATGCACCTTTGTTTCACCTCACTAGAGGTACACAGGCAAATACACAAAATCAGGCACAATCCATCTGAATTTCACACATTTGCAGGCCTGGATCAGTCAGGTGACGGTAACGGGGAGACACAGAAACCCACAAGAGAATGGAACAAGATCACAGCTAAACACACGCACACGTGTAGCTGAGTGTCTCGGCCCTCCAAAGCCACCTCTGCCACCACCAGTGCCCTCCCGGGTACACGAGCCTTTTCTGCTACCCATCCTGACGTCACAACAGCCACGTGAACGCCGCCGCAAGTACCCGCTGCTTAACAGCAACCTCAGACACATATTCACCTCCTTCCCACGCACGCGAGACGATGACACAGCCCAGGGGACTTAGGCTCCAGATGCTCAGGGAAGATTACTAAGGCATTAGAACACAGTGCCTCTACCTATCACCACGCAGCTTTCAAGCCCCTGTTTTACCATCACCAGCCTAGATGCATCCCTAGCACCTTTTTCGCTGCAGACAGGCAGTAGAATCCCTTTCCGCAGAGCCCCGCAGACTACGCCGGCTCACAGGGGTTCAAAGAGCAAACGGCTGCGCACAAGAAAATCCAACACAGCTGGCACGACTTAACAAGAATCATCGCCACTGAGTCTAAAAGTCCTCATGCGGCAGACTGGCAAAATTGGGAATAAAGACAATGATCACAATCCTCTCCATTTTTAGCACATTAACAAGGAGAGGAAGCTTCACTGGAGGCATCTCTAGCTAGTGCCTAGTGCCATCGAGCACGCCAGCCTGGGGCAGTGAAGAGATTCAGCACGAGGAAAGCGCTTAATAACCTGTGCTACCGCTGAATGCTTCAGGACCCGCACAGTTTATGCTTAGGAAGTCTTGCGAGCCCATGGCACTTCAAGCCACCATCATGAGGACCGTGACTACGCATCACCCTTGGGCTGCAGTGGAAACGGGGTTTCCGGAAAGAAGCGCTCTCGCAGAGTTACTCAGAAAGGCCCTGCTGCAATGAGAAGCACGAGTCCCAAAACCAGCACAGATATTACCCTCCCTGACTGCTTTTCCCACAGTACTCTGATACGCTGCAAGAATTAGCAAGCAGGATCAGAGCTACATTCCAGTTGGAACAGAATCCAATACCAGACAGTTCAGAACAAAGGAAAGGGGAAAGAAAAGTATGGCGTTCGCCAAAAGTTTTGGTCCAGCCCTTCTCAGAGCAACTTTTTCTCACGTACAAATCACCTGCAAAGCACACCAGCTGTTCCTTGCAATAGCAGTGCCGGGGCGTCAGGATCCCAACCCTGCTTTACCCATTAGACTGCACCGTTCCCACTGAAGAAAGCGGGTTTTTTTTTTATTATTTTATACACTAATAACCATATATTTACAATACTAACACAAGACTTGACCCTGCTTCATTTTGGCCCACACCGAGCAGCTTGTGCTGCTTTAATGAGACGAGCAGCAACGCGACACAAACTCCTCCAAGCATCAGTGTTCAGCCCCTACAAGCTCACCGTGCTGGAGATGAGGGTTCTCACAAGGTACATTATGTGGAAGCAGCTCCTATTTCAGATGTTTCACCTGGGTCTCTCCCTCCCTCCCGACTCGCCTCCCTCCCTCTCATCTTTTATGTCTTAAAAACGCATCACAAAAGCTTCTTTCCTGGAATTACAGGTACATCCCCTTCAACCTACTTCAGGAAACTTTATCCCCTCATGCACATCTGGCCAGTCTGCTGTGCTTTTTCTGCCTTGGGAACGTCAAGACATCAGGTCAGCATCTCCTTCGCCAGCTTTAAACACGGTGATCTCAAAAAAGAAATTACTCCGATTCCTCCCTCATTTTCTGGCCTCCCCAGCTCGTCTGGCTATTGTTCTCCTCATTTCTGCCATTTCGGGGCAGCGTCTCCTGCCCAGGGATGCCTGCCAACAAGAGCAGAACGCCGTTACGAGAGGAGGCTGCTGTGAGCTGCCACCATCACAGGGAATTGATCACTGCCAGCCACGATCATAATGGACTCCTCCACCGAATGACTCTGGATGCACAGGGCTTTGGCACCGAGTCCACCACCCACATGCAATTATTAAACTGCAAACGCACGTAACGGGAGAAGGGGATGGGGACAGCGCATCAGTGCAGGCAGCAATCTCAGACGCACCACACGCAGAAGCAGAGGAATTCACTCCAAAAGCCCAGACTGCCTGGCAGGCAGGCAGGCAGGCAGGCAGGCAGGCAGGAAGGGGAAAAAATGCAACTCCAGAGCTCCGCTAAATCCAGCAGCCTGGGAGGGATGTTAATATTGAACGCTTTTGGCTGGGAGAATGAGCTTGGCAGGAAAAACTGAGATGCAGAAGCTGCAGCAATACCGGCAAACCTTTGCTGCCCCAGCTCTTCACCTTGCTCTGGGGTAAGGGATCAATATATGACGCCTACTCAGCCCACGGGCACCTTCCCCGGTATACATTTTCAAGTCAGGCAGCTAAATAGTTGATTTTCCCAAGTGCTCAGCACCTCACAACTAATCCAGCAGTCAAAGCACAAGCTTTTCCCTCCGTATAGCCTTAACGATCCTCCTAGGCCAGGATGGAAAAGAAAACCTTATACTTCTGCATGCAGACAGAGAGACGGATAAACAGAGCAGCAGGGCACAACCAGAGGACTCTCTGAACGGTGCCGTCTCACGGGCACGCAAGCCACGTGGTTCTGCAGCCTGGCCGGGAGCCCCAAATCTTTCAAGTCACAGAATCGTTAAGATCATCAGGTTGGAAAAGACCTCTTGGATCCACCGAGTCCAACCATTCCCGTCTACCACTAAACCATATCCCTCAGCACCTCACCTACCCACCTTTTAAACACCTCCAGGGATAGGGACTCGATCACCTCCCTGGGGAGCCTGCTCCAGGGCCCAATGACCCTTTCCATGGAAAATTTCTTTCTGACGTCCATTCTGAACCTCCCCTGTCGGAGCTTAAGGCCATTCCCCCTTGTCCTGTCACGTGGGAGAAGAGCCCAGCTCCCTCCTCTCCACAACCTCCCCTCAGGGAGTGGCAGAGAGCGGTAAGGTCTCCCCTCAGCCCCCTCTTCTCCAGGCTAAACAACCCCAGGTTCCCCTCAGCCGCTCCTCGCCAGGCCTGTTCTCCAGCCCCTTCCCCAGCCTCGTTGCTCTTCTCTGGACTCCCTCCAGAGCCTCAACACCCTTCTTGCGGTGAGGTGCTCAGGACTGAACACAGGATTCCAGGTGCGGTCTCACCAGTGCTCAGTACAGAGGGAGAACCTCTCTGGACCCGCTGGCCATGCCGTTCGTGATGCAAGCCAAGATGCTATTGGCTGCTAACACCAGCTTCAAGCCGTCTGTCCCAACACAGCCTTTTGGCCCCTGTGGAGTCTTGCAGAGACGTAGCAACCTCTCAGCTTCTCATCCACTCGAAGGAGATCAGAGCTGCATTTAGGATTCTTGGGTCTTTACTTGATGTCTGTGCCTGCAGCAATTCCAGGCGAGCCAGCAAATCGGTGCTGCCGAGGTGCAGTCCACGGGGCAGGTTATGAAACCCAAGTAAACTGGTCACGCATTTCCCATTTCAAGTCCTTTTCGGTTTTTTTCAGTGTTTCCAACCTTCCTGTGTTCTTTTCCTTTTCTTCCTCCTCTGCAGCCACCGGCCCTTGCTATCAGCTGTCATCTCTCTTCACAAGAACATAGAGCCAGGGCAGCGGAGGCACTTAATTATCAGTCTGTCCTCATTGCAGGGGACACTTGGGAGTTCCATGCTGTATGCACCCGCTGCTGGAGTAACA
This sequence comes from Coccyzus lansbergi, assembly GCA_033558105.1. Taxonomy (NCBI): domain Eukaryota; kingdom Metazoa; phylum Chordata; class Aves; order Cuculiformes; family Coccyzidae; genus Coccyzus; species Coccyzus lansbergi. The sequence goes on along the minus strand of JAUMJK010001739.1, from coordinate 30,649 downwards.
ACAGCACAGCTAAACAGCTCCCAAACCACATCAACAAGTCCTCAGTCTCCTGGTGGTGGCTGCAAAACAAGTCCTCATTCTCCTGGTGGTGGCTGCCAAAGCCCCGAGTATTTAAAAACCCCAAAAGCAAATCCTGGTTAGGCCTTTCTCTGCTCCTATCACACGCTGGAAGCTGACCTCAGGATTCCAACAGGACAAACTTCCTAGTCGAGTGTGTTGCAGGCTGCTGTGAGTGCCCAGAGAGCAGGAACCTGGGAGTCCAGAGATGAGAAAGCCAGTAAGAGTAGCCAGGAATGTAGCAGAGGGGTTTCTATCCAAGACTGACGCTCCTGCGGGGTCCCTTGCCTTCCGTGCCGGAAGCTCCAATGCCTGCCCTGGAAATAGGAGCTGCAGGCAAGGGTCAAAGCCTTCGCTTATTCGTAAGCAAGTGCTTCATTTACCCCTATGGTGTTTGACTTGAGCACATGATGTTACAGTTGTCACAAAAGCGAGCACTTCATTTGCAGTCAGCTTGGAATTCCGCTCTTCCCTTAGAGGACAGAGCGCCCCAAAGAGACGCCGATGGGACAAATGCCCGCACCTCATGTACTGTGTTCAGCTGTGGGCCCCTCACCACAAGAAGGATGTTGAGGCTCTGGAGCGAGTCCAGAGAGGAGCAACGAAGCTGGGGAAGGGGCTGGAGAACAGGCCTGATGAGGAGCGGCTGAGGGAAAACTGGGGGTGTTAAGCCTGGAGAAGAGGGGGCTGCGGGGAGACCTCATTGCTCTCTACAACTCCCTGAGGGGAGGCTGTGGAGAGGAGGGAGCTGGGCTCTTCTCCCACGTGACAGGACACGGGGGGGGGGGGGGAATGGCCTCACGCTCCAGCAGGGGAGGTTCAGGCTGGATACCAGAACTGATACCCCTACTGACACACACACACACGCACACAAGAGAGGAAGGGGCAGACGGAGGAAACAAGGCACAGTTTACGCCCGTCACAACAGTCCTCCACAAAAAGACAGACCAACGCTGCCCGCTAGGAGAAATCCTGACAGAACAAGGGGCACTGCATGCCAAGAGACGAAGACGGCCCACTGCCAGCCTAACGGCAGCAGTGTATTACTCCGCACCTCATCTGCCTACCACGGGTCAGTGCCCTGGGCACCGCAGTTCCTGCCGGACCGTGGCATTCATCACAGCTGTTACAACGCCCACGGCAGGGGCGGAACTGGATAGGCATTAAGGTCCCTTCTGACCCAAACCATTCCATGATTGTATGATTCTATGTTGGGGAGTTCACCTGTTAAATCCTCCTCACCAGCAACTGTGGGGCTGCACCAGGAGTCCAAAACCTTTCCCCCACGCTTCTCCACCCAAATCCAACAGTCACTTTGGAGTTTCTCCCAACGGAACACAAAAGGGGTCATTTCCATTGCATTCCCAAGCACGGATTCCACTTGAGTCTCTCTGCATCCTAGCCACCCCCACTCTTTGTTAGAGAAGGCTAGGAAAATGCAGCCTCACTAACGGGGGCTCAAGATGTGAGGTGCCAGAGTGCTGCGGTGATTTACAGGATGTCTAAGGAGCAGGCCCAATGAAGGGATTTGTCGTCCACCATAAAGCCAGATGGATGCAAGCAGTCATTAGAAGCAATTAATTCCACGCAGCACTAAATAACTTTCCATCGTTAATGCACCTTTGTTTCACCTCACTAGAGGTACACAGGCAAATACACAAAATCAGGCACAATCCATCTGAATTTCACACATTTGCAGGCCTGGATCAGTCAGGTGACGGTAACGGGGAGACACAGAAACCCACAAGAGAATGGAACAAGATCACAGCTAAACACACGCACACGTGTAGCTGAGTGTCTCGGCCCTCCAAAGCCACCTCTGCCACCACCAGTGCCCTCCCGGGTACACGAGCCTTTTCTGCTACCCATCCTGACGTCACAACAGCCACATGAACGCCGCCGCAAGTACCCGCTGCTTAACAGCAACCTCAGACACATATTCACCTCCTTCCCACGCACGCGAGACGATGACACAGCCCAGGGGACTTAGGCTCCAGATGCTCAGGGAAGATTACTAAGGCATTAGAACACAGTGCCTCTACCTATCACCACGCAGCTTTCAAGCCCCTGTTTTACCATCACCAGCCTAGATGCATCCCTAGCACCTTTTTCGCTGCAGACAGGCAGTAGAATCCCTTTCCGCAGAGCCCCGCAGACTACGCCGGCTCACAGGGGTTCAAAGAGCAAACGGCTGCGCACAAGAAAATCCAACACAGCTGGCACGACTTAACAAGAATCATCGCCACTGAGTCTAAAAGTCCTCATGCGGCAGACTGGCAAAATTGGGAATAAAGACAATGATCACAATCCTCTCCATTTTTAGCACATTAACAAGGAGAGGAAGCTTCACTGGAGGCATCTCTAGCTAGTGCCTAGTGCCATCGAGCACGCCAGCCTGGGGCAGTGAAGAGATTCAGCACGAGGAAAGCGCTTAATAACCTGTGCTACCGCTGAATGCTTCAGGACCCGCACAGTTTATGCTTAGGAAGTCTTGCGAGCCCATGGCACTTCAAGCCACCATCATGAGGACCGTGACTACGCATCACCCTTGGGCTGCAGTGGAAACGGGGTTTCCGGAAAGAAGCGCTCTCGCAGAGTTACTCAGAAAGGCCCTGCTGCAATGAGAAGCACGAGTCCCAAAACCAGCACAGATATTACCCTCCCTGACTGCTTTTCCCACAGTACTCTGATACGCTGCAAGAATTAGCAAGCAGGATCAGAGCTACATTCCAGTTGGAACAGAATCCAATACCAGACAGTTCAGAACAAAGGAAAGGGGAAAGAAAAGTATGGCGTTCGCCAAAAGTTTTGGTCCAGCCCTTCTCAGAGCAACTTTTTCTCACGTACAAATCACCTGCAAAGCACACCAGCTGTTCCTTGCAATAGCAGTGCCGGGGCGTCAGGATCCCAACCCTGCTTTACCCATTAGACTGCACCGTTCCCACTGAAGAAAGCGGGTTTTTTTTTTATTATTTTATACACTAATAACCATATATTTACAATACTAACACAAGACTTGACCCTGCTTCATTTTGGCCCACACCGAGCAGCTTGTGCTGCTTTAATGAGACGAGCAGCAACGCGACACAAACTCCTCCAAGCATCAGTGTTCAGCCCCTACAAGCTCACCGTGCTGGAGATGAGGGTTCTCACAAGGTACATTATGTGGAAGCAGCTCCTATTTCAGATGTTTCACCTGGGTCTCTCCCTCCCTCCCGACTCGCCTCCCTCCCTCTCATCTTTTATGTCTTAAAAACGCATCACAAAAGCTTCTTTCCTGGAATTACAGGTACATCCCCTTCAACCTACTTCAGGAAACTTTATCCCCTCATGCACATCTGGCCAGTCTGCTGTGCTTTTTCTGCCTTGGGAACGTCAAGACATCAGGTCAGCATCTCCTTCGCCAGCTTTAAACACGGTGATCTCAAAAAAGAAATTACTCCGATTCCTCCCTCATTTTCTGGCCTCCCCAGCTCGTCTGGCTATTGTTCTCCTCATTTCTGCCATTTCGGGGCAGCGTCTCCTGCCCAGGGATGCCTGCCAACAAGAGCAGAACGCCGTTACGAGAGGAGGCTGCTGTGAGCTGCCACCATCACAGGGAATTGATCACTGCCAGCCACGATCATAATGGACTCCTCCACCGAATGACTCTGGATGCACAGGGCTTTGGCACCGAGTCCACCACCCACATGCAATTATTAAACTGCAAACGCACGTAACGGGAGAAGGGGATGGGGACAGCGCATCAGTGCAGGCAGCAATCTCAGACGCACCACACGCAGAAGCAGAGGAATTCACTCCAAAAGCCCAGACTGCCTGGCAGGCAGGCAGGCAGGCAGGCAGGCAGGCAGGAAGGGGAAAAAATGCAACTCCAGAGCTCCGCTAAATCCAGCAGCCTGGGAGGGATGTTAATATTGAACGCTTTTGGCTGGGAGAATGAGCTTGGCAGGAAAAACTGAGATGCAGAAGCTGCAGCAATACCGGCAAACCTTTGCTGCCCCAGCTCTTCACCTTGCTCTGGGGTAAGGGATCAATATATGACGCCTACTCAGCCCACGGGCACCTTCCCCGGTATACATTTTCAAGTCAGGCAGCTAAATAGTTGATTTTCCCAAGTGCTCAGCACCTCACAACTAATCCAGCAGTCAAAGCACAAGCTTTTCCCTCCGTATAGCCTTAACGATCCTCCTAGGCCAGGATGGAAAAGAAAACCTTATACTTCTGCATGCAGACAGAGAGACGGATAAACAGAGCAGCAGGGCACAACCAGAGGACTCTCTGAACGGTGCCGTCTCACGGGCACGCAAGCCACGTGGTTCTGCAGCCTGGCCGGGAGCCCCAAATCTTTCAAGTCACAGAATCGTTAAGATCATCAGGTTGGAAAAGACCTCTTGGATCCACCGAGTCCAACCATTCCCGTCTACCACTAAACCATATCCCTCAGCACCTCACCTACCCACCTTTTAAACACCTCCAGGGATAGGGACTCGATCACCTCCCTGGGCAGCCTGCTCCAGGGCCCAATGACCCTTTCCATGGAAAATTTCTTTCTGACGTCCATTCTGAACCTCCCCTGTCGGAGCTTAAGGCCATTCCCCCTTGTCCTGTCACGTGGGAGAAGAGCCCAGCTCCCTCCTCTCCACAACCTCCCCTCAGGGAGTGGCAGAGAGCGGTAAGGTCTCCCCTCAGCCCCCTCTTCTCCAGGCTAAACAACCCCAGGTTCCCCTCAGCCGCTCCTCGCCAGGCCTGTTCTCCAGCCCCTTCCCCAGCCTCGTTGCTCTTCTCTGGACTCCCTCCAGAGCCTCAACACCCTTCTTGCGGTGAGGTGCTCAGGACTGAACACAGGATTCCAGGTGCGGTCTCACCAGTGCTCAGTACAGAGGGAGAACCTCTCTGGACCCGCTGGCCATGCCGTTCGTGATGCAAGCCAAGATGCTATTGGCTGCTAACACCAGCTTCAAGCCGTCTGTCCCAACACAGCCTTTTGGCCCCTGTGGAGTCTTGCAGAGACGTAGCAACCTCTCAGCTTCTCATCCACTCGAAGGAGATCAGAGCTGCATTTAGGATTCTTGGGTCTTTACTTGATGTCTGTGCCTGCAGCAATTCCAGGCGAGCCAGCAAATCGGTGCTGCCGAGGTGCAGTCCACGGGGCAGGTTATGAAACCCAAGTAAACTGGTCACGCATTTCCCATTTCAAGTCCTTTTCGGTTTTTTTCAGTGTTTCCAACCTTCCTGTGTTCTTTTCCTTTTCTTCCTCCTCTGCAGCCACCGGCCCTTGCTATCAGCTGTCATCTCTCTTCACAAGAACATAGAGCCAGGGCAGCGGAGGCACTTAATTATCAGTCTGTCCTCATTGCAGGGGACACTTGGGAGTTCCATGCTGTATGCACCCGCTGCTGGAGTAACAACAGCACAGCTAAACAGCTCCCAAACCACATCAACAAGTCCTCAGTCTCCTGGTGGTGGCTGCAAAACAAGTCCTCATTCTCCTGGTGGTGGCTGCCAAAGCCCCGAGTATTTAAAAACCCCAAAAGCAAATCCTGGTTAGGCCTTTCTCTGCTCCTATCACACGCTGGAAGCTGACCTCAGGATTCCAACAGGACAAACTTCCTAGTCGAGTGTGTTGCAGGCTGCTGTGAGTGCCCAGAGAGCAGGAACCTGGGAGTCCAGAGATGAGAAAGCCAGTAAGAGTAGCCAGGAATGTAGCAGAGGGGTTTCTATCCAAGACTGACGCTCCTGCGGGGTCCCTTGCCTTCCGTGCCGGAAGCTCCAATGCCTGCCCTGGAAATAGGAGCTGCAGGCAAGGGTCAAAGCCTTCGCTTATTCGTAAGCAAGTGCTTCATTTACCCCTATGGTGTTTGACTTGAGCACATGATGTTACAGTTGTCACAAAAGCGAGCACTTCATTTGCAGTCAGCTTGGAATTCCGCTCTTCCCTTAGAGGACAGAGCGCCCCAAAGAGACGCCGATGGGACAAATGCCCGCACCTCATGTACTGTGTTCAGCTGTGGGCCCCTCACCACAAGAAGGATGTTGAGGCTCTGGAGCGAGTCCAGAGAGGAGCAACGAAGCTGGGGAAGGGGCTGGAGAACAGGCCTGATGAGGAGCGGCTGAGGGAAAACTGGGGGTGTTAAGCCTGGAGAAGAGGGGGCTGCGGGGAGACCTCATTGCTCTCTACAACTCCCTGAGGGGAGGCTGTGGAGAGGAGGGAGCTGGGCTCTTCTCCCACGTGACAGGACACGGGGGGGGGGGGGGAATGGCCTCACGCTCCAGCAGGGGAGGTTCAGGCTGGATACCAGAACTGATACCCCTACTGACACACACACACACGCACACAAGAGAGGAAGGGGCAGACGGAGGAAACAAGGCACAGTTTACGCCCGTCACAACAGTCCTCCACAAAAAGACAGACCAACGCTGCCCGCTAGGAGAAATCCTGACAGAACAAGGGGCACTGCATGCCAAGAGACGAAGACGGCCCACTGCCAGCCTAACGGCAGCAGTGTATTACTCCGCACCTCATCTGCCTACCACGGGTCAGTGCCCTGGGCACCGCAGTTCCTGCCGGACCGTGGCATTCATCACAGCTGTTACAACGCCCACGGCAGGGGCGGAACTGGATAGGCATTAAGGTCCCTTCTGACCCAAACCATTCCATGATTGTATGATTCTATGTTGGGGAGTTCACCTGTTAAATCCTCCTCACCAGCAACTGTGGGGCTGCACCAGGAGTCCAAAACCTTTCCCCCACGCTTCTCCACCCAAATCCAACAGTCACTTTGGAGTTTCTCCCAACGGAACACAAAAGGGGTCATTTCCATTGCATTCCCAAGCACGGATTCCACTTGAGTCTCTCTGCATCCTAGCCACCCCCACTCTTTGTTAGAGAAGGCTAGGAAAATGCAGCCTCACTAACGGGGGCTCAAGATGTGAGGTGCCAGAGTGCTGCGGTGATTTACAGGATGTCTAAGGAGCAGGCCCAATGAAGGGATTTGTCGTCCACCATAAAGCCAGATGGATGCAAGCAGTCATTAGAAGCAATTAATTCCACGCAGCACTAAATAACTTTCCATCGTTAATGCACCTTTGTTTCACCTCACTAGAGGTACACAGGCAAATACACAAAATCAGGCACAATCCATCTGAATTTCACACATTTGCAGGCCTGGATCAGTCAGGTGACGGTAACGGGGAGACACAGAAACCCACAAGAGAATGGAACAAGATCACAGCTAAACACACGCACACGTGTAGCTGAGTGTCTCGGCCCTCCAAAGCCACCTCTGCCACCACCAGTGCCCTCCCGGGTACACGAGCCTTTTCTGCTACCCATCCTGACGTCACAACAGCCACGTGAACGCCGCCGCAAGTACCCGCTGCTTAACAGCAACCTCAGACACATATTCACCTCCTTCCCACGCACGCGAGACGATGACACAGCCCAGGGGACTTAGGCTCCAGATGCTCAGGGAAGATTACTAAGGCATTAGAACACAGTGCCTCTACCTATCACCACGCAGCTTTCAAGCCCCTGTTTTACCATCACCAGCCTAGATGCATCCCTAGCACCTTTTTCGCTGCAGACAGGCAGTAGAATCCCTTTCCGCAGAGCCCCGCAGACTACGCCGGCTCACAGGGGTTCAAAGAGCAAACGGCTGCGTACAAGAAAATCCAACACAGCTGGCACGACTTAACAAGAATCATCGCCACTGAGTCTAAAAGTCCTCATGCGGCAGACTGGCAAAATTGGGAATAAAGACAATGATCACAATCCTCTCCATTTTTAGCACATTAACAAGGAGAGGAAGCTTCACTGGAGGCATCTCTAGCTAGTGCCTAGTGCCATCGAGCACGCCAGCCTGGGGCAGTGAAGAGATTCAGCACGAGGAAAGCGCTTAATAACCTGTGCTACCGCTGAATGCTTCAGGACCCGCACAGTTTATGCTTAGGAAGTCTTGCGAGCCCATGGCACTTCAAGCCACCATCATGAGGACCGTGACTACGCATCACCCTTGGGCTGCAGTGGAAACGGGGTTTCCGGAAAGAAGCGCTCTCGCAGAGTTACTCAGAAAGGCCCTGCTGCAATGAGAAGCACGAGTCCCAAAACCAGCACAGATATTACCCTCCCTGACTGCTTTTCCCACAGTACTCTGATACGCTGCAAGAATTAGCAAGCAGGATCAGAGCTACATTCCAGTTGGAACAGAATCCAATACCAGACAGTTCAGAACAAAGGAAAGGGGAAAGAAAAGTATGGCGTTCGCCAAAAGTTTTGGTCCAGCCCTTCTCAGAGCAACTTTTTCTCACGTACAAATCACCTGCAAAGCACACCAGCTGTTCCTTGCAATAGCAGTGCCGGGGCGTCAGGATCCCAACCCTGCTTTACCCATTAGACTGCACCGTTCCCACTGAAGAAAGCGGGTTTTTTTTTTATTATTTTATACACTAATAACCATATATTTACAATACTAACACAAGACTTGACCCTGCTTCATTTTGGCCCACACCGAGCAGCTTGTGCTGCTTTAATGAGACGAGCAGCAACGCGACACAAACTCCTCCAAGCATCAGTGTTCAGCCCCTACAAGCTCACCGTGCTGGAGATGAGGGTTCTCACAAGGTACATTATGTGGAAGCAGCTCCTATTTCAGATGTTTCACCTGGGTCTCTCCCTCCCTCCCGACTCGCCTCCCTCCCTCTCATCTTTTATGTCTTAAAAACGCATCACAAAAGCTTCTTTCCTGGAATTACAGGTACATCCCCTTCAACCTACTTCAGGAAACTTTATCCCCTCATGCACATCTGGCCAGTCTGCTGTGCTTTTTCTGCCTTGGGAACGTCAAGACATCAGGTCAGCATCTCCTTCGCCAGCTTTAAACACGGTGATCTCAAAAAAGAAATTACTCCGATTCCTCCCTCATTTTCTGGCCTCCCCAGCTCGTCTGGCTATTGTTCTCCTCATTTCTGCCATTTCGGGGCAGCGTCTCCTGCCCAGGGATGCCTGCCAACAAGAGCAGAACGCCGTTACGAGAGGAGGCTGCTGTGAGCTGCCACCATCACAGGGAATTGATCACTGCCAGCCACGATCATAATGGACTCCTCCATCGAATGACTCTGGATGCACAGGGCTTTGGCACCGAGTCCACCACCCACATGCAATTATTAAACTGCAAACGCACGTAACGGGAGAAGGGGATGGGGACAGCGCATCAGTGCAGGCAGCAATCTCAGACGCACCACACGCAGAAGCAGAGGAATTCACTCCAAAAGCCCAGACTGCCTGGCAGGCAGGCAGGCAGGCAGGCAGGCAGGAAGGGGAAAAAATGCAACTCCAGAGCTCCGCTAAATCCAGCAGCCTGGGAGGGATGTTAATATTGAACGCTTTTGGCTGGGAGAATGAGCTTGGCAGGAAAAACTGAGATGCAGAAGCTGCAGCAATACCGGCAAACCTTTGCTGCCCCAGCTCTTCACCTTGCTCTGGGGTAAGGGATCAATATATGACGCCTACTCAGCCCACGGGCACCTTCCCCGGTATACATTTTCAAGTCAGGCAGCTAAATAGTTGATTTTCCCAAGTGCTCAGCACCTCACAACTAATCCAGCAGTCAAAGCACAAGCTTTTCCCTCCGTATAGCCTTAACGATCCTCCTAGGCCAGGATGGAAAAGAAAACCTTATACTTCTGCATGCAGACAGAGAGACGGATAAACAGAGCAGCAGGGCACAACCAGAGGACTCTCTGAACGGTGCCGTCTCACGGGCACGCAAGCCACGTGGTTCTGCAGCCTGGCCGGGAGCCCCAAATCTTTCAAGTCACAGAATCGTTAAGATCATCAGGTTGGAAAAGACCTCTTGGATCCACCGAGTCCAACCATTCCCGTCTACCACTAAACCATATCCCTCAGCACCTCACCTACCCACCTTTTAAACACCTCCAGGGATAGGGACTCGATCACCTCCCTGGGCAGCCTGCTCCAGGGCCCAATGACCCTTTCCATGGAAAATTTCTTTCTGACGTCCATTCTGAACCTCCCCTGTCGGAGCTTAAGGCCATTCCCCCTTGTCCTGTCACGTGGGAGAAGAGCCCAGCTCCCTCCTCTCCACAACCTCCCCTCAGGGAGTGGCAGAGAGCGGTAAGGTCTCCCCTCAGCCCCCTCTTCTCCAGGCTAAACAACCCCAGGTTCCCCTCAGCCGCTCCTCGCCAGGCCTGTTCTCCAGCCCCTTCCCCAGCCTCGTTGCTCTTCTCTGGACTCGCTCCAGAGCCTCAACACCCTTCTTGCGGTGAGGTGCTCAGGACTGAACACAGGATTCCAGGTGCGGTCTCACCAGTGCTCAGTACAGAGGGAGAACCTCTCTGGACCCGCTGGCCATGCCGTTCGTGATGCAAGCCAAGATGCTATTGGCTGCTAACACCAGCTTCAAGCCGTCTGTCCCAACACAGCCTTTTGGCCCCTGTGGAGTCTTGCAGAGACGTAGCAACCTCTCAGCTTCTCATCCACTCGAAGGAGATCAGAGCTGCACTTAGGATTCTTGGGTCTTTACTTGATGTCTGTGCCTGCAGCAATTCCAGACGAGCCAGCAAATCAGAGCTGCCGAGGTGCAGTCCACGGGGCAGGTTATGAAACCCAAGTAAACGGGTCACGCATTTCCCATTTCAAGTCCTTTTCGGTTTTTTTCAGTGTTTCCAACCTTCCTGTGTTCTTTTCCTTTTCTTCCTCCTCTGCAGCCACCGGCCCTTGCTATCAGCTGTCATCTCTCTTCACAAGAACATAGAGCCAGGGCAGCGGAGGCACTTAATTATCAGTCTGTCCTCATTGCAGGGGACACTTGGGAGTTCCATGCTGTATGCACCCGCTGCTGGAGTAACAACAGCACAGCTAAACAGCTCCCAAACCACATCAACAAGTCCTCAGTCTCCTGGTGGTGGCTGCAAAACAAGTCCTCATTCTCCTGGTGGTGGCTGCCAAAGCCCCGAGTATTTAAAAACCCCAAAAGCAAATCCTGGTTAGGCCTTTCTCTGCTCCTATCACACGCTGGAAGCTGACCTCAGGATTCCAACAGGACAAACTTCCTAGTCGAGTGTGTTGCAGGCTGCTGTGAGTGCCCAGAGAGCAGGAACCTGGGAGTCCAGAGATGAGAAAGCCAGTAAGAGTAGCCAGGAATGTAGCAGAGGGGTTTCTATCCAAGACTGACGCTCCTGCGGGGTCCCTTGCCTTCCGTGCCGGAAGCTCCAATGCCTGCCCTGGAAATAGGAGCTGCAGGCAAGGGTCAAAGCCTTCGCTTATTCGTAAGCAAGTGCTTCATTTACCCCTATGGTGTTTGACTTGAGCACATGATGTTACAGTTGTCACAAAAGCGAGCACTTCATTTGCAGTCAGCTTGGAATTCCGCTCTTCCCTTAGAGGACAGAGCGCCCCAAAGAGACGCCGATGGGACAAATGCCCGCACCTCATGTACTGTGTTCAGCTGTGGGCCCCTCACCACAAGAAGGATGTTGAGGCTCTGGAGCGAGTCCAGAGAGGAGCAACGAAGCTGGGGAAGGGGCTGGAGAACAGGCCTGATGAGGAGCGGCTGAGGGAAAACTGGGGGTGTTAAGCCTGGAGAAGAGGGGGCTGCGGGGAGACCTCATTGCTCTCTACAACTCCCTGAGGGGAGGCTGTGGAGAGGAGGGAGCTGGGCTCTTCTCCCACGTGACAGGACACGGGGGGGGGGAATGGCCTCACGCTCCAGCAGGGGAGGTTCAGGCTGGATACCAGAACTGATACCCCTACTGACACACACACACACGCACACAAGAGAGGAAGGGGCAGACGGAGGAAACAAGGCACAGTTTACGCCCGTCACAACAGTCCTCCACAAAAAGACAGACCAACGCTGCCCGCTAGGAGAAATCCTGACAGAACAAGGGGCACTGCATGCCAAGAGACGAAGACGGCCCACTGCCAGCCTAACGGCAGCAGTGTATTACTCCGCACCTCATCTGCCTACCACGGGTCAGTGCCCTGGGCACCGCAGTTCCTGCCGGACCGTGGCATTCATCACAGCTGTTACAACGCCCACGGCAGGGGCGGAACTGGATAGGCATTAAGGTCCCTTCTGACCCAAACCATTCCATGATTGTATGATTCTATGTTGGGGAGTTCACCTGTTAAATCCTCCTCACCAGCAACTGTGGGGCTGCACCAGGAGTCCAAAACCTTTCCCCCACGCTTCTCCACCCAAATCCAACAGTCACTTTGGAGTTTCTCCCAACGGAACACAAAAGGGGTCATTTCCATTGCATTCCCAAGCACGGATTCCACTTGAGTCTCTCTGCATCCTAGCCACCCCCACTCTTTGTTAGAGAAGGCTAGGAAAATGCAGCCTCACTAACGGGGGCTCAAGATGTGAGGTGCCAGAGTGCTGCGGTGATTTACAGGATGTCTAAGGAGCAGGCCCAATGAAGGGATTTGTCGTCCACCATAAAGCCAGATGGATGCAAGCAGTCATTAGAAGCAATTAATTCCACGCAGCACTAAATAACTTTCCATCGTTAATGCACCTTTGTTTCACCTCACTAGAGGTACACAGGCAAATACACAAAATCAGGCACAATCCATCTGAATTTCACACATTTGCAGGCCTGGATCAGTCAGGTGACGGTAACGGGGAGACACAGAAACCCACAAGAGAATGGAACAAGATCACAGCTAAACACACGCACACGTGTAGCTGAGTGTCTCGGCCCTCCAAAGCCACCTCTGCCACCACCAGTGCCCTCCCGGGTACACGAGCCTTTTCTGCTACCCATCCTGACGTCACAACAGCCACGTGAACGCCGCCGCAAGTACCCGCTGCTTAACAGCAACCTCAGACACATATTCACCTCCTTCCCACGCACGCGAGACGATGACACAGCCCAGGGGACTTAGGCTCCAGATGCTCAGGGAAGATTACTAAGGCATTAGAACACAGTGCCTCTACCTATCACCACGCAGCTTTCAAGCCCCTGTTTTACCATCACCAGCCTAGATGCATCCCTAGCACCTTTTTCGCTGCAGACAGGCAGTAGAATCCCTTTCCGCAGAGCCCCGCAGACTACGCCGGCTCACAGGGGTTCAAAGAGCAAACGGCTGCGCACAAGAAAATCCAACACAGCTGGCACGACTTAACAAGAATCATCGCCACTGAGTCTAAAAGTCCTCATGCGGCAGACTGGCAAAATTGGGAATAAAGACAATGATCACAATCCTCTCCATTTTTAGCACATTAACAAGGAGAGGAAGCTTCACTGGAGGCATCTCTAGCTAGTGCCTAGTGCCATCGAGCACGCCAGCCTGGGGCAGTGAAGAGATTCAGCACGAGGAAAGCGCTTAATAACCTGTGCTACCGCTGAATGCTTCAGGACCCGCACAGTTTATGCTTAGGAAGTCTTGCGAGCCCATGGCACTTCAAGCCACCATCATGAGGACCGTGACTACGCATCACCCTTGGGCTGCAGTGGAAACGGGGTTTCCGTAAAGAAGCGCTCTCGCAGAGTTACTCAGAAAGGCCCTGCTGCAATGAGAAGCACGAGTCCCAAAACCAGCACAGATATTACCCTCCCTGACTGCTTTTCCCACAGTACTCTGATACGCTGCAAGAATTAGCAAGCAGGATCAGAGCTACATTCCAGTTGGAACAGAATCCAATACCAGACAGTTCAGAACAAAGGAAAGGGGAAAGAAAAGTATGGCGTTCGCCAAAAGTTTTGGTCCAGCCCTTCTCAGAGCAACTTTTTCTCACGTACAAATCACCTGCAAAGCACACCAGCTGTTCCTTGCAATAGCAGTGCCGGGGCGTCAGGATCCCAACCCTGCTTTACCCATTAGACTGCACCGTTCCCACTGAAGAAAGCGGTTTTTTTTTTTATTATTTTATACACTAATAACCATATATTTACAATACTAACACAAGACTTGACCCTGCTTCATTTTGGCCCACACCGAGCAGCTTGTGCTGCTTTAATGAGACGAGCAGCAACGCGACACAAACTCCTCCAAGCATCAGTGTTCAGCCCCTACAAGCTCACCGTGCTGGAGATGAGGGTTCTCACAAGGTACATTATGTGGAAGCAGCTCCTATTTCAGATGTTTCACCTGGGTCTCTCCCTCCCTCCCGACTCGCCTCCCTCCCTCTCATCTTTTATGTCTTAAAAACGCATCACAAAAGCTTCTTTCCTGGAATTACAGGTACATCCCCTTCAACCTACTTCAGGAAACTTTATCCCCTCATGCACATCTGGCCAGTCTGCTGTGCTTTTTCTGCCTTGGGAACGTCAAGACATCAGGTCAGCATCTCCTTCGCCAGCTTTAAACACGGTGATCTCAAAAAAGAAATTACTCCGATTCCTCCCTCATTTTCTGGCCTCCCCAGCTCGTCTGGCTATTGTTCTCCTCATTTCTGCCATTTCGGGGCAGCGTCTCCTGCCCAGGGATGCCTGCCAACAAGAGCAGAACGCCGTTACGAGAGGAGGCTGCTGTGAGCTGCCACCATCACAGGGAATTGATCACTGCCAGCCACGATCATAATGGACTCCTCCACCGAATGACTCTGGATGCACAGGGCTTTGGCACCGAGTCCACCACCCACATGCAATTATTAAACTGCAAACGCACGTAACGGGAGAAGGGGATGGGGACAGCGCATCAGTGCAGGCAGCAATCTCAGACGCACCACACGCAGAAGCAGAGGAATTCACTCCAAAAGCCCAGACTGCCTGGCAGGCAGGCAGGCAGGCAGGCAGGCAGGAAGGGGAAAAAATGCAACTCCAGAGCTCCGCTAAATCCAGCAGCCTGGGAGGGATGTTAATATTGAACGCTTTTGGCTGGGAGAATGAGCTTGGCAGGAAAAACTGAGATGCAGAAGCTGCAGCAATACCGGCAAACCTTTGCTGCCCCAGCTCTTCACCTTGCTCTGGGGTAAGGGATCAATATATGACGCCTACTCAGCCCACGGGCACCTTCCCCGGTATACATTTTCAAGTCAGGCAGCTAAATAGTTGATTTTCCCAAGTGCTCAGCACCTCACAACTAATCCAGCAGTCAAAGCACAAGCTTTTCCCTCCGTATAGCCTTAACGATCCTCCTAGGCCAGGATGGAAAAGAAAACCTTATACTTCTGCATGCAGACAGAGAGACGGATAAACAGAGCAGCAGGGCACAACCAGAGGACTCTCTGAACGGTGCCGTCTCACGGGCACGCAAGCCACGTGGTTCTGCAGCCTGGCCGGGAGCCCCAAATCTTTCAAGTCACAGAATCGTTAAGATCATCAGGTTGGAAAAGACCTCTTGGATCCACCGAGTCCAACCATTCCCGTCTACCACTAAACCATATCCCTCAGCACCTCACCTACCCACCTTTTAAACACCTCCAGGGATAGGGACTCGATCACCTCCCTGGGCAGCCTGCTCCAGGGCCCAATGACCCTTTCCATGGAAAATTTCTTTCTGACGTCCATTCTGAACCTCCCCTGTCGGAGCTTAAGGCCATTCCCCCTTGTCCTGTCACGTGGGAGAAGAGCCCAGCTCCCTCCTCTCCACAACCTCCCCTCAGGGAGTGGCAGAGAGCGGTAAGGTCTCCCCTCAGCCCCCTCTTCTCCAGGCTAAACAACCCCAGGTTCCCCTCAGCCGCTCCTCGCCAGGCCTGTTCTCCAGCCCCTTCCCCAGCCTCGTTGCTCTTCTCTGGACTCCCTCCAGAGCCTCAACACCCTTCTTGCGGTGAGGTGCTCAGGACTGAACACAGGATTCCAGGTGCGGTCTCACCAGTGCTCAGTACAGAGGGAGAACCTCTCTGGACCCGCTGGCCATGCCGTTCGTGATGCAAGCCAAGATGCTATTGGCTGCTAACACCAGCTTCAAGCCGTCTGTCCCAACACAGCCTTTTGGCCCCTGTGGAGTCTTGCAGAGACGTAGCAACCTCTCAGCTTCTCATCCACTCGAAGGAGATCAGAGCTGCATTTAGGATTCTTGGGTCTTTACTTGATGTCTGTGCCTGCAGCAATTCCAGGCGAGCCAGCAAATCGGTGCTGCCGAGGTGCAGTCCACGGGGCAGGTTATGAAACCCAAGTAAACTGGTCACGCATTTCCCATTTCAAGTCCTTTTCGGTTTTTTTCAGTGTTTCCAACCTTCCTGTGTTCTTTTCCTTTTCTTCCTCCTCTGCAGCCACCGGCCCTTGCTATCAGCTGTCATCTCTCTTCACAAGAACACAGAGCCAGGGCAGAGGAGGCACTTAATTATCAGTCTGTCCTCATTGCAGGGGACACTTGGGAGTTCCATGCTGTATGCACCCGCTGCTGGAGTAACAACAGCACAGCTAAACAGCTCCCAAACCACATCAACAAGTCCTCAGTCTCCTGGTGGTGGCTGCAAAACAAGTCCTCATTCTCCTGGTGGTGGCTGCCAAAGCCCCGAGTATTTAAAAACCCCAAAAGCAAATCCTGGTTAGGCCTTTCTCTGCTCCTATCACACGCTGGAAGCTGACCTCAGGATTCCAACAGGACAAACTTCCTAGTCGAGTGTGTTGCAGGCTGCTGTGAGTGCCCAGAGAGCAGGAACCTGGGAGTCCAGAGATGAGAAAGCCAGTAAGAGTAGCCAGGAATGTAGCAGAGGGGTTTCTATCCAAGACTGACGCTCCTGCGGGGTCCCTTGCCTTCCGTGCCGGAAGCTCCAATGCCTGCCCTGGAAATAGGAGCTGCAGGCAAGGGTCAAAGCCTTCGCTTATTCGTAAGCAAGTGCTTCATTTACCCCTATGGTGTTTGACTTGAGCACATGATGTTACAGTTGTCACAAAAGCGAGCACTTCATTTGCAGTCAGCTTGGAATTCCGCTCTTCCCTTAGAGGACAGAGCGCCCCAAAGAGACGCCGATGGGACAAATGCCCGCACCTCATGTACTGTGTTCAGCTGTGGGCCCCTCACCACAAGAAGGATGTTGAGGCTCTGGAGCGAGTCCAGAGAGGAGCAACGAAGCTGGGGAAGGGGCTGGAGAACAGGCCTGATGAGGAGCGGCTGAGGGAAAACTGGGGGTGTTAAGCCTGGAGAAGAGGGGGCTGCGGGGAGACCTCATTGCTCTCTACAACTCCCTGAGGGGAGGCTGTGGAGAGGAGGGAGCTGGGCTCTTCTCCCACGTGACAGGACACGGGGGGGGGGAATGGCCTCACGCTCCAGCAGGGGAGGTTCAGGCTGGATACCAGAACTGATACCCCTACTGACACACACACACACGCACACAAGAGAGGAAGGGGCAGACGGAGGAAACAAGGCACAGTTTACGCCCGTCACAACAGTCCTCCACAAAAAGACAGACCAACGCTGCCCGCTAGGAGAAATCCTGACAGAACAAGGGGCACTGCATGCCAAGAGACGAAGACGGCCCACTGCCAGCCTAACGGCAGCAGTGTATTACTCCGCACCTCATCTGCCTACCACGGGTCAGTGCCCTGGGCACCGCAGTTCCTGCCGGACCGTGGCATTCATCACAGCTGTTACAACGCCCACGGCAGGGGCGGAACTGGATAGGCATTAAGGTCCCTTCTGACCCAAACCATTCCATGATTGTATGATTCTATGTTGGGGAGTTCACCTGTTAAATCCTCCTCACCAGCAACTGTGGGGCTGCACCAGGAGTCCAAAACCTTTCCCCCACGCTTCTCCACCCAAATCCAACAGTCACTTTGGAGTTTCTCCCAACGGAACACAAAAGGGGTCATTTCCATTGCATTCCCAAGCACGGATTCCACTTGAGTCTCTCTGCATCCTAGCCACCCCCACTCTTTGTTAGAGAAGGCTAGGAAAATGCAGCCTCACTAACGGGGGCTCAAGATGTGAGGTGCCAGAGTGCTGCGGTGATTTACAGGATGTCTAAGGAGCAGGCCCAATGAAGGGATTTGTCGTCCACCATAAAGCCAGATGGATGCAAGCAGTCATTAGAAGCAATTAATTCCACGCAGCACTAAATAACTTTCCATCGTTAATGCACCTTTGTTTCACCTCACTAGAGGTACACAGGCAAATACACAAAATCAGGCACAATCCATCTGAATTTCACACATTTGCAGGCCTGGATCAGTCAGGTGACGGTAACGGGGAGACACAGAAACCCACAAGAGAATGGAACAAGATCACAGCTAAACACACGCACACGTGTAGCTGAGTGTCTCGGCCCTCCAAAGCCACCTCTGCCACCACCAGTGCCCTCCCGGGTACACGAGCCTTTTCTGCTACCCATCCTGACGTCACAACAGCCACGTGAACGCCGCCGCAAGTACCCGCTGCTTAACAGCAACCTCAGACACATATTCACCTCCTTCCCACGCACGCGAGACGATGACACAGCCCAGGGGACTTAGGCTCCAGATGCTCAGGGAAGATTACTAAGGCATTAGAACACAGTGCCTCTACCTATCACCACGCAGCTTTCAAGCCCCTGTTTTACCATCACCAGCCTAGATGCATCCCTAGCACCTTTTTCGCTGCAGACAGGCAGTAGAATCCCTTTCCGCAGAGCCCCGCAGACTACGCCGGCTCACAGGGGTTCAAAGAGCAAACGGCTGCGCACAAGAAAATCCAACACAGCTGGCACGACTTAACAAGAATCATCGCCACTGAGTCTAAAAGTCCTCATGCGGCAGACTGGCAAAATTGGGAATAAAGACAATGATCACAATCCTCTCCATTTTTAGCACATTAACAAGGAGAGGAAGCTTCACTGGAGGCATCTCTAGCTAGTGCCTAGTGCCATCGAGCACGCCAGCCTGGGGCAGTGAAGAGATTCAGCACGAGGAAAGCGCTTAATAACCTGTGCTACCGCTGAATGCTTCAGGACCCGCACAGTTTATGCTTAGGAAGTCTTGCGAGCCCATGGCACTTCAAGCCACCATCATGAGGACCGTGACTACGCATCACCCTTGGGCTGCAGTGGAAACGGGGTTTCCGTAAAGAAGCGCTCTCGCAGAGTTACTCAGAAAGGCCCTGCTGCAATGAGAAGCACGAGTCCCAAAACCAGCACAGATATTACCCTCCCTGACTGCTTTTCCCACAGTACTCTGATACGCTGCAAGAATTAGCAAGCAGGATCAGAGCTACATTCCAGTTGGAACAGAATCCAATACCAGACAGTTCAGAACAAAGGAAAGGGGAAAGAAAAGTATGGCGTTCGCCAAAAGTTTTGGTCCAGCCCTTCTCAGAGCAACTTTTTCTCACGTACAAATCACCTGCAAAGCACACCAGCTGTTCCTTGCAATAGCAGTGCCGGGGCGTCAGGATCCCAACCCTGCTTTACCCATTAGACTGCACCGTTCCCACTGAAGAAAGCGGTTTTTTTTTTTATTATTTTATACACTAATAACCATATATTTACAATACTAACACAAGACTTGACCCTGCTTCATTTTGGCCCACACCGAGCAGCTTGTGCTGCTTTAATGAGACGAGCAGCAACGCGACACAAACTCCTCCAAGCATCAGTGTTCAGCCCCTACAAGCTCACCGTGCTGGAGATGAGGGTTCTCACAAGGTACATTATGTGGAAGCAGCTCCTATTTCAGATGTTTCACCTGGGTCTCTCCCTCCCTCCCGACTCGCCTCCCTCCCTCTCATCTTTTATGTCTTAAAAACGCATCACAAAAGCTTCTTTCCTGGAATTACAGGTACATCCCCTTCAACCTACTTCAGGAAACTTTATCCCCTCATGCACATCTGGCCAGTCTGCTGTGCTTTTTCTGCCTTGGGAACGTCAAGACATCAGGTCAGCATCTCCTTCGCCAGCTTTAAACACGGTGATCTCAAAAAAGAAATTACTCCGATTCCTCCCTCATTTTCTGGCCTCCCCAGCTCGTCTGGCTATTGTTCTCCTCATTTCTGCCATTTCGGGGCAGCGTCTCCTGCCCAGGGATGCCTGCCAACAAGAGCAGAACGCCGTTACGAGAGGAGGCTGCTGTGAGCTGCCACCATCACAGGGAATTGATCACTGCCAGCCACGATCATAATGGACTCCTCCACCGAATGACTCTGGATGCACAGGGCTTTGGCACCGAGTCCACCACCCACATGCAATTATTAAACTGCAAACGCACGTAACGGGAGAAGGGGATGGGGACAGCGCATCAGTGCAGGCAGCAATCTCAGACGCACCACACGCAGAAGCAGAGGAATTCACTCCAAAAGCCCAGACTGCCTGGCAGGCAGGCAGGCAGGCAGGCAGGCAGGAAGGGGAAAAAATGCAACTCCAGAGCTCCGCTAAATCCAGCAGCCTGGGAGGGATGTTAATATTGAACGCTTTTGGCTGGGAGAATGAGCTTGGCAGGAAAAACTGAGATGCAGAAGCTGCAGCAATACCGGCAAACCTTTGCTGCCCCAGCTCTTCACCTTGCTCTGGGGTAAGGGATCAATATATGACGCCTACTCAGCCCACGGGCACCTTCCCCGGTATACATTTTCAAGTCAGGCAGCTAAATAGTTGATTTTCCCAAGTGCTCAGCACCTCACAACTAATCCAGCAGTCAAAGCACAAGCTTTTCCCTCCGTATAGCCTTAACGATCCTCCTAGGCCAGGATGGAAAAGAAAACCTTATACTTCTGCATGCAGACAGAGAGACGGATAAACAGAGCAGCAGGGCACAACCAGAGGACTCTCTGAACGGTGCCGTCTCACGGGCACGCAAGCCACGTGGTTCTGCAGCCTGGCCGGGAGCCCCAAATCTTTCAAGTCACAGAATCGTTAAGATCATCAGGTTGGAAAAGACCTCTTGGATCCACCGAGTCCAACCATTCCCGTCTACCACTAAACCATATCCCTCAGCACCTCACCTACCCACCTTTTAAACACCTCCAGGGATAGGGACTCGATCACCTCCCTGGGCAGCCTGCTCCAGGGCCCAATGACCCTTTCCATGGAAAATTTCTTTCTGACGTCCATTCTGAACCTCCCCTGTCGGAGCTTAAGGCCATTCCCCCTTGTCCTGTCACGTGGGAGAAGAGCCCAGCTCCCTCCTCTCCACAACCTCCCCTCAGGGAGTGGCAGAGAGCGGTAAGGTCTCCCCTCAGCCCCCTCTTCTCCAGGCTAAACAACCCCAGGTTCCCCTCAGCCGCTCCTCGCCAGGCCTGTTCTCCAGCCCCTTCCCCAGCCTCGTTGCTCTTCTCTGGACTCCCTCCAGAGCCTCAACACCCTTCTTGCGGTGAGGTGCTCAGGACTGAACACAGGATTCCAGGTGCGGTCTCACCAGTGCTCAGTACAGAGGGAGAACCTCTCTGGACCCGCTGGCCATGCCGTTCGTGATGCAAGCCAAGATGCTATTGGCTGCTAACACCAGCTTCAAGCCGTCTGTCCCAACACAGCCTTTTGGCCCCTGTGGAGTCTTGCAGAGACGTAGCAACCTCTCAGCTTCTCATCCACTCGAAGGAGATCAGAGCTGCATTTAGGATTCTTGGGTCTTTACTTGATGTCTGTGCCTGCAGCAATTCCAGGCGAGCCAGCAAATCGGTGCTGCCGAGGTGCAGTCCACGGGGCAGGTTATGAAACCCAAGTAAACTGGTCACGCATTTCCCATTTCAAGTCCTTTTCGGTTTTTTTCAGTGTTTCCAACCTTCCTGTGTTCTTTTCCTTTTCTTCCTCCTCTGCAGCCACCGGCCCTTGCTATCAGCTGTCATCTCTCTTCACAAGAACACAGAGCCAGGGCAGAGGAGGCACTTAATTATCAGTCTGTCCTCATTGCAGGGGACACTTGGGAGTTCCATGCTGTATGCACCCGCTGCTGGAGTAACAACAGCACAGCTAAACAGCTCCCAAACCACATCAACAAGTCCTCAGTCTCCTGGTGGTGGCTGCAAAACAAGTCCTCATTCTCCTGGTGGTGGCTGCCAAAGCCCCGAGTATTTAAAAACCCCAAAAGCAAATCCTGGTTAGGCCTTTCTCTGCTCCTATCACACGCTGGAAGCTGACCTCAGGATTCCAACAGGACAAACTTCCTAGTCGAGTGTGTTGCAGGCTGCTGTGAGTGCCCAGAGAGCAGGAACCTGGGAGTCCAGAGATGAGAAAGCCAGTAAGAGTAGCCAGGAATGTAGCAGAGGGGTTTCTATCCAAGACTGACGCTCCTGCGGGGTCCCTTGCCTTCCGTGCCGGAAGCTCCAATGCCTGCCCTGGAAATAGGAGCTGCAGGCAAGGGTCAAAGCCTTCGCTTATTCGTAAGCAAGTGCTTCATTTACCCCTATGGTGTTTGACTTGAGCACATGATGTTACAGTTGTCACAAAAGCGAGCACTTCATTTGCAGTCAGCTTGGAATTCCGCTCTTCCCTTAGAGGACAGAGCGCCCCAAAGAGACGCCGATGGGACAAATGCCCGCACCTCATGTACTGTGTTCAGCTGTGGGCCCCTCACCACAAGAAGGATGTTGAGGCTCTGGAGCGAGTCCAGAGAGGAGCAACGAAGCTGGGGAAGGGGCTGGAGAACAGGCCTGATGAGGAGCGGCTGAGGGAAAACTGGGGGTGTTAAGCCTGGAGAAGAGGGGGCTGCGGGGAGACCTCATTGCTCTCTACAACTCCCTGAGGGGAGGCTGTGGAGAGGAGGGAGCTGGGCTCTTCTCCCACGTGACAGGACACGGGGGGGGGGGGGAATGGCCTCACGCTCCAGCAGGGGAGGTTCAGGCTGGATACCAGAACTGATACCCCTACTGACACACACACACACGCACACAAGAGAGGAAGGGGCAGACGGAGGAAACAAGGCACAGTTTACGCCCGTCACAACAGTCCTCCACAAAAAGACAGACCAACGCTGCCCGCTAGGAGAAATCCTGACAGAACAAGGGGCACTGCATGCCAAGAGACGAAGACGGCCCACTGCCAGCCTAACGGCAGCAGTGTATTACTCCGCACCTCATCTGCCTACCACGGGTCAGTGCCCTGGGCACCGCAGTTCCTGCCGGACCGTGGCATTCATCACAGCTGTTACAACGCCCACGGCAGGGGCGGAACTGGATAGGCATTAAGGTCCCTTCTGACCCAAACCATTCCATGATTGTATGATTCTATGTTGGGGAGTTCACCTGTTAAATCCTCCTCACCAGCAACTGTGGGGCTGCACCAGGAGTCCAAAACCTTTCCCCCACGCTTCTCCACCCAAATCCAACAGTCACTTTGGAGTTTCTCCCAACGGAACACAAAAGGGGTCATTTCCATTGCATTCCCAAGCACGGATTCCACTTGAGTCTCTCTGCATCCTAGCCACCCCCACTCTTTGTTAGAGAAGGCTAGGAAAATGCAGCCTCACTAACGGGGGCTCAAGATGTGAGGTGCCAGAGTGCTGCGGTGATTTACAGGATGTCTAAGGAGCAGGCCCAATGAAGGGATTTGTCGTCCACCATAAAGCCAGATGGATGCAAGCAGTCATTAGAAGCAATTAATTCCACGCAGCACTAAATAACTTTCCATCGTTAATGCACCTTTGTTTCACCTCACTAGAGGTACACAGGCAAATACACAAAATCAGGCACAATCCATCTGAATTTCACACATTTGCAGGCCTGGATCAGTCAGGTGACGGTAACGGGGAGACACAGAAACCCACAAGAGAATGGAACAAGATCACAGCTAAACACACGCACACGTGTAGCTGAGTGTCTCGGCCCTCCAAAGCCACCTCTGCCACCACCAGTGCCCTCCCGGGTACACGAGCCTTTTCTGCTACCCATCCTGACGTCACAACAGCCACGTGAACGCCGCCGCAAGTACCCGCTGCTTAACAGCAACCTCAGACACATATTCACCTCCTTCCCACGCACGCGAGACGATGACACAGCCCAGGGGACTTAGGCTCCAGATGCTCAGGGAAGATTACTAAGGCATTAGAACACAGTGCCTCTACCTATCACCACGCAGCTTTCAAGCCCCTGTTTTACCATCACCAGCCTAGATGCATCCCTAGCACCTTTTTCGCTGCAGACAGGCAGTAGAATCCCTTTCCGCAGAGCCCCGCAGACTACGCCGGCTCACAGGGGTTCAAAGAGCAAACGGCTGCGCACAAGAAAATCCAACACAGCTGGCACGACTTAACAAGAATCATCGCCACTGAGTCTAAAAGTCCTCATGCGGCAGACTGGCAAAATTGGGAATAAAGACAATGATCACAATCCTCTCCATTTTTAGCACATTAACAAGGAGAGGAAGCTTCACTGGAGGCATCTCTAGCTAGTGCCTAGTGCCATCGAGCACGCCAGCCTGGGGCAGTGAAGAGATTCAGCACGAGGAAAGCGCTTAATAACCTGTGCTACCGCTGAATGCTTCAGGACCCGCACAGTTTATGCTTAGGAAGTCTTGCGAGCCCATGGCACTTCAAGCCACCATCATGAGGACCGTGACTACGCATCACCCTTGGGCTGCAGTGGAAACGGGGTTTCCGTAAAGAAGCGCTCTCGCAGAGTTACTCAGAAAGGCCCTGCTGCAATGAGAAGCACGAGTCCCAAAACCAGCACAGATATTACCCTCCCTGACTGCTTTTCCCACAGTACTCTGATACGCTGCAAGAATTAGCAAGCAGGATCAGAGCTACATTCCAGTTGGAACAGAATCCAATACCAGACAGTTCAGAACAAAGGAAAGGGGAAAGAAAAGTATGGCGTTCGCCAAAAGTTTTGGTCCAGCCCTTCTCAGAGCAACTTTTTCTCACGTACAAATCACCTGCAAAGCACACCAGCTGTTCCTTGCAATAGCAGTGCCGGGGCGTCAGGATCCCAACCCTGCTTTACCCATTAGACTGCACCGTTCCCACTGAAGAAAGCGGTTTTTTTTTTTATTATTTTATACACTAATAACCATATATTTACAATACTAACACAAGACTTGACCCTGCTTCATTTTGGCCCACACCGAGCAGCTTGTGCTGCTTTAATGAGACGAGCAGCAACGCGACACAAACTCCTCCAAGCATCAGTGTTCAGCCCCTACAAGCTCACCGTGCTGGAGATGAGGGTTCTCACAAGGTACATTATGTGGAAGCAGCTCCTATTTCAGATGTTTCACCTGGGTCTCTCCCTCCCTCCCGACTCGCCTCCCTCCCTCTCATCTTTTATGTCTTAAAAACGCATCACAAAAGCTTCTTTCCTGGAATTACAGGTACATCCCCTTCAACCTACTTCAGGAAACTTTATCCCCTCATGCACATCTGGCCAGTCTGCTGTGCTTTTTCTGCCTTGGGAACGTCAAGACATCAGGTCAGCATCTCCTTCGCCAGCTTTAAACACGGTGATCTCAAAAAAGAAATTACTCCGATTCCTCCCTCATTTTCTGGCCTCCCCAGCTCGTCTGGCTATTGTTCTCCTCATTTCTGCCATTTCGGGGCAGCGTCTCCTGCCCAGGGATGCCTGCCAACAAGAGCAGAACGCCGTTACGAGAGGAGGCTGCTGTGAGCTGCCACCATCACAGGGAATTGATCACTGCCAGCCACGATCATAATGGACTCCTCCACCGAATGACTCTGGATGCACAGGGCTTTGGCACCGAGTCCACCACCCACATGCAATTATTAAACTGCAAACGCACGTAACGGGAGAAGGGGATGGGGACAGCGCATCAGTGCAGGCAGCAATCTCAGACGCACCACACGCAGAAGCAGAGGAATTCACTCCAAAAGCCCAGACTGCCTGGCAGGCAGGCAGGCAGGCAGGCAGGCAGGCAGGAAGGGGAAAAAATGCAACTCCAGAGCTCCGCTAAATCCAGCAGCCTGGGAGGGATGTTAATATTGAACGCTTTTGGCTGGGAGAATGAGCTTGGCAGGAAAAACTGAGATGCAGAAGCTGCAGCAATACCGGCAAACCTTTGCTGCCCCAGCTCTTCACCTTGCTCTGGGGTAAGGGATCAATATATGACGCCTACTCAGCCCACGGGCACCTTCCCCGGTATACATTTTCAAGTCAGGCAGCTAAATAGTTGATTTTCCCAAGTGCTCAGCACCTCACAACTAATCCAGCAGTCAAAGCACAAGCTTTTCCCTCCGTATAGCCTTAACGATCCTCCTAGGCCAGGATGGAAAAGAAAACCTTATACTTCTGCATGCAGACAGAGAGACGGATAAACAGAGCAGCAGGGCACAACCAGAGGACTCTCTGAACGGTGCCGTCTCACGGGCACGCAAGCCACGTGGTTCTGCAGCCTGGCCGGGAGCCCCAAATCTTTCAAGTCACAGAATCGTTAAGATCATCAGGTTGGAAAAGACCTCTTGGATCCACCGAGTCCAACCATTCCCGTCTACCACTAAACCATATCCCTCAGCACCTCACCTACCCACCTTTTAAACACCTCCAGGGATAGGGACTCGATCACCTCCCTGGGCAGCCTGCTCCAGGGCCCAATGACCCTTTCCATGGAAAATTTCTTTCTGACGTCCATTCTGAACCTCCCCTGTCGGAGCTTAAGGCCATTCCCCCTTGTCCTGTCACGTGGGAGAAGAGCCCAGCTCCCTCCTCTCCACAACCTCCCCTCAGGGAGTGGCAGAGAGCGGTAAGGTCTCCCCTCAGCCCCCTCTTCTCCAGGCTAAACAACCCCAGGTTCCCCTCAGCCGCTCCTCGCCAGGCCTGTTCTCCAGCCCCTTCCCCAGCCTCGTTGCTCTTCTCTGGACTCCCTCCAGAGCCTCAACACCCTTCTTGCGGTGAGGTGCTCAGGACTGAACACAGGATTCCAGGTGCGGTCTCACCAGTGCTCAGTACAGAGGGAGAACCTCTCTGGACCCGCTGGCCATGCCGTTCGTGATGCAAGCCAAGATGCTATTGGCTGCTAACACCAGCTTCAAGCCGTCTGTCCCAACACAGCCTTTTGGCCCCTGTGGAGTCTTGCAGAGACGTAGCAACCTCTCAGCTTCTCATCCACTCGAAGGAGATCAGAGCTGCATTTAGGATTCTTGGGTCTTTACTTGATGTCTGTGCCTGCAGCAATTCCAGGCGAGCCAGCAAATCGGTGCTGCCGAGGTGCAGTCCACGGGGCAGGTTATGAAACCCAAGTAAACTGGTCACGCATTTCCCATTTCAAGTCCTTTTCGGTTTTTTTCAGTGTTTCCAACCTTCCTGTGTTCTTTTCCTTTTCTTCCTCCTCTGCAGCCACCGGCCCTTGCTATCAGCTGTCATCTCTCTTCACAAGAACATAGAGCCAGGGCAGCGGAGGCACTTAATTATCAGTCTGTCCTCATTGCAGGGGACACTTGGGAGTTCCATGCTGTATGCACCCGCTGCTGGAGTAACAACAGCACAGCTAAACAGCTCCCAAACCACATCAACAAGTCCTCAGTCTCCTGGTGGTGGCTGCAAAACAAGTCCTCATTCTCCTGGTGGTGGCTGCCAAAGCCCCGAGTATTTAAAAACCCCAAAAGCAAATCCTGGTTAGGCCTTTCTCTGCTCCTATCACACGCTGGAAGCTGACCTCAGGATTCCAACAGGACAAACTTCCTAGTCGAGTGTGTTGCAGGCTGCTGTGAGTGCCCAGAGAGCAGGAACCTGGGAGTCCAGAGATGAGAAAGCCAGTAAGAGTAGCCAGGAATGTAGCAGAGGGGTTTCTATCCAAGACTGACGCTCCTGCGGGGTCCCTTGCCTTCCGTGCCGGAAGCTCCAATGCCTGCCCTGGAAATAGGAGCTGCAGGCAAGGGTCAAAGCCTTCGCTTATTCGTAAGCAAGTGCTTCATTTACCCCTATGGTGTTTGACTTGAGCACATGATGTTACAGTTGTCACAAAAGCGAGCACTTCATTTGCAGTCAGCTTGGAATTCCGCTCTTCCCTTAGAGGACAGAGCGCCCCAAAGAGACGCCGATGGGACAAATGCCCGCACCTCATGTACTGTGTTCAGCTGTGGGCCCCTCACCACAAGAAGGATGTTGAGGCTCTGGAGCGAGTCCAGAGAGGAGCAACGAAGCTGGGGAAGGGGCTGGAGAACAGGCCTGATGAGGAGCGGCTGAGGGAAAACTGGGGGTGTTAAGCCTGGAGAAGAGGGGGCTGCGGGGAGACCTCATTGCTCTCTACAACTCCCTGAGGGGAGGCTGTGGAGAGGAGGGAGCTGGGCTCTTCTCCCACGTGACAGGACACGGGGGGGGGGAATGGCCTCACGCTCCAGCAGGGGAGGTTCAGGCTGGATACCAGAACTGATACCCCTACTGACACACACACACACGCACACAAGAGAGGAAGGGGCAGACGGAGGAAACAAGGCACAGTTTACGCCCGTCACAACAGTCCTCCACAAAAAGACAGACCAACGCTGCCCGCTAGGAGAAATCCTGACAGAACAAGGGGCACTGCATGCCAAGAGACGAAGACGGCCCACTGCCAGCCTAACGGCAGCAGTGTATTACTCCGCACCTCATCTGCCTACCACGGGTCAGTGCCCTGGGCACCGCAGTTCCTGCCGGACCGTGGCATTCATCACAGCTGTTACAACGCCCACGGCAGGGGCGGAACTGGATAGGCATTAAGGTCCCTTCTGACCCAAACCATTCCATGATTGTATGATTCTATGTTGGGGAGTTCACCTGTTAAATCCTCCTCACCAGCAACTGTGGGGCTGCACCAGGAGTCCAAAACCTTTCCCCCACGCTTCTCCACCCAAATCCAACAGTCACTTTGGAGTTTCTCCCAACGGAACACAAAAGGGGTCATTTCCATTGCATTCCCAAGCACGGATTCCACTTGAGTCTCTCTGCATCCTAGCCACCCCCACTCTTTGTTAGAGAAGGCTAGGAAAATGCAGCCTCACTAACGGGGGCTCAAGATGTGAGGTGCCAGAGTGCTGCGGTGATTTACAGGATGTCTAAGGAGCAGGCCCAATGAAGGGATTTGTCGTCCACCATAAAGCCAGATGGATGCAAGCAGTCATTAGAAGCAATTAATTCCACGCAGCACTAAATAACTTTCCATCGTTAATGCACCTTTGTTTCACCTCACTAGAGGTACACAGGCAAATACACAAAATCAGGCACAATCCATCTGAATTTCACACATTTGCAGGCCTGGATCAGTCAGGTGACGGTAACGGGGAGACACAGAAACCCACAAGAGAATGGAACAAGATCACAGCTAAACACACGCACACGTGTAGCTGAGTGTCTCGGCCCTCCAAAGCCACCTCTGCCACCACCAGTGCCCTCCCGGGTACACGAGCCTTTTCTGCTACCCATCCTGACGTCACAACAGCCACGTGAACGCCGCCGCAAGTACCCGCTGCTTAACAGCAACCTCAGACACATATTCACCTCCTTCCCACGCACGCGAGACGATGACACAGCCCAGGGGACTTAGGCTCCAGATGCTCAGGGAAGATTACTAAGGCATTAGAACACAGTGCCTCTACCTATCACCACGCAGCTTTCAAGCCCCTGTTTTACCATCACCAGCCTAGATGCATCCCTAGCACCTTTTTCGCTGCAGACAGGCAGTAGAATCCCTTTCCGCAGAGCCCCGCAGACTACGCCGGCTCACAGGGGTTCAAAGAGCAAACGGCTGCGCACAAGAAAATCCAACACAGCTGGCACGACTTAACAAGAATCATCGCCACTGAGTCTAAAAGTCCTCATGCGGCAGACTGGCAAAATTGGGAATAAAGACAATGATCACAATCCTCTCCATTTTTAGCACATTAACAAGGAGAGGAAGCTTCACTGGAGGCATCTCTAGCTAGTGCCTAGTGCCATCGAGCACGCCAGCCTGGGGCAGTGAAGAGATTCAGCACGAGGAAAGCGCTTAATAACCTGTGCTACCGCTGAATGCTTCAGGACCCGCACAGTTTATGCTTAGGAAGTCTTGCGAGCCCATGGCACTTCAAGCCACCATCATGAGGACCGTGACTACGCATCACCCTTGGGCTGCAGTGGAAACGGGGTTTCCGGAAAGAAGCGCTCTCGCAGAGTTACTCAGAAAGGCCCTGCTGCAATGAGAAGCACGAGTCCCAAAACCAGCACAGATATTACCCTCCCTGACTGCTTTTCCCACAGTACTCTGATACGCTGCAAGAATTAGCAAGCAGGATCAGAGCTACATTCCAGTTGGAACAGAATCCAATACCAGACAGTTCAGAACAAAGGAAAGGGGAAAGAAAAGTATGGCGTTCGCCAAAAGTTTTGGTCCAGCCCTTCTCAGAGCAACTTTTTCTCACGTACAAATCACCTGCAAAGCACACCAGCTGTTCCTTGCAATAGCAGTGCCGGGGCGTCAGGATCCCAACCCTGCTTTACCCATTAGACTGCACCGTTCCCACTGAAGAAAGCGGTTTTTTTTTTTTATTATTTTATACACTAATAACCATATATTTACAATACTAACACAAGACTTGACCCTGCTTCATTTTGGCCCACACCGAGCAGCTTGTGCTGCTTTAATGAGACGAGCAGCAACGCGACACAAACTCCTCCAAGCATCAGTGTTCAGCCCCTACAAGCTCACCGTGCTGGAGATGAGGGTTCTCACAAGGTACATTATGTGGAAGCAGCTCCTATTTCAGATGTTTCACCTGGGTCTCTCCCTCCCTCCCGACTCGCCTCCCTCCCTCTCATCTTTTATGTCTTAAAAACGCATCACAAAAGCTTCTTTCCTGGAATTACAGGTACATC
>JAUMJK010001738.1:0-213154 GCA_033558105.1 Coccyzus lansbergi | reverse complement strand
GGCTTGGGAGCGCTAGGACGAGGGGCAATGAGTTTAAATTGGGAGGGGGAAGGTTTAGAATGGACATGAGGAAGAAATTGTTCACTATGAGGGTAGTGAGGAGTTGGCACAGGTTGTCTAGGAAAGCTGTGGCTGCCCCATCCCTGGAGGTGTTCGAGGCCAGGCTGGATGGGGCAGCCAGGTTTGTGGGAGGTGTCCCTGCCCACGGCAGGGGATGGAACGGGATGGGCTTTGGAGTCCCTTCCGACCCAAACCGTTCCGGTTCCGTCTCCCCGGAGCGCACCTGCCGGGCAGGACGCGGCTTGGGGCTCGAAGGCTGAGGAGACGCCGTCACGGCCCGAGGCGGCGGGCAGAGCGCCCCAGCCCCGAGCCCCAAAGCCCGCCGGGCCGGCTCGGGCCGAACCCACGCCTGAAGCCGGCGACTGGGACACCGGCCGGAGCGGAGAGCGATGGGAAGCGGACGGGTGGGACATGCTCAGCAGCAGAAAGGGCACCAGGGAGGAACCGGGCAGGCTCGGAAAAACCGGGGAACGGCGCGGCGAGACGGGACTGGCAGGGAGGGGCGGGGGAGGTCAGGCAGAGGCAGGAGCGGGGGGCGTGGCCAGGAGGGCGTGGTCAATGGGGGAGCTGGAGGGGCGGGGAGTAGGGAGGGGCGGGACATGTCCTGGGTTGGGGGGTGGGGGGGACGTGGCCTCCACGGGCGGTACCGGGCGGGGGGAGGCGGGGCGGCCCCTCCCCGCGCTCTCGCGGGAGCTGCGCCGGCGCCGCCCGTCTCGGTGCGCGGCGGAACCAATAAACTTTGTTTCAAAAAAAAAAAAAAAAAAAAAAAAAAAGGCAAGGAAAGGGGAGGAAAAAAAAAGTCGAGCTGCGCCGAGTCAGGGGCGGCCGAGCGGCGCCGCCCGGTAGCGAGGCACCCCCCGTGAGTATGGCGGGCGCTGCCCGCCGGGCCTGGCGGCGGCTCCCGGCGGCCCCGGGGCGCGGGGGGCGGTGACAGGTGCCGCCTCCCCCGGGGGCGGCTCGGAGCGGGAGGGCGGCGGGGACGGGTCGGCGCTCGCCCCGCGGCGGGCGATCATGTAAGCGGGGCGGGCGGCGAGAGGCGGCGGAGCGGGCGGGGCGGCCGCTGACCCGCGGGTTGTGTGTGTTCCCTCCCGGCAGGGCTCGCCTCTCCCTCCCCGCAGCGGGTCCCGCGGCGCGGGGGCAGCGCAGCCATGCCGGCCGGTAGGGAGACGCGGCTGCTGCACCTCGGCGAGATGGAGAAGCTCGACAAGACCCTCTTCAGGCTGGAGCAAGGTGGGTCGGGGCGCAGCGCAGCAGGGGCCCCTCTCCTTCTCCTCCTGCCTGCCCCTCTCCTCCTCCTGCCTTCCCTCGCCCCTTCCTCAGGCAGCAGTGGAAAGGGAGCTCTGCCTGCAATGGTGCCGTTCTTTTTTTGTTTGTTTTGCTTTTTTTTCCTTGTTTTTCGTGTGAAACTTTCTGCCGTGCTTGCTTTCACTCCGAGCTCTCTGAGCTCCAGTCCTGGTTTGGTCTGACTATAAATCTCTTGAGAAATGAGGAGCAGGTGGGCTGGGAGCTGTCAATCTTCGTGGGAATCATAGAATCATAGAACAACTAGGTTGGAAGGGACCCATCAGATCTTCTAGTCCAACCATTCCTATCTAACACTAAACCAAGTCCCTCAATACCTCATCCACCCGTGCCTTAAACACCTCCAGGGAAGGTGAATCAACCACCTCCCTGGGCAGCCTATTCCAATGCCCAATAACCCTCTGTGTGAAAAACTTCCTCCTAATGTCCAGCCTAAATCTCCCCTGGCGGAGCTTGAGGCCATTCCCTCTTGTCCTGTCCCCTGTTACTTGGGAGAAGAGGCCAGCTCCCCCCCTCTGAAGCGCAAAGTAATTTTTTACACGCGCCCTGCAGGACAGGATCCCTCCTCTTATAACTTCTACTTAAGTGATGTGAAAAAGACCTCATGAGTCAAGTTCTCTAGTATTTATCTGCGATGAATTATGCAGCACCCCGTCTTTAATATTGCAGTTTTGAAGTATGTCAATAATACTAACGTTTTGCAAAGTCTGAGGTAAAGTTTCAAAATAAGGCATCTTTAGCCCTTCCTATACCTTGCCTTGCCTGTGATGTTTCTTAAAGCTGTGCTGTGTTAGTGTTCTGTCTGCTTACTTCTAAGAGCTTGCCATTATTTCTCTCTGCAAGTACTTATCTCTGGAAGTGTCCTTAAGCCTATGTAAAAAAAACAAACCACAACAAACAAAACAAACTGAAAAAAAACCATACCAAAACCCACCCCACTGATTGGTTCACTGTTATGCTAGTGACAAAATTCAGGTAATAAAACTAAATCTTTAGAAACCTATTTAAACGATGCAATATTTTTTTTAGTCATGAAATTTTGTGGGATTTTTACTTTATGTTACTGATCTAGGAAAATAATATCGATGCTTTAATAGAGGAGGAAGATTTTCGATTCTTGAGAATCAGAATTTTTTCCAACTGTCTGGATTTTAATTTTTTCTGACAATGTAGTCTAAGAAAATGTCAGTAGTGAATTGCAGAGTTGACCTTAACGTCTGTTTTTAACTCATCCTTAAAGTTGTGAATATTTTCTTGGAAAGAGCTGCATAGGAGTGCATAACTATCAAACATTCGAAGTGCCTCTGCTGGTAGCAGTCTCTGAGAGGACATAGCTAATTTTGAGCGCAGCATTCCTGATAGCAGTATAACTATTACAGGAAATAAGATATCAATGACATATATCCCTGTGCTCTAATTTTAGTAAGCCCTGTAATAAAATGTCAGGACAGTACTGGGGAGAGTGTACTTCACCTTCCAAAAGTGGTATTTTTTTGGTAAGGTTTGAGGTTTTTCCAGGCAAATTAGCTTCAGATTCTAAAACCACTGCTTTACGTAGACATGGTAAACCTAAATACTTAAGTACTACTACATAATCTAAAATCTGCATAAAAGTTGTGTGTAGTCAGATGATCATGATTTGCTTTGTTTTTTAAGGCAGTTTATTTAACAAAGAGGAATAAATTAGAAAGGAGTTGAATAGTACCTGCCATATAATAAAAGGAAAAAGGCTATAAGTGTGCAAAAAAAATGTATTAGGAAAGTAAGGCGACACGATGCTGTAGGAGTGCACCATTCTCCCAAAACCCTTACCAGATATGCTGCTGCATTTTCTTCTTAACATAACTGGAAATCACAGTTTCATGTTACAGAATAAAAATATCAGTGCTTCTGATAAAAACACTTTTATCTTTTCTTCTTGAGGTTTTGAACTGCAGTTCCGATTGGGCCCAACTCTTCAAGGCAAGCCCGTCACTGTGTACACAAATTATCCAGCTTCTGGAGAAATATTTGATCGCCACAAGTTCAGGACACTATCGTGGCACAATCCCACAGGAAAAGAAGATGATTCTGACAAGTACTGCAAGCTGGATCTCCAAATTTCAGGGTCATACCAGTACTATTTCAGTCTTGGGTAAGTAGAATTGCTGCATGGTCTATATGTTAACCAAAAGAAATCACTGTTAAGAAAAAGCAAATAAAAAAACCCCAAGTCCGCTTTTCCCATGCATTTTTCGAATTGCAGTCCTGGGGACTGTCTTAATCTGCTACTGCAGTAGCTGTATGGTTGTTTAATACTTCCTAGTGCAGAGATATTCTGGAGGATATGCGGAAAAGAAGTCAGTTTTCTGTAAATACTGGAAAGGCAAGCAGTTTTTACAAAAAAAAGGGTTTCATAGTTATTGTGTTTCTGAATATCTGAATGATTAATTTGTACTTACTTTATTGACGTAAAAGATGGTTTTCTTTCTAGCACAGAGGTTCTGTTATCCTTCATCTGGTATCCTTCCTTCCTTGTTGCAACAGGGCAACTCTAGAAGAGAATGCCATTATCTATAATGATTGTAGTCTGGTATTCTTAATTTCTGAAAGATGGGTGGTTAAACTCCCTTAGGCTTAAAAGAGCATTTTGCTCAGTTCTCTTTCCAAAGGTGGTGCTCCAAATAGAGGTCTGTGTAAAAAATGGACAGTCAGGCTTGCTTTCTTCCTGTTCCCGTCATAAAAGGAGGAACCAATACTCTGCCTCAGGAAATAACAAAGGTATCCAATTGTTGCAGAGTTTAAAGCTCTGTCCCAGTTATATTTTTCTAAATTCAGTAGAGATATGATGCCTGAGGTGAGTGTCTCTCAGTGTGTTTCCCTTTCCATACACTGCAGTCCTGTTCTGCACCTCCCTCCAATCTCTAAACTGGGTTACTTTGTTTTTGAAATAGTTGTGCTTCTTGTATTCTCTTTCAGAAAATTGACTGGTACAATGGTATATCAATAAAAAAATATTTTTTTTCTAGAAATGAAAAGAGTGGTGGAGGTTATATAGTCGTGGATCCTATTTTGCGTGTTGGAGCCGATAATCATGTGTTACCTTTGGATTGTGTTACGCTCCAGACGTTCCTCGCTAAGTGTCTGGGACCATTTCATGAATGGGAAGATAGGCTTAAAGTTGCCAAAGAAACAGGTAATGCTAATGCACATTAAAAGTTACATGTTTTTGTCTTACGAGCAGAAACAAAAAAAGCACTGAAGAGCTTCAGTTGTTAGCAGTTCATTTGTTCTTTATATTGTAGACCAAATATTTTTCACTAGATTCAATTTAACAAATAAAGTCAATTAAGACATTAGTAGAAGTGCAAAAATTCAGGGATTTCCTGATGCAGAAAGGCGTGTTTTTTTTTTTTTTTTTTTTTATTTCAGATAGACTTGGAAGTTTGTAGAGGTGACAGGATGATTTTTAAAACTTTTAAAGTTATGTTGAATTTCAAGGGGAAGATTCAGATGAACTGGTTATTCCAAACATTAGCTTTAAGTACATGTTATAACTGTAGCTTATTATACTTCTTTCAACTAACTTTGAAATTTGTTCTTCTTATTAAGTAAATGGCTTCTTTGTTATGTAGGTTACAACATGATTCATTTTACACCACTGCAGAAGCTTGGACTGTCTAGATCATGTTATTCACTGGCTGATCAGTTAGAAGTAAATCCTGAATTTTCAAGCCATAATAAAACATGCACTTGGAGCGATATAGGAGCTCTTGTGGAAAAAATGAAGAATGAATGGAATATGCTTTGCATCACAGATGTAGTCTACAATCATACCGGTATGGGTTTTGTGTGTTAATAACCAGATTGGTTCCACATCATTATTTCCCTTGACTTTCTCCCCCTTGAACCCATTTTTTTAGTAGCTGTTCTAAGCAACTTAGTTGTCTCTGTCTCTGAATCTCTCAAATCCATGACAATTCTTTACCATTATATGTCTCCATAACAAATGAAAAAGAACTTAGTATTGTTACTAAAAGAGTGAATAGAGCCTTTCTCAGAGATACTGTGAACTGTGCTGTGTCTGTATTTTTATAATATGCTGCTTTTTATGATCTGCAGTGTGTAGCTCCCACATCAATGAATGGACTCTGCCTTATGTATAATGATGAACATAAACTGGATACTTTTTTGTTA
The DNA here is from genome assembly GCA_033558105.1 of Coccyzus lansbergi. NCBI lineage: Eukaryota > Metazoa > Chordata > Aves > Cuculiformes > Coccyzidae > Coccyzus > Coccyzus lansbergi. The sequence continues at coordinate 207,616 of JAUMJK010001738.1, read as the reverse complement.
AACAGGGAGTTCTTGTAGCTGCCTAAAAGTAACTGCTCTAATTTGTCTCTGACATGCAGACAACAAACAGAACCGGGACAAGAGGCTGAGATTAAGCAAGGAAGGAAAGGAAATGTTACAACTCAGTCCATGGAGAAAAGGAAAAAAAGATAGCCAGATGTTTGGAGGCGTTGGGAGGATAGAAGTTAAGCATAGATTGACCAATGCCTTGAAGCCTTCATTTCTCTTAATTGCTTTTAGTAGCTAAAGTTGTCTGTTGCACGGAGAGACACAGGTTTTCTTCAGTATGATCTGATGAAGTTTAAATTATAGTACTTAATCATTTGTAAATTTGCTGATTATTTGGATAATGAGTTTACTTCAATTATATTTATAATTCTAAGGATCATAATAATTGTACTCTCTGCTATGAGAATCCTAATAAATGATAATGTATGTTGATGTTGCAGTCCTTTGAGGCTTAAACTCCCCTAACCACAGATATCTGTTAATTTCAAGCTTTATTTGCATTGGTTCTTTGGTGCTGGCTGCTGCCAAACCTTCCTAACCAGTCAGTCTGCAATGCAGTGTGGGCCCTGTTGTTTGCCCTGTTTGTTGAAAAGTTGCTAAGTTAGTTATTGGCTCTGTGTCTGAGGGAATTAGGCTTTTAAACATCCTCCCAAGTTCGGTTAAAAAATTTCTTGCACTTCATCAACTCAGTCACACATCCTTGAGGCCATGTTATCTTTTTACTATTAATATTATTGTGCTACCAAGCAGAGTGGTTTTATGGACAGAAATATCAGTCTGAAGTATTTATTAGACTGCAAAATATATTTGACAAGAAAGAGCTCACATTATCACTTGACTACATTTTTGAAGGACTTCTTCAAGTTACATTCAGACTTCAAAGTAATCTCCATTGGGGTGGATGGCTAAACATTTACACTATGGTGAGAGAATGTTTAGAAGTGTCTTCTGACAGGATAGAAATAGTCAAATGACAGTGGTCAAAGCAAGATATTCTTGATAGCTTTGTTTCCTGCTTTCAAACTTTTAAACACAATTTTGTTCACCCCTTTTTGTTGTTTAATCAAATCCTTTTGTTTTACACTCAAGTAAGCAATGTTGTTTGTGCTTACTTGTTACATACTTTCGGGCCTCAGCAAGGAAACAGGCAAATTATTTTTAGGGTTCTTTTTATCTGGGTCTAGATTAGATGGAATTTTATTTTTTGGGGGGTGGTATTTAAGTGAATAGTAATTTCTAGAAGTTAAATTAGTTAATTCCTGGATGATTTAATTGTAAAATCTGTTACATGGAACCATTTGAATATAAATGACACAAAATGTGTAGTCATTTATTTTGAGAAGATTATGGATGCTTACATGTTGTTATTAATTCTGCAGCATGCCTGCATTAAAAGCTTAAGTTGTCTCACAGCAAATCCTCTAATGCTGGCAATTTCATCAACTCCTAAGCTCATGGTTCTATCTGTTGGTAGTTTCTCTTTTGTAGCTGTATAAATATGGCAATACTACCCTTTTGTTCCTGTGGTGAAGTCAGACAGCTCTCATTAAGTAGTAAGGGCTTATGCTAAGGTGTTTGGTTTTTACAGTAGAATGGAGAACCCACTGCTTGTGCAGTAGAGTGTTGGGAATCAGTTTTTGATGTTAGCATCACTGTCAGTCTCTAATGCAAGCCGGCATATATGGTCTAACTTTAAAGTTAAGTAGATGCATGTGCTAATGTTAAATATAGATGCACCTTTGAAACATTGGCAGGAGTATCATAGTATCCTGTCTTGTAACTGTGTTGATGTGCCCATTATTGGACACATTATTTCCTTCAGGGTGTTCAGGTGCCCTCAAATAAGAAATACTGTGTTCAGTGGTATTTACTTTCACCAGGAGATAGAAAATGGAGAGTTGTGTAGGTTTTTTCTTTTCTGAGGTTTCAGTGCCTGTAATGAATCATAAAGTAATAAAATAAAATAAATTATATTTTCCTAATCATTCAGAGGAGGGCAGTATTGTCTAACTGCAGTTTAGCACTCAAGTAAATCCTGTTCTAAGTATTGACTAATCACATGAACTACCACTTTTTTTCAGCTTTACAAAGGGCTGGAGGGGGTGTCTTGGGCAGTGAACATCACTACTAAATAATAAGTCTGTTTATTTCACAGTGAATTAGTCCTTTGAAAACTGAAATTATTTAAGAATGTAGTGACTTTTAGAAATAATTTTCTGTAGTTTCTCATCTCAGTATTTCCCTATTTTCATACTGAAGTGTATTTTCTCCCTAGCTCTAACAAATTTAATCATAAGCAATGTTTGGGGCAATTTTTTTTTCTGCAAAATTAGATTTCTCTTGGTGTTATGTTGTGAATCATTGGAGCTTACCTTCGGATCAGAAAACATCATTCTGTTCCACAGCAAAATTAGTGGAAGTCCTGTTGACTTTTTTGCATAAGACCTTAGATTTAAATGATATGTCTTTTTAGAATTAATTTTGTTTCCTTATGGAGGTTCTTTAATCACAGTTCTTGCAAAATACAGAGTGATCTAGTTTTGCTTTTTTTTTGAGAAAATATATTTTCAGAAGTAGTTGACATATATTTTATAAAAAAAGAGGGATTTGTTTGGTCTAGAACACCTTTAAAAGCCTGAGCTTCTTACTACTTTGTGTAACTTAAAAATAAGTATAGTGGGTTTAGTTGTAGGTGTCATTTAAACCATGAAGATCTTTACTTCCACAAATAGTTTGACCTTGTAAACATGGAATTTTTGATAATGATCTTGAGATGTAATGCAAAAGGGTGTTCAGAAGAGCTGCTTGTACTGTAGATGGATAGAGTACACTCTTATTTCCCTTTGATATTTTTATTTGAACCTCTTTGAACTGAGCAAACTTAGGGTTTAAGTGTTGATTGTTCTGTCATTTTGGACACTTTATTGGCTTCATTTTCCCTTGTGTGAAGTACTGCTACTGTTTTTCTCTGCTTTTCTGAAACACTAGCTTAATAAGATGTGCTGTGTGAAAAAATATTTCAAAATCTTTAAAACCTGCGTAATATTTTTTGTTCTTATGCATTTCATACCTTTTACATTATTTTAATTGAATTGATTCATTCATTCAGAAGATAGGAAAATTATTTTCAGTTAAACTGTGGTTAAGAGTTCAGAAAATAGAAATAAATTAATGCTTGAGGGTTCTTTTCTCCATTGTCGTGCTTCCAAAATGTAATTTTTTTTTTCTGCTGCTTACTCATACCCTGTGTGTACACCACTGTCTATATTTGAATATTACACCTGTTTTCTAGTGAAGGCTCCTTACCCTCTCTGAGTTAATTCTTAATGTTCAGCAACCCTTCTTGTGCTTGTTGATGCTGTGGGGGAAGTTCAGAAAATAGACAGAATGTAGTCTTTAATCTGATCTGGTGTTCTGTTTGCATGCATCATACAATGCACTCATCTTCCTGTGTAAGTCTTGGTGGTGTTGCTTCCCACCACTCTGTTGCTTCCTGTTATGCACACAGCAACGTCACAGCTAATTCTTTCTTGAAAGCTCATTTAACTACATTGAAAAGCCATTTAACTACCTTTTTCATTATTTCTTGGGTGCTGTGTGTGTATCATCTGATAGAGATAAAAATATTGAAAAATAAACAGCTTCGTAGATCTTGGTTTGGCATGTAGATTTGGCTTTTGACATCCAAAGAGCATTTCATTTGATGGATTTCCTGCAAGAAAAAGGTGATTTGGGAGGGGTGTGTAGGTGTGTTAGGTTTGGTGGTCCTATTGCATATTTCTATGTAACTAACAAAGTTTCTCTGCCACTGTAGTTGTTGCAGAACAAGTGGCCATCAGTAGTGCACATCTCTGCTTAGACAGGATTTTCTGTTGGCATGGAAAACTTTAGCTGAAATGTGAACTAACTATACAAGCCATAGTATCTTTAACTTCTTTGTGTTCAGACATTTACATAAAGCAACAAAGTGTTCAGCTTGTGTACTTAGTCTTTTTTTTTTTGTCTTCCTTTCTTGAATAAGCAACTAATAGTGAATGGCTCAGGATGCATCCAGAATGTGGCTATAACCTTGTAAATTCTCCTCACCTGAAACCAGCTTGGGTCTTGGATAGAGCTCTGTGGCACTTGAGCTGTATGGTGGCTGATGGAAAGTGTATTGCTAAAGGGGTCCCTCCTTTGATTGAAAATGATCATCACATGAATGTAAGTGAGAACTAAGAATAAGCTAATGAAATCTTTAAATAGCTGAATAAGCATTTACTATTTCTTAGATGGTAGAAATGCACAAAAAGTGGTGCGTATATGTCAGATACAGTTAATGAAATAACCCTTTACTCACTGGTTGTTTTCTGAACTCATAGGTTTTCTTGTTTATATTAACTATTGACATGATTAACTACCATAACTTTTTTATTTTTGCAGTGTATCCGTAAAATAATTTGGGAAGATATATATCCAAAAATAAAGTTATGGGAATTTTTCCAAGTTGATGTTAACAAAGCTGTGCAGCAATTTAAAACCCTTCTAACACAAGGTAAGGGAAGGATATGTTGAAGCACGTGGATTATATAGGTTTACATATACTATATTAATACTATATTAGAGAAGAACTTAACAATAATTAATCCAATTTTTTGCTGTATATGAAATCTGCTTCTCTGGTTGAAGCATGCAAGAATGCTTAGAGCTAGTAAAGCATTCTAAGACTTTGCACCCCTTCAAAGCCTTTTATCTTGCTTTTATGCCATAATTATAAAAGTTGTGTGTCTTTTAAATGCCTATTTTTACTTTATGATACTCTTTTCTGTCTTGCTCTTAGGCAAAATGAGCACTAAATCTGACCCAAATCAACATCTTCAAATAGTTCAGGACCCCGATTATAGAAGATTTGGCTGTACTGTAGATATGAATATAGCATTGGCAACATTCATACCACACAGGTATTGTATTATTGATTAAAAGTGAAAACATCAAATGAAGTTAAATTTGCAAAACCAAATGAATAATTTTATTTACTGAGATGGGTAAAAATTTAAACTTTCATTCCTTTTATTTATGTATGTTGCATGTTTTAAAAATAAGTTATTCTAATTGCTCTCTGCTTTTAATGTTCTCCGGATAAGCAATGGACCAGCTGCAATAGAAGAATGTTGCAACTGGTTTCGCAAGAGGATTGAAGAGCTGAATGCTGAACAATACAGACAAACTAACCACCATCAAGAGCAGGTCTTAAAATTACTGTGTTTTAATGCTCAATTCTTTTGAAGTGCAAAAAATGCAGCTATTTCAATAATGCATTATTTAATTACTTCTAGGCTGTCAATTGTCTTGTGGGGACTGTGGTTTATGAACGCCTGGCTTGTGATGGACCTAAGCTGGGCCCTGTCAGTAGAAAACATCCCTTAGTTACCAGGTATTTTTTTACATGCTTGTTAGGAAACTATTTGTATCTGTCTTGAGAAAGCGAGTTCAAAGTTCTTTAAAAGTACACTTTATATGTACAAGTGTTTTCTTTGCAATGGACAGACATGCTTAAATTGATCATTTTTTTAAGCAACAGTGATAACGATTTAATAAACAAATGTAACCAGCAAGTGTGGAACAATACTCAGAGCACATGGAAGGCTTACGTTGTCCAAATTGCTTTTGTAGGTGGAAGAGTGGTGGAAGTAGGAAAGCCTCTAGCTTTCAAGTTCAATATACTTGATGTCAGTCACATATGTGAAGAGCTAGGACTTTAATCGTACGCTAGCAGCTGACATCAAGATAATGGCACCACCTGTCATTCCTTCTTCAAGGAGGAATGCATTGAGATAGAAAGGTCCCTATCATTTATAGTTCAACAGCAGCTGCTTTTTTTTTTTGGTATCCGTTTTATCTACAAACTATTTCATAATAGGTATTTTGATTTCAAAGACAATGACTATGAGCATGGGTTACCTTATGCGGTTGGGTGTTTTAACAGCCTGTCTTTTCCACAGGTATTTTACTTACCCATTCAAAGAGCTAACTGTGGAAGAAGAAGAAACTATGATACATCAGCCAGATAAAGCTTGTTATTTCATGGCGCATAACGGCTGGGTTATGGGAGATGATCCTCTTAGGAACTTTGCAGAACCAGGTTTGTAAAAGAACTTTGAATCATCTTAAAAACCTCTAATATTCTAGCCAAAGCAAAAAGGACTTTATTTAATCTTTTTCCCAGGTGTATTCCTATACAACTGCAGAATAGCAGATACTAAGTTTTATAGCACTTTTTTGCACTGAGCATACAGATCAACTCTAGGAACTGGGATTTGAGGTACGTTTTTGTAAGATTTGAGAGGGAAATAACCAGATTTGTTCCACTGAAATGGGGACATCCTGCTTCCCTACTTCTGTTATTGTCTGTGTACTTTGTCCTAGCACACTGCTTATTAGCATTTGTGTAAGATAATGAGTGTTGCAGAAAACTAATGGAATAGAAAGGTGGATGGTATTTTAGCACATTAGTGAGCGAAAACTGGATCCCTGAAAGGTCCTTGATTACCCCAGGTGGCAATCAGGGAGTCAAGAGGTGACCCACTTAATCCAAAACAAGTGTTCAGGTTGCTTGTGAAGGTAAGGTAGGTCATGAATTCACCATGCACTAAAATATTATATTCTTACCCCTTTGGGGACAATATTGATGTCCAATAAGAACAAGGTTGACAAATCTGTTTTCAGAGTAGTCCTTCACTCTGTAAACTGAATCATACAAAAACCAGATTAATTCTGGTTATGAAAAACATTTAAGAGTTTGTTGACTGCTTTAGAAGCTAATTTGGTTGATGCTCCGGAGTCATCTGGAGTTAGCAAACGCCTCATTTCTGCAAAATAATCTACAGCCCTTTCACTGCTTTTTATTTAGTACTTTTCTCCTTTGGGAGCATAAAGATAATAACCTCTTTCAAGGGTGGTTTTGTTCAATTGACTTACAGCTGATTGCCCTTTGTTGTGGGCAGACTTTTGTGTTTTTTCCTTCAGTCACTGGTTTTAGTCAGAATACCTAATTTACGTTACTGAGTTTTCTCTTAATTCATTTCAGGTTTTTGAGTGCTTTATATTTGTGCTGTACTTTTGTTTTATGCTGTACATGCATTTTGGTTGAGAATACAGTGTGAAAAGGTGATACCTAAGGGCACAAATACAGGAATTGCAAAAACAAATGCAACCATTTCTGTACATGGTGCTTGAAAGAATCGTGGTGTACATCCAAAGAAAGACTGGGGTTTTTTTCTCCATGTAGCTATGTTGTCACTAGTCAAAATAAAAAGTAAGCTGTGCCTAAGTGAGGTTTTAGAAGTTGCGGTGACTTGCAACCCCTGTTCTTTCCTTATTAACCACTTACCCTTGTTGAGCAGCTTTCGTTGTGTTGGCCCAACCACTTATACTGTGAGTTTAGTAAAGTAGTGTGGTTGAGAAATAATCACTTTGCTAAGGCAGGATTACTCTTAAATAGTTTCCTGATCTAAATCAGGGTTCAAACACTAAATAATCATGATGACAGATCAGCATAGCTGGTCTAGGAGTAACAGAATGCAATGGAGTAGTTCTGTCTTAACTCTCCTAAGTGGTCTGTGCTTTGACCATTGTTTAAGTACGATTAATATAAGAAGTTCAGAAGACTAGAAATAAAGGTAACTATTTCTCTTACGTGAAGTCTGATTATTGACAAATCCATGGTTGCACCTGAATATTACATGTTGCAAGCATTGTGGGGGTTCAGTGGGTTTACTTGTTTTTTTAAATATTACTGCCATTGTCAAATGTGTGGCTTATGTAAGACAGAAGTCACTTCTTTTAGATGTGACTGATTACTTAAGTCCTTGTCACAGTTAAATATCTGTCAGTGTGTTCTGCGCAGTAAGTATATTACAAGTAAACCTGAATTTAAAGCGTTTTTTGATTACACCAATGAGAAAGGGAAAAAAATAATGTATGAAACTACACTAGATGGTAGATAAGTGTTTTCTTACACACAAAAATTATTTAGGGATTTTCTCCAGTTAAGTGACCTATCTGCTGAAGTAATTTGGAAATTTACCTTACATTGTCACAGTCTGCTGGTACCAAAATATGAAATTTTTACACTGTAGCTGTGACAGTTTTATTTATGGTAACACAATGAGATGTTTTTTCTTTAATTTGGCCAATATAAACAACTACTGGTTTTATTCATTTGTTTGTTTATTTACTCATTTGTTTACCGCTTTTCTCTTTTTTTTCTCAAGTACAATTTTTATACTACGAAGAATTAAAAGCAATTTGATTTCAATCTGAATTATTTCAGTATTGCTCTGTAAGTTAAATATTCCTACAAGTTAAATATTCTTTTGGATTATTCTAAAGTTATACATCGCTGTAGGGTACATTTTGAGTTGATATGGTTATTGTTAGAATTTTTACTCCTCAATAGCGTGCTGTACTTCAGTAGCAGAAAATGGAATAACCCATTTTCAATTTCGTGCACGTTCTATATTGTATTATATTTTATGTATATATATATATATATATATATACACGTGTTCTGTATTATATTTTTATATATATATGCACTACAGTGAACTTCTTTGCCTTAAAGGTTCAAATGTTTACTTGAGAAGAGAGCTTATTTGTTGGGGAGACAGTGTGAAACTACGCTACGGTAGTAAACCTGAAGACTGCCCATATCTCTGGGCACATATGAAAAAATACACTGAAATCACTGCCAAATATTTCCATGGTGTTCGTCTTGACAACTGCCACTCAACACCTATTCATGTAGCTGAGGTACGCAAAATTTAAGCATGTTTATTATAAGACAACTTCTGTCTGTGAAGTAAGTCCTGCAGTGTTGCTACCAAACCTATAGGATCTACATGGCACAGTTCAGATGTGGATGGATCTTCCTTTTAATATAAGCTAGGTGTCTTGATTGGTGACGTTTAGATATAGCTGTAGCTACTTCATACAGTTAGTAGAGTGATGAAGCTCTTGGTTCTCTGAAGTCTCCACTCTAGCTGAAATACTGCGGATGTGGATGGATCTGGCTAATGTTTTTCTCACGTACCTATGGACTTAGTGCAGTGATTGCCAGTATCCGGTATGTCAGGCTTGGCTGGGGTCATTGCCAAGACTTGCTTGAAAGTCTTAGTGTTTCATTGCCATATGTATTTTGCTAATGCTGAATTAAACAGAAGTGCTTTACTTCCAAGAATTTAGAGGCTGGTAAAGAACACCTGCAAAGTTTAGTATGTCCGACTTATTGTTAAGATTAGTGGTTATTGTTTACCATGGAGGTGACAACATCCAGAAATTGTACTTATCTACTAAATTAGCTTTGAACATATTTGAGTAGAACAACTTGTTAATGTTGAGTCTTAGCTTGGTTAGAGCTTACCTAAATCTATGCAGATCTCTCTAAAGCAAATTGATTTGCCCTCATAAAAGATTTGAGTGACTTTTGAACATACCATTTCAACACTACTGCCATTCCTTCATTTGCTGTTACCATTTTTGGACTGGTAACTTGAAAGGTTTGAGTTTAAATCATCAGCTATCTTAACAGATATCGTTGCTTATCCAACCTTTGTTCTTGCATTTTAAACTAAGACTTTGTTTAAAAACAAAGTCGTAATTAGCTTTACTACCACAGAGAATTTCCTATAATTACTCAGTCCATAAATAATCTCTGTAAAATATAGACATGCTTTTATGAATCTTTTCTGTTAGTAATATTATTTAATGAATTGCATATGTGAATGACTCATTTATGTTTGGTTAAGTCATGTTAATGCATGTGATGCATATACAAAGATGACAATGAATGTCTTGCATTAAAAATGTATTATGATCTATAGGAGATGCTAGCAACAGCCAGATCAGTCAGACCTAATCTTTATGTGATAGCTGAACTCTTCACGGGCAGTGAGTACATTGACAATGTTTTTGTCAACCGCCTGGGAATTACCAGCCTGATTAGAGGTACTATAAGCAGTTGAAAATTATGTAGGATTGTCATGTATGGTTTGGAGTTTTTAATGTGAAACTAACATTGGTATGCTTTTTTTTTCTTACATATTTGTGTCTTTGCTTATGCAATTGTCTTTTCTTTGTTTTCTGTCTAACTTCTCCTGTGTCATATGCTAATTCTTGATTTTGCTTATGTTTGTGTCCTCTTCTGTATAACAACTTCTTTTTGTTCCTTAATTTTGGCTTTCTGTTGTCTTTTCTGAATGGCATTTTCCTATTGTCTAATCCCTGCCTAGCTTTGAAACTTGTCCTTTTTTGTATCTACCTTTCCCCTTTCTGTGGCTTTTTTGGCTGTGCTTTTTGCAGTACATGCTGGACACAGCTAGAAAATTGCGAGCCGATTTGTTTGTAGTGGCTGAACTGTTCACAGGAAATGAGGAGCTGGACAATATCTTTGTGAATAGGCTGGGCATTACCTCCTTAATAAGAGGTAGGCTTGCTGTATGTTTGGTCTCTTTTCAATGAGAGATTATAGATGATGTGCATTTTCCGAGGAAAATGTTTCTTCTGGATTACACACTTTTAATTTTATACTCTTTCTAATCATAAGTACAGGTTTTTTACTTTTGACTTTTTTTGATACTTGGCAAAAAAATCAGTACTTACCGTAAAATAAGAGAAGTCCTGCTGTAGTTTATAGACGGTTAAATATTTCACTTTTATTCTAGTGAGAGAAAAAGAAGTTGTAGTGCAGTTCTGCTATGCAAGTCCCACGTCATGTCTGATTTTTGTTGCATGAGTTTCTTAAAACCTTTGAGAAACAGTTTCAGATCTCTTTTTTCTTCCTTTTTTTCTTATCTTTCTCTACTTTAATGTATTCTGTAGTAATGGAATATGCTAAAATTGTGTATCCACAGTGAAGAATATAGTTATGTGTGATTTTTTTTTTTTGATTGAACACATCAAAATAACGAGTGTAAAGCGCTTCATTAACCTCTTTGTGCATGCTGTATTGTCTGGTACACTATGAAAATACTTACCTATTTTGTTCTTTAGAGGCAATGACTGCTTATAATAGCCATGAAGAGGGAAGGTTAGTTTATCGTTTTGGAGGTGAACCTGTTGGATCTTTTGTCCAGCCACGTTTGAGACCTTTGATGCCAGCGATTGCTCATGCACTGTTTATGGATATTACACATGACAATGAATGTCCAATTCAGGTGAGCACCTAAACTGGAATTAATATTTTCTGAATTGATATTTCTGAACCATGGGAGGTGTTGGTGTAATCTGGATATTTTTCCTCAGCAATATTTCAGAATATTCGGAATGGGTTTCAGATCTTCGTGTTTTCATGCAGAGACTAGAATTGTATAACAACTCCTCTGACGTTTGAGATACTGTGTTTCAAGGGGAAAAGTATATAAAGCTACTTAATGAGCTGTTTTGATTCAGTTGTTTCAGCTACTATAAGTAGTTCTGTCTCTGCTTCTTAACCTGCTGTCCCAAGTTCCTGTTTTACAAGAGAAATTGAGAGAGGTTTGTGGGAATTGGAGTACTTTTCTTTTTGAGGACTTCTCAAGTTGCATTTATTAGTGCATTTGTAGTCATTTTTTTCAGTAATTCTTTTTTGGTTGAGATAATGATTGTGTGATTAGCAATTCCTCTTTTAAACTGATTACATCCGTGTGCTGAATTTGAAGGGATGAGTTATGTTTTGGTTTCACTCTTTTATTGTCTGTTTATTTTTATGTAGCACCGATCTGCATATGATGCTCTTCCTAGTGCAATGATTGTTTCCATGGCATGCTGTGCCACAGGAAGCACCAAAGGCTATGATGAATTAGTACCACACCAGGTATGTGTCTGCAGTTTAATTTTCATGTTACTTTTTAAAATGTGAATTTTATTCTTGTCCTAGGACATGTATTTTAATGTTTATTTGAAATTCCAAGCAGTTTACTATCTGGCCTTATTTCAAATTGTCCGATTTCATATGAAATTTGAGTAGCTTATGTAGCCAGATTTTCAACTGTTTGATTTTTCAGAATAGTTTGCTTATATCTTAATTTCTTTACAGATCTCTGTAGTATCTGAAGAGAGATTTTATGCAAAATGGAATCCAGGAGCACATCTGACTGCTGGTGAAGTTAATTTCGAAACAGGAATTCTAGCAGGAAGGCTGGCCATAAACAGATTGCATCAGGAGCTGGGTGCTAAAGGCTTTAATCAGGCAAGATGTGAGAGTAACACTGATTTCTCCAAATTTGTTCCTTGTGAGCACAGTTGCAATGTTATGTCTTTTGTAGGTGTATGTAGATCAAGTTGATGAAGATATAGTTGCCGTGACAAGACATTGTCCTAACACACACCAGTCTGTTGTGGCTGTCAGTCGAACTGCCTTCAGGGATCCTAAAAATTCCTTCTACAGTAAAGAAGTACCTGAAATGTGTATCCCAGGTAATCAGATTTCTTTTCAAGAGATGGTGGGTGTACAAAAAACTCAGTTATTTTAATTCCATGCATTTTAACTTCAGACACAGGAAATCAATATGAGAATTTTCAGTATATAACATTCCTTTTGTATGTACTAACATGCATGCACCAGAAGTGGTTAAACAATAACATATTTGCCTTATTTAGGGTTTTAAGAGGCATTCATACTGAGTATGCTTCCTGCTCTTAGCTCTCCATGAAGCTCTGGTTTTGTTTACTGTCTTTGTTTGTGAACTGGTAAGAAACAGTTAGCAGGAGGATGATTAAATGGACAGAGTTAGGAAGATTACTACTTAAGCTTTTTCTTTGTGGGAAAAACGTTTTTATTTGTGGGAAATCTTGTATTTTTCAGTGTCTTTGCTATTTAGCTTTTCAAATACATCTAATGAGAAACCACTTTGTACTGTATAAGTTAACGTAAGAAAAGTATATGGGTACATAATATTAATTAAATATACAGAGTATTTATCATACTTGAGAGTAATAAAGTGTAAGCATTTCCACCCATTTCCTGGACATATTTCTGAAGAGAAACTTTCCAAACTGGCATTTTAAGAATATTCGGTTCTTTGACTGCATGTGTGTGCCTGGTTTAGTTGGTCACATTATATATAAAGATATTTACAGGTGGCTTCCAGACTTTTTATACCTTAGTGTTTTTAGACTACTGAAGGGATAAAGAAAATCATAGTATTTGAATATTGTGAATAAGTTGTTACACTTCAAAGCTAAACCATCTACAGCTGCAGTTTGGAAGCCAATCTAATACAGTCTTCTAATCAATAATAAAGAAACTAACAGCTGATGATCGTTTAAAAGACAAATGTTAACTCACTAGTTGACTGATTTTGTGGCTTATTTAATATAAAGTAACAAAATCGCAATTTTAAATACAGTATAGCCAATGAATATGTAATGAATTTTATAGGATATTTAAAACACTTCATATGTTTTTGTCACACTTTGTTCTTAAGGTGTACAATGGAGACTTGTATTTTGAATATTTAGGTTTTCAGTTTTAGGTTTTGGTTCATGTGTTTAAATAAATCACTTTTTCATTTGAAGTATCTTAACAGCTACAATATGATTTCTTTTTTTTTTAGGAAAAATAGAAGAAGTAGTGCTTGAGGCTAGGACTATTGAGAGAAGTACTAGTCCTTATAAAAAAGATAAACATTTTATAAATGGATTGCCTAATTTCACGATGGAACTCAGAGAGCATATACAGGTAATTAACCTCCTTCACCCATGTTCTAGTGTAATGTTGCATGATTGGTGATACTTTATACTAGAAAAAAAACATTGAATTTCAGTTGTTAATTTTGTTTTTTCTAAGATTAAAGACAGTAAAATTATAAAGCAAGCTGGAACTGCCATAAAAGGGCCAAATGAATTTGTTCAAGAAATAGAATTTGAAAAATTAACACCAGGAAGTGTAATAGTATTCAGGTAAGTTATTATAATTGCCATATGGCTGTGTTAATTAGAATTAAAGGATTCTTTGTTTTGAGATTTGGGAATAGTTATTACAAGTGCTGCATTTCTTCAAGTTGTACATTCATATTTACAGAGTTAGTCTTGACCCAAAAGCACAAGAGGCTGTTGGTATACTCCGCAGTCATTTGGTCCAGTTCAGCCCTCATTTTAAATCTGGAAGTCTTCCTGATGATCATTCAGCACCTATATTAAAAACATTATTTTCTTCGTGAGTATTCCTTAAGTTTTTTGAAGTGGGACCTAGAGCATAACACTGGGAACAAACAACAGTCTGTAAACTTAACATGAGGGGATTTTGACTACGGGTGGATTTAGATTGTCAGAATGTAATAAAATCTCTCAAATATTATTTTTATATGTATAATACTAAGCAGAGTTAATGCCTAAAGCCTAGCTGGAGTTAGTTAAAAACTGACTACTGACATGGAGTGCTTGTTAGTGTTGGGGGATTGTTTTTAATACTGTTTTACTAAATAAATACCAAAATCTCTGAGCAGAACATTTGTAAAAACAGGTTCTTAATTTCCAAGCCTTATTGGAGAGACACTTGTATGTATTTGATTATTTTAATGTAAATCTGAAACTAGAATTGTTTGTGAAATCCTTTCTATTTCCTCACTAATGTTGCTTTTTGGATTTGGAAATATTTGTTTCTCCACTGTTTTTTCAGTATTGCATCTAAATTAACTTTGGCTGACCTAAATCAAGTACTGTATAGGTGTGAGGCTGAAGAACAGGAAGACGGTGGAGGTTGTTACAATATACCGAACTGGTCACCACTGAAGTATGCTGGCCTCCAAGGTAATAGTTTCAGCATTCTTTTTTCTGTTATGAAAAGAAGTAAAATAGAGCTACTCAGTCGTACCTTAAGGCTGCTTTATGGCTAGCGTCATTGTCTGGATAAAGAGTAGTCAGCTGCTTCTGCTTGGTCATGCTACTAATCTGTGTTGTACCCAGAAAATCACATACTAGAACAAGAAACCTCTCTCCCAGTGCTTTGGGCTGCAAAATTAAGATTTAATGCATGTTTTAGCACCAGTGCCCTTGCTTTGAAAATAAAAATAAAATATACATAGCTCCAGTGGAAAGTCACATTAATCGAACACCAGGCATTACTAGATTACTGAGGGATGTCGATCATCTATTGTATGTATGAATTCCATCATGCTAGTTATATTCCACAGTGATTTTCAGAGCTATCTAGGATGTATGCTGAGGAAACTACAATCGAGTTGTATCCTAACTCATTCTGTAGATCAAGAGAAGTAATGCAGTTAAATCCAGTTAAACTGTATGTTGCTATGTACCTTTTCCTCCTGAATTGCAATTTGCTGTTTATGATATTTATAACGATGTGTCTTTTAATGCAGAATTGGGTTTATATCTTCAGGGTTAATGTCAGTAATGGCAGACATCAGACCAAAGAATGATTTGGGTCATCCGTTTTGTGATAATTTAAGATCTGGAGACTGGATGATTGATTATGTCAGTAATCGTCTGATTTCCCGTGCAGGAGCCTGTGCAGAAGTGAGTAAAAATACTGTGACTTTCGGGTTTTAATTTACTAGTTTATTTCCTTTTCAATTACTGGTATATTTTTAAATTCAGTCTGTCTATAACATATTTCATGTCTAGGCAATTTCTTCTAGGAGATTAAACTGTTAATATGCCTTTCTTTCCTTTCCTTTCCTCAGTCCTGTTTAAGAGTAGACTGCAAAAGGGAAGTGACAAATATGTAGGGCATAGAGTTGTTAGCTCTCACATAAAGGCCTGCAGGGTTCCTTCCCTGTTTATTGTTTTTTCTCAAATGAAAATGGTGGTAACCACTTTTTCTAAGTACTTTCAAAAGAGATCCTAACTACTAGTGGGGCATATATGGTTATGATATAGTAAAATGGTCAAACACTGAGAAGATAGGAATTACGAGATCCAGGTTGCCTGTATAGGTACATTACAATGCAATCCTTTTCTTTCTCTGTCATATTTTATTTTCCTGCATGGCAATTTGTTATTCATTTCACAATATGGAGACTTGATTGAGTAACTTGGATAAAATAATAAAGGCATTCTTATGTCACTTTGTTTTTGGAGTCATGTGCAGTGATATAAAATCAGAAGTTAAGCCTGATACTTTCTAGACTTTCTGCTCTTCAAAGACTTGGGGTTTTTTTCTGTATAGTTTTTGAGTTCTCCATTTGTAGTGTCTCATTCTGTTTGGCAGAAAATATCAAGTACCTGTAGCTTTACTGAAGTCAGGTGAAACTAAACTTTACATAATTTCAGTGTTTACATAAACATAATCTCTTCATAATTTCTGCATTAAATGTATAGTGTCATATTGGAATATATACTTTCTTCATCTGCAAGGTATAAATCTTTAGTGGCTTTCTAGTAGGTTATCATGTTGTTCTTCAGCAGTACTAGAATGAAAGAAGGGAAAGACTCCGTAGGTGTTGTTTCGAACACTTCCCAGTGACAGAAGAATGGTGAAGTTCTAGAATCATGAGTTCTCAGCCCAGATCTGCAGTCATTTTCAGTAGTGGCTGTACATATTTAGCCTTTTGATAATTTTTCCATCCCTGTTCTGAAGCTTCATCACTTCAGTCCTAGCTTTTAAAGCAATGACAAACCTCTCCACACTTGGGTTGTAGTGAAGCCTTTCGAGTTGCAGCTTTCCTTTGCTACTTGCTCTTAATAATTCCTTTATGATTGTTTTTTCTGCAAGAATAGCAAAACATAATCTCTTCCTGTAGTTGATGTTGTTGCCCATTTATATCCTAGTAGAAATAATAGTACAGCTATTTCCCTACTAATACAGGTACTTCCCTGCTTTTCTTAGAGCACGCCTCTCTGCTGAAATTTTGGAGCAGAAGGCTACAGGAATTCTGCCACAACTATCTAGCTTGGGCAACTTCTTAGACATGAATGGTTGCATGCTAGTAGTGTTACTAATAAGTGAAGATAACCTCATCTCTGGTGGCCAGGCATGTCTTGGGTGTAATAGATGTAAAAAAACCTGTGACTAGATGGATCCTGAAAACACTGCTTTTCAAATCCTAGTGTCATCAAGTTCTGATTATGTTATGTTTTACTAGGTTGGTAAATGGTTGAAGGCCATGTTTGTCTACCTAAAGAGAATTCCACGTTACCTCATCCCATGTTACTTTGATGCCATATTAGTGGGCGCATACACAACACTTCTGGATGTGGGATGGCGTCAGATGTCTAGGTATGCTTGGTGTATAAGGGCTATAGATACATCTGTATATATTTGCGCCTCTTAGAGGTAATTTGAATGTTTTCATACGTGTCCAATGTAAAATGGTAAAATTGATAGTGGATATCAAATTATTCTTCTAGCAGTGGTGGTTTCATAGAATCATAGAATAACCAGGTTGGAAGAGACCCACCGGATCATTGAGTGCAACCATTCCTATCAACCACTAAACCACGTCCCTTAGTACCTTGTCTACCCGTGCCTTAAACCCCTCCAGGGAAGATGAATCAACCACCTCCTTGGGCAGCCTATTCCAATGCCCAATGACCCTTTCTGTGAAAAACTTCCTCCTAATCTCTAGCCTAAATCTCCCCTGGCGGAGCTTGAGGCCATTCCCTCTTGTCCTGTCCCCTGTCACTTGGGAGAAGAGGCCAGCCCCCTCCTCTCTACAACCTCCTTTCAGGTAGTTGTAGAGAGCAATGAGGTCTCCTCTCAGCCTCCTCTTCTCCAGGCTAACCAACCCCAACTCTCTCAACCGTTCCTCATAGTGCCTGTTCTCCAGCCCCTTCACCAGCTTCATTGCTCTTCTCTGGACTCACTCCAGAGCCTCAACATCCTTCTTGTGGTGAGGGGCCCAGGACTGAACACAGGATTCAAGGAGCGGTCTCACCAGTGCTGAGTGCAGAGGGAGAATCACCTCCCTGGACCTGCTGGTCGCACCGTTTCTGATCCAAGCCAGGATGCCATTGGCCTTCTTGGCCACCTGGGCACACCGCTGGCTCATGTTCAGTCAGCTGTCAACCCCCAGTCCCTGTCCTCCTGGCAGTCCTCCAGCTAGGCTTCTCCCAGTCTGTAGTTCTGCATAGGGTTGTTGTGCCCCAAGTGCAGGACCCGGCATTTGGCCGTGTTAAACCTCATGCCGTTGGTCTCTGCCCAGCAGTCCAGCCTGTTTAGATCCCTTTGCAGACCCTGCCTCCTCTCCAGCAGGTCCACACTTCCAGCTTAGTGTCATCTGCAGACTTGCTAAGGGTGCACTCAACGCCTTCATCCAGGTCCTTGATGAAGACATTGAACAGGGCTGGACTCAGCACTGAGCCCTGGGGAACCCCACTTGTAACTGGCCTCCAGCTGGATTTAACTGCATTTACCACCACTCTCTGGGCCTGGCCATCCAACCAGTTTTCCCCCCAGGAGAGTTTGTGCCTTTCCAGACATGCCTGTTTGGAAGTTTGAGAGTTGAAATGTCTGTCCAAGGTTTTTATAACTTGCTGTTAATAAAACTTATTTATAACTACTGTTGGTATTGTGCAGTAGGAGGAGGAAACCTTAAGCCAGCATTTGTTTGCCAGGCTTTGGAAACACGTTTTGCTGTTAGTTTAGTACAACTGTAGTGATTCCTTAAAGTTCAGGGGAAGAAGAAAACACTGGATTGTACTTGATACTTTGTTCAACATTTTTTGTCTAACACAGCTATATATCCTTTATTGTCTGAGCCTTTTGCCTACTTAATAACTGTTTAATGTTCAATGTCTGCTTCTTAATTGTTTCTTGGAAAGGGAAGGGAGATTGATTTAGTGGATTCTTTATTCCAGCTATGATCATTCTGAACAAATGGTAATTGTTTTGTGAAGACACAGATGTTAAAATGGGCATAGAATTTAGTATGGCTGTTAAACTTTGTGGGAAGTAATGTGTTTTATGAAAAAATGCTTGGGGATGAACTAGGTAGGAATGCAGGTTGCATTATTTTAGACAATGTGTTAACTGATACTTTGATTTATGATTTTATATATATAAAAATGTGACTATCTTTAAAAATACTGACTAGATTTGACAGAAACTGTTTATAGTAAAACATGTTTTATCATTTTTGAAGTCTTGGGTCTGTATGTAGGCATCAAGTAAGCCAAACTATTTTCTTTTTTTCACATTTTCGTAGAAATATTTCATGTAAAGTTTAATTAATTGATACCAGCTGGAACGTTTAAGGCTCACACCAGGCACCCCTTTTGGGGAATAAAGTTATTTACAGATTAAAACTTACATCCAAAGTTAGTTAATACAAAATACTAATCTTAACTTATTACTGGTTTATTTTATTATGTATAATAGTCTTCTGTAAATGAAAAAGTGTAAATTTTATAGACTGATATTGCTGAATGTAAAATTATTTTAATTGTGTTGAATTACAGCTTTGTGCAGAATGGATCAACATTTGTTAAACACCTTTCCTTGGGTTCAGTCCAGATGTGTGGTATAGGAAAATATTCTTGTCTGCCAGATCTCTCTCCTTCCTTACATGACGTTCCCTATAGGCTGAATGAGATTACAAATGAGAAAGAACAGTGTTGTGTTTCCTTGGCAGCTGGTAAGTGAGGCGAATATTTTTTAAAAAGCCTTCTGAAGTAGTTAAACTGCTTTTAGTAACATTAAAATTGTCTCCATTGTGCTTGGGATCCATATGTCAGTAACTGTGTATAAAATGTAGGCAGCAGTTTTCATCACTTTTGCCCTGTGTTTTAACTTGTGTTTAGGATAATGATTTACCTATGTTAATAATATGGGAGTTTTGTCTAGTAATAGTTCTTGGCGACAACCATTTTGGTACTGCTCATGGGGAAAGGGAGCTTATAAACTCTTTATTTTGAGACGTTTTTAGCTAGATCCACCTTATCATATATGGAGATCTGTGAGTATGTTACCTTTCTTTCCCAAACACCTGCTTGAGATAAATTCATGCAAAAACCTGTTATGTTCAAGTATATTTAAGAACTGTCTTGTAACAGTACAAGGGTAAATTTATTGATTCCAAGTACTCAGGAAGAGAAAGCACTGTTAGCAGACCGGAATGCCTGATCTGAAGCCACCTACAAAAGGAAGGAGGGTAAAAGCCGTCAGCAAATAGTGTTTATACCTCCAAATGTTCTGCCAGCATCTGGCAGTCTTTGAATTGGGCACTGTCCTGTGGCAGAAGTATTGTGTTGTGTTTAGTGGCTTAGAATGAATTTACTTGTCTTTTGAATTGCCCCATTCCTTTTCTGAAACTATGGAAACTTTTAACATTCACAGTTTCTGTGGCCTCTGTCTCACTGTGGTGTTTATTTTCTTTTTCTTTTTGTTGTCTGTATTTCTCTCATGGAATTTCATTGCTTTTAATTTCTCAGTAACATTCCATTTGCCTGCTTTAGCGTTACCTAGAAGCGCAGAGGCACAGTATTCCCTTAAACAGGTCATAAAGATTAATTATACTAAAGGGTTTGGTTTTAAAAATTCACTGGTGTGTCTGAGATTTTTAACTCATGCATAACCAGTCATTCTCAAGTGTTGTTACCATATGCGGTGGTGTGGAGGCCATATTTGAGTAGTGGCCATATTTGAGTAGACGTTGGAAAACTAAGTGATAAACAATAAAATATTGTTCAGTCAAGCATTCACAAGACACTGCTGGCTCAAAACTTTACCATATGGAATTTATTGTTTATTAGATTTAATTACAGTAGTAATCCTTTTATTCTGTTTATTATGATCTATCAGTCAGAATCATTCTTGGAGTTACATATTATAATGTCTGCAGTAAGATGTAGTTCTAGAAGCTCCTGGGAAAGACAAGCCGGATTCTTTTTATACAGGCTAAGAACAGTTTGGGGTTGAAGAAATTCATTGCTTTCCAGTCTTATGCCCTTTGCGCTACTAAGGTAGCACTGCTTTCATACATAAACTTGCCAACAAAGCAAAAGTCAACACAGTCTTGTCATAGATCTGGCTTTCAGTTTGATACATTTCTTTCTGCTTCTAATCGAAGTTCAATTATAAAGAGGTTTAATGAAAACTTATATCTGACTGTGTTATTAATATGAGGAATTCTGTTGCTTGATTGTGAAATTCTAGAAGATAATTGTTGTTTCATCAAGAACTTGGTCTTGTGGATTGTTTAAATATCTTAATCTAGGGAGAACTTATAACCAGAAGTAAAAATGTATTCTCATTTATTTTATATATGCATGTGTGCTTGGAGATTTCTGCTATATCAATAAATGAGATGAAAGATGACATTTCTTTTAAGGTTTACCTCACTTTTCTTCTGGAATTTTTCGCTCGTGGGGAAGGGATACATTTATTGCCCTGAGAGGTCTAATGTTAGTTACCGGACGCTATCTAGAAGCAAGGTAAGACTGACTTATTCTTAGTTCCTATTGCTTTTGTGGGTAGCTAGGAAGAAGGAATGCTCTCAAAATCTGATATGACACACAAGCAGTTATAAACAGTTGATGTGCAGTAAAAATTTTAATAAACTTAGATGGTTTTGAGTTGTGTCCAAGTAGAATCAAAGATACTACTTAAACGACACTCTTCTGCTTTCTTAGCTCTGATATGAAGCTGATGTTCTGTATATTTAAGATGGTTGTAACCCCTGTAAGACTACTGCTTGTCATTAAACAGTGTGATTTTTCACATGTACTTGAATTGTTGTTGCTGTGCAATAATTTCAGAATTACTTATTAAAAACTTGAAGTAGCAAGTGAACACTGTTTTAATCAGAAGGGTGTGATTTGCATGCCTACTGTGCTTTTTTTTTTTTGTAACTGCAAGTATTTGTCTAATCTGAGAAGTCAACTAATTATGGATTGTCAAAATCTGATATCTGTTTGTAAAAGTTTAACCAGACAAATGAGCCAGATAAGCGAGATCTATATTTCCATTAACCTTTTAATTTGGGTGGATCTTGCCACATGATATAAATATTTATATTAGTTGTTTTAAATTAGTTTGTGTTTATGCTATTGTACACTTTGCCAGCTATTACTTTTGTCCTACAGTAAGATCTGCAGTCTACTAGTGTGTTTATATTCCGTTTTTAAAACTTGTTGGAATCCATGTTTTCCCCAAGGTATGCGCAACGGTTCTCAAATGAAACTTATCATAACCTCAGTTGCTGTCACCTCTCTGTATTTTAATAGGAAATTCCCATCTACTCCTGTCCTCCGTCCCTATTCCACCCCACCCATCAGAATGGATACCAGGGTAATCGTAAACAATGTCAATAAAAACCTTCCCTGTGACTTCGGTGGGATTTGGGTTTAGGTTTCATATCACTACCTATGAAAAAACCAACTAGTTTTTACATATTAGCAGATGTGTATGTTTTGCACGAATTGATTTATGTGTACTCACATTGGGGAATTGATTACTTTCTATTGTAAAAAGTTCATGCTAAATGAAGTAATTTGTCGCTTTCAACAGCAAACTTATGGTATCTTTTAAGATCCTATTCGTCTCCTTGACTTGCCTTGCTATTAAGATATACTTGTATGCTTAGAACTTAACACCTGGTCCAGTAATGGCTTCAAAAGTAACTTAGTCAATACTGTGTTTTTCTTTTCTTCTAGAAATATCATTTTAGCATTTGGTGGGACTTTAAGACATGGTCTCATTCCCAATCTGCTTGGTCAAGGGACACATGCCAGATATAACTGTCGTGATGCTGTATGGTGGTGGCTTCAGTGCATCCAAGACTACTGTAAAATTGTTCCAAATGGATTAGACATTCTCAGGTGTCCTGTTTCTAGGATGTACCCAAGAGATGACTCTTCTCCTCAGCCTG
Source organism: Coccyzus lansbergi (assembly GCA_033558105.1). Taxonomy (NCBI): domain Eukaryota; kingdom Metazoa; phylum Chordata; class Aves; order Cuculiformes; family Coccyzidae; genus Coccyzus; species Coccyzus lansbergi. The sequence goes on along the minus strand of JAUMJK010001738.1, from coordinate 184,823 downwards.
CAGGCACTGTGGTAATTATTACTTCCAATTTAAATATTTAACACAATTAAAATTTTAATGAAAGAATTTAACTTCTCTAGCTACAAGAACCTGTCACTGTCTGTTTATGGTTAAACTTTATTATGACACAAGAACTCCATGTTTTAGGTACTTCTCACTACATCTGCTTCACAGGATTAAACAGGTGAAGAAAACTGGAAATGGAAAAAGTATCTATCACCTTCTTAATTTTTTTTTTTTTCACTTTCCATCTTGGAAAAAATGTTCATATTAAAAATTGTATACAAGGTTTTGCCATTGCAAAGGTACTATTGAAAATGCTAGATGCTTTTCTTTTGAAGTGTCATAAAGTAGAGGCTAAGAATTGCTGCTAGTTGCACTTTAGAGCCTTTCTACTTGTTTTTCATTTTCCCTTTCACATATTGTCTGAACACGTAATCAATCTAGGATCAGCCACTTTATGAAGTAATACAGGAAGCAATGCAACGGCACATGGAAGGCATAAATTTCCGAGAAAGGAATGCTGGTCCACAGATAGATCAAAACATGAGAGATGAAGGTAACATTTATAGAACAACTTGCTCTGTATTTCCATAGGTTACAATTATATTTTATTGCTTTTCCTTTAGCTAATGACTGTATCTTTGAAAAATGTTTAATGCTACTAAAACTATATTACTTTAAATACATTTAATGTTTTAAAAGTACCTAAATAATTGTTTATTATCAGCAAATGTTTATGTTGTGGTGCAAGTTACCTTCAGAAACCCACATCAGATCTCTTGTTTGGGGGTTTATTTATTTGGAGCTTTGGGATGGGGAAGGTGGAGGTTTTTTGTTTAGAATAGACTTGACGCATGATATTCTTGCTTGGCAGGTTTTAATGTAACGGCAGGTGTTGACTATGAAACTGGCTTTGTCTTCGGAGGGAACCGCTTCAATTGTGGCACTTGGATGGATAAAATGGGAGAGAGTGACAGAGCTCGCAACAGGGGAATTCCAGCTACTCCAAGGTACAAAATCCAGGGGTATTTTGGGGGCTTGGGGAGGGGAGGGTTGGGCGGAGGAGGAGGAGGTTAAATTATTTTTTTAAGTGAAATTATTCTGCAGAATTACTGTGGCTTTCATGAACACATCTGAGGTGATTCCAAATGTTCTAAATGTTTCTGCCTACTAAAATGTTCATTTTTTCATTTGGGCTCATTTGAAAAATAAGGTGTGTTCTTAGGCAGTAAAGCCCTCGACTTCTGGCATGGTCTTAGCTCCTGGCAAAGAGTTAACTTCTGAATTCAAGTAGTAAAAAGCGATTTAGGAAAAACTGCATACTTGCAATACATGCAGTAATTTGATATTTAGACTTATTGTAGGAGATATCTATTGATAATTGTTGTGTTGTTTCAGTGCTACTTATTTAGAAGTCCAAAATATCTACAACAACTAGGTCCTTAAAGTTGAGACTAAACATTTTAAATATGAGCTCTTTTCTATGTGCTAGCAAACTGCTGCAGGGATCCTTGCTTGAGTTTAATACAACATCAGTTTCAAATATATTGCTGTCTGTTGATGGGAACTAAAGGAAGACATTCTCTTTCTTGACACATCAGGCATTTTAATTGGGAATCAGGAGAGGTAGAGATACTTTCCCTAAAGATGCTATGTTGGTGGTGCTGGAAAAAAAAATTATATCAAGCAGGCACTAAAACTCAATATGATATAATATCAATTTTTTGCATAAGGTGATCATCTGAATGCCACCTGAAAAAGGAAGGAAATCCAAGTACCACATTTAGTGCTGCTTTTATGGCAGACATATTACCTAAGTTACAGAAGTGCAGGTGCAGATAGAAAACCTCTGTACTGAACACAGTTTTAACATCAGAGGATCAAGTTGTTTGGGGCTGGTCTTTTAGTCATGTTCCCAATGACTGATATAAAATTATCTTAAATCTCTGCTAAGTATCTGGGTACGATGACACCACTTTAATGTACTGGAAAAAAAAACAACCCAAAAACTAGCTGTTGGCCAGTTGACAGTCAAACTAGTTCTCTGACTGTTAGCTGATGGAAAAAACCACCTGTTTTCCACCCTTTCCTCTGTTGTTTCTTCACCAGGTGGGATCCTACTGGTCTAAGTAAAAGTAAATTGCCACAGTCCGCTTATGCTGATGTTCTCTTGTTCTTGGCCCTTCTGGAGATTCAAAAGTACTCTATAAAACCAAATGCCCCAAAGAGTGCCAGAGAAGTTTCAGCATATATCAAGATATGCATTTAGGGGAAAATTAGTTTAAACCATGCCTACACAATACTGTCAGAACTGAGCTACAACACAGGAAGGAAATAAGTCATTGCTTGCTTTCTAAAGTCATATCCTACTGTAAAGCAGCAGCCACAAAAGCTAATGAAAAATAATAATAATGGGTGTCATCAGTGAAAGTTTCTAGAACAAGACAGAGGGCATTTTTCTGCCTCCTTGTGAAACCTTGTACGTGCAAAATGCACTTGTACCTTTAGTGTTGTGTGTGGTGGTGGTCTCAAGAAGGGCATAATGAAGGACAGTGCAGAAAAGGGCAGTTAAAACTCAAGAGGATGGAGTAGCTGCCTTGGAAAGAGAGACTGGAAAGTCTATTTAGACTCTTCATTTCCAAGAGAATACGGGTGAGAGAGATATGACTGAAGTTTATAGAAAGTCATGACAGTGGTGATAATAATCAAGCTACTATGAGCAAAACGCTACAATACTGTAGAACTTTGGGTTCCTCCTGTAGGAGAAACAGGAATAGTAGGAGAAACTTTATTTTTTAGTCACTTATGGAACTTTAACCATCTTAAAGTAACTCTTGGGCTTTTATTGTTATTTTAGAGATGGATCTGCTGTGGAAATTGTTGGCCTATGCAAGTCAGCTGTTCGCTGGTTGCAGGATTTATCACAGAAAAATGTGTTCCCATTCCGTGGAGTCACTGTAAAAAAACATGGTAAATATAGACACCTCTCATAACTGCATTACAGGAGTATAAACATAAAATGATGGAATTGTGGCCATATAACATCAGGGATGACATTAAACTACTGAAAAAGATTTAGGGTTAAAAGGGGAAAAGCTTGGGAAGGTATCTTGTATGTTTAAAATGTTTTGTTACTACAAGAATTTATTAAGAGTTGTTGTCATGTCAGTATTTCAACTATTTTATTCTGTGTATTAAATTGTGGATTACAGTGGAGTTTTGGAGCACAAATACTGTTTCTCAGTGTATAAGTGATAAGATTACTATGTATTGTAATGATGAATAAAATGATGGAAGACATTTTTCTCTTTTTCTTCTCCTCTCCCACAGTATTCACAACACTGAAAATCTTTATGTTTGAGGGTTACTGCTCTGGTTGCAAAGTTACTTGACTTTGAACTTACTTAGCCCAAGGGAACATACATATGCTGTAAAGCCTTTTTACTCTTCAGTAAAGGATAATATTGAAAAACAATTTATTTAATGGTTCTTTTATTGTATTTTAGAAGATAGGAATGTTAGTGTTTGAGGTTGTTGGGGTTTTTTTTTTTTTCCCCTCTTGGTCCTAACCAATACAGATTTTTAGGCGATGAACTTACCAGTCACTTCAGGATTTCTTAAAATGTATAGCTAGAGTAAGACAACTTAAAATTCAGTACACGGGAGTATTATAATCCATAGATGTAGAAATAATATTTATAGGACTTGCCTTCTCTTTTGTACCAGAATCATAAGCAGCAATTTTAGATTTGGGGTTTAGAACAAGACAGAGGGCATTATCTTGTATGCTCCCTACTGTTGTTCATCTCATGGAACAGAATCTAATTTAATTCATCTGCTGCTGAACCTAGTTTAAAACCAGCCTTAGTTGCTATTTACTGTCTCTGCCTTGTTTTTTAGCATTACTATTTCCTGGTTTTCTGTTCTTTCGGTTTTGGTAGTGTTGCTCTTTTTTTTTTTTTTTTTTGCGATACTCCAGTTGTAATTTAAGAAAAACAGTCAATACTCCTGTACTTTCCTAATGTAAAACTAATGTACAATTCTAGAAGTTTCAGGGAGCTGCTCCCATAAACTGCAGAATTGACTTAAACATGGGGAATCACCAGTTCCTGTTTGCTGAGTATCAGGAGTTTAGGAAGAGAAGCCTTTTAGAAGCTACACTTACTCTAATGTTTTGACGTTCTCTTTGAAGTCTCCAAAAGAGCAAGAATATGGACACCAAGTACTGTAAAAGAGCTGAAATGCTAATTATCAACTTTAAACTTAGTTAAATACATACTATAGATCACACTAACTTACGCTGTTTGCTCCTAGCTAACTGAATTAGAAAATATTGTGTAAAAAATGTTGTGCATGTGTTGAAATACATCTGCAGGATAACTCAACTTAAAAATAATTTTATGCAATGCTACTATGGCCTTTATTGCATTATGAGTATCTTACGTAAAATTCCAATAAGGACAGCAGTAGAAATGGAAATAAGCTTTCTTCTGGTGTTTCCACTGTGGCTGTTTTTAGAAAATTAAGCCTGTATGTAATATCTTGCAGGAAAGGAGGAGACTATCACATATGATGAGTGGAACAGAAAAATTCAAGGACACTTTGAACAGCTCTTCTTTGTCTCTGAAAACCCTAATGATCGTAATGAGAAACATCCAGAACTTGTTCACAAGCGTGGAATTTATAAGGACAGTTATGGAGCTTCAAGTCCATGGTGTGATTACCAACTCAGGCCAAATTTTACAATTGCGATGGTTGTGGTAAGTGAGATGGTTTGGTAAGCGGGAGAAGCATTTACATTTAGTTTTCTTTATTATTGAACTAAGCTTGCATTTTTAAGGTTTATTTACATTCACAATAAATCAGGAGCATGCATCGCTTGGAATAACTTTCTGAAAGCTTTTCTTTCCTATGTCATTAATACTGGTTCATCTTTGAGTATCTCTTAAAAATACATCCATGATAGGACCGACCTAAATGGAACTGCTGTCCAGTGTATAGCTAGGATAAATTCACTGTGTTCACTGTATACAGAATGTCTTTTGAGGTTAGGTCTGGGAGACCACTTTTCCCATCAAGTTAGCTAAAAAGCATGGGATGCTTGTCTTCATTGGTTTTGTAAAGAACTTCAGTAATAATACATGCCAAGCACATTTAAAATAAAACTAAAAAGAAAAATAAAGCACTGGATAGCCTCTGTCTTCTTGCTTACTCTGACCCTTAGGTTGCAGAAGATGATTCAGTAATACAAAACTTCAGGTTTTTTGTGGTCTTCTGCATTTCTATACACAGCCTTATGTGTGTACATGTGCAGATTTACTCATTAAATCTTAATTTTTTTATTTAGGCCCCTGAATTGTTCACACCTGAGAGAGCTTGGAAGGCTCTGCAGATAGCAGAAGAAAAACTGCTTGGTCCATTAGGCATGAAAACCTTAGACCCGGAGTAAGTATAGTAATGAGCAAGTGTTAAGTACAAAGCATGACAGCAGGAATTATTTGGTATGCGGGGATAGTATTTTGTTAAAATTCTCATCTGTAGCTGTGAAACAGCTGTAATAAACAGTTCAGAACAATTATTTTGCTACTCTAAATGTGTATGCAATCGATTTTATTTATGTAGACAATCGCCAGTGTTTTTGGATACCACACACTAAGCAAGGCAAATTTGGTATCATAAAGATGTTGAATTTGCATCTTGATAAATATTTGTATATAATACAGTGCACAGCACTACATTTGGAGTAAAAGTGCATGGGCAAAGTTATGAATTTGAGTGATTCCAAGACTTTCAGCATTTTCCTACCGGCTTAAACTATTTTTAGAATTCCTTTGTCATGTAAAATACGTAAACTGGTGGAACCCTCCCTAAGCTTAACCATCATTAAATCTAAGTCCCATGACAATTTTTTTTGTTCATTTTTGCATTTCATTTGTATGTATCTTTTTTTTGTTTAGGTTTAGTTTGCATAATTTTCTTTTTCTTTCTTGCAGTGATATGGTTTACTGTGGAGTATATGATAATGCTCTTGACAATGACAGCTACAATGTAGCCAGAGGCTTTAATTACCACCAAGGACCTGTAAGAGCCACTTTCTTCAGTTTTATAAAAATGACTGTCACCTTTCCAAACTGACAACTGTAGTAATGATCTCTTTTCATTCCTTGCTTAGGAGTGGCTGTGGCCAATTGGATATTTTCTTCGTGCCAAATTGTACTTCTCAAAGTTGATGGGTCCAGAGATATATGCAAAAACTGTAGTTATGATTAAGAACGTTCTTTCTCGCCATTATGTACACCTTGAAAGGTAACACTGATTCAAAGTATTTGTTCAACCTAGCGGTATCCACTGTCCAATTGCATCTAAAGGTACAAAACTATAGCATAAGGAGATCAGTTTTCTACATATAAAGTTCACTGCTACCTATGCTGTTACAGATCTCCAGTCAGGTTTCAACTACAGCTGAAATCTCGTGCTTTTTATAGTAGAATTACTAATATTTGCCCATGTGAAGACTGGGTGAAATAAGCCTTAAGTAATAACTAGGATCTAATTTCATATTAAAAAATAGTATCAGAAAAGATGATTAGTTGTTTTCTAAATCAAAATATTTCAAAACAATTTGTAAAACAAAATAGTTAAAGGACTAGCAGTGACAGACAAATTGTGGCAGATAAACTGAAGTAAAATACTTTTAGGATTTTTTTGTGTTATAAATTAGGAAATTAGTATGATAGTGTTTCAGAATCTTGATAACCTTCTAAGAAGACGGAGGAACTTGTTTATGGCCCTTGGATGTTCCTTTGTGGTCTTGGCGAAACTTTTACTAGAACCACGCTGTTTTCCCCTCTTTGTCATATTTTTAATTAAGTATCTAAGACAAACAAACAAAAAGTTAATATCTCTTTCAATATAATCTGTTCTGCAGACTTCATATCTGCATTTATTTGTACCCATAAGCATAACTCATTAGGACTGGTCACAATAGAGTTTGACCATACAAGGAAGAAAAAGGTTTTGTTAAGCAATTTTTGGCCTTATGAAGTCTTGTTTGGTAATATTACCAAATAACTTGCAGTTTGGTAGCATTCTTTAGTTTTTCCGTCTCTGCTGCTGAAGTAGTGTTCTTTTTACTGGTTTGGGATTTCATTTCTGTAATGAATTACTAATGTAACAACAGGCCTAACCTCTGAGTATTTTATGCTACTAAGTATGTTATTTGTATGTATTCCCAGTTGTGGGAAGCAAAATGGAGTTAGATCTCATTCATTAAAGAATGTGCTGTGCCTGGAGGACAAAAGACCTTTAATCATGTTTTTCAATTTCCTACTGAGGTAGCTTTCTAAGACGTTTAAAATTAGATTATAAATTTAAATGAGAAGAACATTTAACAATACTCATTTGTTTTTTCTTTTATCAGATCATCGTGGAAAGGCCTTCCAGAACTGACCAATGAAAATGGACAGTATTGCCCTTTTAGCTGTGAAACTCAGGCCTGGTCAATTGGTGTTATCCTTGAAATCCTTTATGACTTGTAAAAATTTATTCTGATTGGTTTGATGAAACTTCTTAGGTCTCATTATTGGGCATAAATGAATACTTGGCTTATACTGCAAGGGAAATGCACAATCACTTAAGCTGCGTTCTGACTTTCAAAGATGCTGAATGCCAGCAGCTCCTCTGCCCTGTAACTGTGTAGGGCTTGGGTTGTATTTTGAAAATCAGGCCATGACAATAAAATATAACTGCAGTGCACACTTAATGCAGAAAGCTTTAGTAAGGAGCAATTTTAAGAATATGCACAAACTTTATTTCAAATAGCTTTGGTTTTTTAGACTTTACACATCAAAATCTTAATATAACAAAGTGAGGTGGCTCTTACCTGAGCTAAAAGTAAGCAGCACAGCTCTTATGTTTTTTTATTTTGTCTCTTTTAAGAGTAAACAGTGTTTTGCAAATGCATGCCTAAAGGGGAATAGACTAACATATAGCTACGAGTTTGGTATGCTTTGTCCTGTAGCACCATACATTAGTGAAGGCATAATACGTTGTCTCTCTGAAATGTGCTATGGAGGTGATTTTTGTATGTGTTCTGTTGAACACCATGCAGCAACCACTGAAATAAAGTTTATGAATACTGTAATACACCAACCTTTGAAGTTATATATAAAATTTTCCAAAACTTTAAACTACTTTGAGGGTCAACTCCAGCAATAATGAGATCATATCCTATGCTAATCTCTTTTTTTTTTTTTTTTTTTTTTTAATTTAAACACTGTGAGCCATGCAGCAAACCTATTTCTTCATTTAAATGTGGTTTTCACCATTAGGAATTCATAAGAAATGTGTATGCACATACAACGTACAGTCTGTGTGTTAGGGGAAGCCAGGGATGCAGAAGTCTATGTGCTTGACTGCTTAATGTATTGAAGAGGTATGACCACCTCAACCCTTTATTCTTAAGGAAATCCTAGCTCAGTTTAAGCAAGTTGAAAGAAGCAGGAAGAGATTCTAGCCTACCACCAGAGAAGAGAGGATGATGTTTCTAGGCCTTTTGAATTTACACCGTTAAGAATAAGCATGCTACCTCTATATGTTCTTTGGGAACAGCATCCAGTAAACATTATGTAGAACACATGTTCTCTCATATTTGGAGGTCTATGTGTCCTTATTGAGTTCGTTCAGTGTTCCCAAACTGAAGGGTGGTTGACAGAAGTGCAGTTGTCAATTCTCAGCTCTCTCTTTCCATGTGATTTTTCCATCCTAGTGCAATAAACTTGAAGAGTGAAGCTGACAATGCTTCCCTTGTCACAGAGAGGGGAAAACAAGACTGTATTGCATTTCTTCATGTTAGACAACATATGCTGAAACATGTACATGGGATGTAATTATAATGCACTAATAACACATAAATCAAGTTTTTACTATATACATATTTTAAAGTTCCTGTAACCTGTCTAAAGGGTGAGTGTGCTGTCATGTTCAGGGAGATGTGTTAGATACATTTAGGACAAGTTAATAGACTGAAGATGGATGAATTGCAAGAAGTGGCTATACTCGCACTATTTATTTGAAAGGTTAATAAGTATTTGAACTTGCTGAAGGGTTCGGTACTTTAAAAGATACAATTAGGGAACGTCTGTATAGTACCTCAGATTTTGAGCTGCTGTAGTAAATGGGTTGGGAAATTTTTATTTTCTCAACATGATGCATGAAAGATGTCATTTGATCAAAAATGTTACTGAAATGTCGGCCACAGATTATATTTTCAATGTGCAAGAGGCAAATCAAGTATTTTTCATAATATACTAAACTTTCCTAAATTGTTGATAATGGTATTGAGGTTTATGCCCTACTGAATCACTAGCTTTTTACAGTTTGCTTAGATAATTATTTCTCATGTATTACTACAAGTTACCTTTGCAGCTACTGTTGTTTCGAAAGCAGGAACAATACAGCAGAATAAATTATTCTTAGTTGATGGAAGCATTTTACAATTGGAAATGTAGCTTAAGAGCTAAGACTGTGGAATATTTCCAGAAATTCAAATTATGTACATTGGCAATAGCTCTCTTTCAGTGTTGGGGGGAGAGGGAGGAAAGAAATGAGATATTATTCATCAAAACCTTTCTACAATATCACAGATGACTTTCCACTGTTTTCAAACTGCACTGCTGATAGACTGCATATTTGTCACTGCTATTTTTTTTTCCTAATGTAATAGTAAATTTCAAAGGTAAATCACACTGTATACACAAAAAATACATATGTATGGAACTTCTAAATAATGCCCATTTATAATGTTGCTTCTGCACTGATTAGTTGAACATAGTTTTAGGGACAGATATATGTTTTAAATAGGAAAAAACCCCATATATCATATTGGTTGACTTTGCTGTTAAGTAGCAACAAAAGATTTGAGGTTATAAGTATTGGGGGGTGGTAGTAGTTCATTGGTTTGTTGAAGTTTTAAGTTGGGTTGGTTTTTATTATCACAAAGCTACTCAACACTGTCAAGTCAGTTTAAAAATGAAGAGGGAAGAAAGCAATGTCAAATTTAACGCTTATATGAGCTGGTATTCATCTGGATAAACTTTATACCAAAAGTCATTATCCCCCAAAATACCTGACTTATTTTAACTGATTCTGAACTGTACTTTCATTCATTAGTATCATTTATATTATATGCTCAAAAACTTCTAGTAAAACCAGTAAGAACTGTGAATCCATTGTATCCTGGTTGGCATTTCCTCATCTATATGGTATTGAAACAACTCTTTTTTTTCTCCTTCCAGTTGGCATAATTTTGACTGTTCCCAGTGTTTGTACTCTTACTAGCTCTTGATTTACTCAAAGGTTAACTTGAGAACTCAAGTGACATAATGTATCATTCTCACACTGCATGTTGTAATGTAAAATGGGAAGATGAATCTTACACGTGTTTGTCTAGCACAACAAGAACAGAGTTTAGAAAATGTCATTATTCATGTAATTCTGAAATGCACAAAATAAAATTCTTTAATTCAGCTAACAGTTTCATGTGGTTGTTTGGAAAGAAGCTAAATGATAGAGATGATGCTTGTTCAGTTGCTGGCAATTTTACACGCATGGGAGAGATCATGAACCCCCTCGGACCAAATATGAATAACAAAAAGTGCTAACCACAATAAACTCAATAAACACAATCTTGAGCTCTATATCCAGATTCTTATGTTTGTGTCAATGTCAGCTGTCCCAGCTGGGATGGGGCTAGAACAACCTTGCCTATTCCTGCTGCTATAAATTAATGTATCTTTTTAAGTCACAGTATTGCAGCTTGCCCAAGAGAACAGTCCTAAGGTACGCTACACTGCAGCTGCCCAAGTGCTTCACAGTCACTAGTTAACTTCATGTGCAGTTTCTTTTGCTATGTAGAGGAATTTCGCTTTCCAGTTCTGCTCTGCAAATTGGAAATTACACAGCAATGATGACTATGATGAATAGACTGTTTTGCAACTGCTTCATTTCATTGCATGAAGTCTGGATTTCTGGGAGGGGGCACAGCCTGGCTGGAGGCAGGACCATAGCTCTGCGGTGGTCAGCGTGCGCACTGTGGGTCAACCCGTCCCCTCCTGGCTGCTGCCTTCCTCAGTGGAGCAGAGAATGGGAAGCTGGGCCATGGGGCTGCACTGTGCTGGGGTGGTTAGTCAGCTGGCACTGTTGGCAGTTGGTGTTGTGGTTTGAGTTTTTCTAGGTGCTTGCACGCTCTTGCTGTCTAATGGTTCTGTCTGCGTGTAATGCTCCCTTGAATCCATTTCTGTCAGTAGTCTTTACTTCTGTGATGTACATGTGCTGTCTACAACCTTTCATCCACAGGTGGCTGCTCACCCTGTACAACAATCTTGGAATACTATACAAATGAAGTTTGGTATCATTGACTGCATTTGACAAGCTGTAATTTTTTTTAACTCAATTCCTGTAATTTGCGAGACCCAGGAGCTCTTCCCTTCCCTGTGTCCATGTGTGGGCCACAGCAGTACCTCAGTACAACTGCAGACGGAGACAATGTTCTCCCTGTTATGGAAGGTGTCCCTACCCATAGCAGAGGGGTTGGAATTGGATGATACTTAAAGTCCTTTCCAGCCCCCACCATTCCATGATTGTTCTGTGATTTTTGCAGAGAATGTACACTGGCCATGAAGAGAATTCTGCTGCAGCCTGACAGTGGTCATAAGTTTGGTGATCCAGGCTCTGAGAGGTAAGCTCTTGCTAAATTTTCTAACAAACATGGAATTTATATTTCTGAGTTCTAAGTATGACTTTGGCAAATAAACTGAAGCCTAATTTTGTGCAATGATGAGAAACTTACGATATCTTCTAGTCAGTTCTAAAGGAATGGAGGTGTTTGCAGGCACTCACAGACTTGTACAGGCCAATGGCATCTTGGCCTGCATCAGAAACGGTGTGACCAGCAGGTCCAGGGAGGTGATTCTCCCTCTGTACTCAGCACTGATGAGGCCGCTTCTTGAATACCGTGTCCAGTTCTGGGCCCCTCACCACAAGAAGGATGTTGAGGCTCTGGAGAGAGTCCAGAGAAGAGCAACAAAGCTGGTGACGGGGCTGGAAAACAGGCCTTATGAGGAACGGCTGAGAGACCTGGGGTTGTTTAGCCTGGAGAAGAGGAGGCTGAGGGGAGACCTCATTGCTCTCTACAACTACCTGAAAGGAGGTTGTAGAGAGGAGGGTGCTGGCCTCTTCTCCCAAGTGACAGGGGACAGGACGAGAGGGAATGGCCTCAAACTCCGCCAGGGGAGGTTTAGGCTGGACATTAGGAAAAAAATTTTCACAGAAAGAGTCATTGGGCACTGGAAGAGGCTGCCCAGGGAGGTGGTTGATTCACCTGCCCTGGAGGTGTTTAAGGCACAGGTGGACAAGGTGCTGAGGGACATGGTTTAGTGTTTGATAGGAGCCTTTCCAGCTGCACAGCAGAGGGTGGTGCCGATTCACCAGTGCCTGTTCTTGGGCTGATGCAAAGAAGAGTCTGGTCCAGCCGGTTCTCCAGTTCTTTCTCCTGCACGGTCACACTGGCTTCTCTGTGTTTTGATAGCTGAGTCCTCATTCCCACAGGTCAACACCACAGTAATTGGTTTAGAAGTTTAGAAAGTGTTGCAGTAATATATTCCCATGGAGGGGAAGAAGAAAGAAATACACCTTTTACAGTTTAAAATGAACCTTTTAAGCCTTCTACAGGCTTAAAATGATAATTGAAGGTAACAAGCAAATTTCATTATTTAATAGTTCAGGAATCTGTTTATCCATTTTATTGCAAAGGTCAAGAGTCTATCTCCTAAAGAACAGAGAGCTGTGGGATATGAAACTGAATGTCTGTTAGGCATGGATTTATCATTTGTGTCATAGTTCATCTAATGATTCCATAAGTGATTAACTTTGTATCTGTCTCCCTAAATGTCTGTTTGTGTACAAATAAGCTTAATGTTAAAATTGACTTTAATTCTACCTGGGATATCTTTCACTATACGTGTGATTATTTTTAGTACTTTTTAAATGGATTTTTTTACTGGCATTCAGCTTGCACACAGACTTTTTCTAAGATGATCAATTGTAAACAGGCTGAAAATGATTAATTGAAAATTAACAATCTGGGACACAGGAAAACTGTGTAGTGCATAGATTTAGTTGCTAGCGTTTGCTTTGAATGCCTTTATTTTCATAGACCATGAAAGATTAATAGACCTGAGATTTATATTATGATATAGTTAGTTGAAGGTAATTGCAAGGCTGGACTCTATTGAGAATGAAAGTTGGTACTGGAGAAGTCTAGATCACCAGAACACCAACAGTAGGAAAGAACTGAGACAGACTCGAGCACTGAGACACAGCAAGAAAAAAAAGACTGAAAACAGTGATATGAAAGTGGCAGATCACTGTAGGTGTCTCAGAACAGCTTTATATAAAATTCATTCACAAAAGAAAAAATAAGGAGTTGAAAAAAAAAAATCTAAGTGCATCTGGCCTACAGCTTTAAGTTCTAGCCATCAGGTTCATATGTTTATAACAGGTTAAATTTTTCAAGCAGCTATTCCAGTTGCTGAAGTTGGGTGGGAATACCGTATTTCCCCACATAATTTTGTAATTTGTAAAGCCTATAATTGGAGCTACTGTCACAGCTGTCAAAGACACAGGTTTGTTTTCTTGCAATGGTTTACTTGCTAGTACTGCTCCAGGTCTCTCCTCAGGCCTTTGAGGGCTATATTGTTGTGGTTTGTACTCTTAGGTTGCTCTAGAGCTTTTCCCAAGGCCTCCAGGCACCATTCAGTTAAACTGAAGCACGAGATTCTGTTATCAGCTGGAACAGAGTAAATATAGGGCAATTTAATTTCCATGCCTTGAGTAACTGCGGGTGTACTTTTGCATCATTCTGGCTTTAGACAGTTCATGTGGCTGTACAAACAGTTAAAGGTAGAAGTCAGAGGTATTACTGCTATAACCTATTGCTTGTTCTAGAGCAGGGGAGCCTACACTCTGAGTGGATACATTGTCACGATGAGTTCTTTAAAATAGTCATACATAGTGAGTTTTTGCCTTCCTTGAAATATAAAGTCGTTGCCTTTGTAGGAATATAACACAACAGATTAAATTCTGCTGTGTTCCTAAAAAACTGGTGGTATTTTGTACTTTGATTTATCAAGTTGGAAAAAACATTCTCTGCAAGAATACTAAAAGCAGAAAAAAACTAGTTGGTAATAATGTATATGTGTTAGTAGGAATAGACAGGTGTTCATCTGATTATTTCTTGTCATGGTTTCAAAGCTGACCTTTGCACAAAAATTCCTGATAACCATGAAGAGTTTGGAGGTTTTGTGCTTCTGTTGTTAGAAACCTTTGTCTGTGCTGGAAGATTGTCTAGAGAGGCTTGAAAGCTCTGGTATTCTAAAAGTAAATATATATTAGTTTAGTAGCTAAGTCAGGTAATTAAACCTTTCTGCCAAATTTCAGCACATACTTTTTATGAGAGATAAAGAAATTGTTCTAAACTGAATTTTGCTGTTAAATGTCATCTTGTTTCCTCTTCTTCCCCCGATTTCATTTAACAGGAAAGGCCTCACTTAATTTCAGGGGATGGGTGTTTCTATGTCTGCTGCCAGAATTCAAATTAGAAAGCACTTAAATATTTGATTAGAGAGAAAGCCTCAGCATTTGCAGTTTGGAAGAGAATCTCTTGATGGGCAGAATAACTGTGTTTCAGTCCAAGCTTCAATTTTAACTTAAGAGTAATCATCTGAAGAGCAACTTTATGGTTAGTGAATCCTTCAGGAAAGTCAGAGATGCTGGTAATGGTTAAGGGAGGTATATGAGAGAGAAGGACCTCTATGAGGACACCAAAGAGGGGTAGGGAGCATATTTCTTCAGCTGTGGAGTGCTGCAAAGGGAGGAGACAGCAAAGAGAGGGAGTTCTGGTGTCTGTGGCTGCGTGCTGTAGTATAACAAATTAAAAACTACTGTTTTGTTCAGCAGGAAGCACACCATTCAGCCTGGGATAAAACAGTTCATATGTGACACTTGAGAAAAGGTCAGTAAAATGAAAAACAAGAAGAGTATTCTCGACCGTTCATGGAGTGTCCATTAATGTACGGGCTGAGGGTGTACCACAAAGGTAATCTGCAGTCTGTTACCATGGTGTCAATAAATATAATAATTGAAGAGTCCCTTTGTTTGACACAGATGTCCATCAACTATATTTCTAGAGCATGGAGGATGGAGAAGGAGGAGATGGTGATGTTCAAACTGTAGTTTGATTTGGAATTACTGCCAACAGCCTCATGAGATTTGTATTACTGAGTACATTATGTCCTATTTTTCTGTTTCCTCAACCATGTAGTATGTTGTAGCAGGCTTCACAGTCATAGGGTTTTGGTGATGTTATACCAAAATGGAATAGTAGACTTATTAGGAGGTCTGGACTACAGAAATGAAGGGTAGTTTTAAGAACTAATTGCAACCATGAATGCGTTTCCAAATATATTTGAATTGTGATCCTGTTTTCACTTTTTTTAAATCTCAGAGGGGTTAAGAACTCCTGTGAAGGCTGAAAGAAATATTTTCCAACTGCTTGCAGTTAAAATTCTGCATTGCCAGCCCTACTTCTAACTCTTACAGCCAGTTCACTATCATGTCCTAAAGAAGACTCAAATTTTCCATCCTTCATTTTACCTTCCTTGAGTATAGCTCGAACAGTACTGTGAATCTCACCCAGAAATCATCAGTATCAGTGGAAACATAAGTGCTACATCAGTCTCTAAGGTTTTATGTGCTTAAACTTCACATTTTAGTCTTTTGATGTCATATACAAAAGTAACTCATAACAGTAATTACTATAATAGTAAATTTTATCTCATAAAGTTAATTCTCAGCGTTCTCTATTTAATTTTCTATAATTATATACTCAAAGCACTACTAATACTCTTTCAACATGCGTATATATTTGATGTATACATGTTTTCAAACATGGGGGAAAGCAGTAGAAGTCAAGGATACTACAACTTCTTTAATATTTTGTATTACGTTAAAATTTTTGCATGAAATTCAGACATGAGGATGCTTTGAAATGCAAAACATTTGTAGCAGTAATCAGTGCACACCACTCACACTAGTCTGTTTCCAGTGCTAAGAGTTTAAAGATTAATTTGGATTAACTGAAGAAACATTTGCAGAGTATGTAGGTGTCTCTGTGGCCTAAACTTCCTTTCTTGGAAAATTGTGACTGCTATACACTGAGAACTTCTGGTAAATCAGATCATGCAGAAGTGGATGGCAGCTAGTATGAGCTGGTTAACACACTGCTCTTTGGAAGGTTTTGATCTTCACAGAATCACAGAACAACCAGGTTGGAAGGGACCCATCGGATCTTCTAGTCCAACCATTCCTATCTAACACTAAACCAAGTCCCTCAAGACCTCATCCACCCGTGTCTTAAACATCTCCAGGCAAGGTGACTCAACCACCTCCCTGGGCAGCCTATTCCAATGCCAAATGACCCTCTGCGTGAAAAACCTCCTCCTAATCTCCAGCCTAAATCTACCCTGGCAGAGCTTGAGGCCATTCCCTCTTGTCCTGTCCCCTGTCACTTGGGAGAAGAGGCCAGCTCCCTCCTCTCCACAACCACCTTTCAGGTACTTGTAGAGAGTAATGAGGTCAATCTTGTCTTCCTGCTTTGCCATATTCACTGCCCTTCATAGTTAATCAGTAATTGGTTTTTGCTGAAAGCAAGAATGCTGCTAGCTGAACTCCTACTTGGCTGAACATAGAATCATAGAATAGTTTGGGTAGGAAGGGACCTTAAAGATCCTCCAGTTTCAACCCCCCTGCCATGGGCAGAGACACTTCCCCTGCATTAGGCTGCCCAAGGCCCATCCAACCTGACCTTGAACACCCCCAGGGATGGGCCAGCCACAGCTTCTCTGGGCAACATATGCCAGTGTCCCACCACTCTCATCGTGAAGAAATTCTTCTTTATGTCTAGTCTAAATCTGTCCCTTTCCAGTTTATACCATACCCATGGCCCGTTGTCCTGTCACTACAAGCCTTTGTAAACAGTCCATCCCCAGCTTTCTTGTAGCCCCTTCAGGTACTGGGAGCTCTCTAAAAGGTGTCCTCAGAGACTTCTCTTCTCCAGACTGAACAAACCCAACTTTCTCAGCCTGTCTTCATATGGGAGGTGCTCCAGCCCTCGGATCCTCCTTGTTTCCTTCTCTGGGACTTGTTTCAACAGATATCTTCTAATCAAAGAACCGTGGATCTTGCTGCTGCTGTTGGATGCAATAGTATGATTGCTTCCACTATTGGTGGTGCTATTAAGGAAAAGAAAAAGGTATTCATGTTAATGTATAGGTGAGGAGTGACTGTTGGTGGGTAATACTCTTTCAGAGTGTCAAATTCAGCAGAACACAGACTGTGTGAAGAATCAGCTTCGCGTCCACCTGTGTTGATTCTGCTTGATCAGATCATGCACATATGACCGTTGCACTCATCAGGAGCTTTTTCTACCTGCCCAATCACCAGGACTGTCATGAGGAGTGGTAAGACCTTGGATTCCCTCTCCGTATATGCTTGATATATAATCCTACTATGTGCCGGGGATTATGCAGCAGTTTGCACCATGCCCCATTTCAAGGCTTTGCGGCAGGCCTCAAGGCCTTCAGATTGCACTACCTATAGTTAAATACTTAGTTTATAACAATTAAACACTTATCTCCTCCGATTTACAGGTCCTTGGCTCTCACATCTGTCATGTTATATCATGTTTAGCCATCAGGAAACCTCACAGCCTATGCTCTGACCTAACTGCACAGCTTTCTGGGCTCTGTTTCAAGCACAATCTCCCAATTGAGTGTTGAAATGTGCCACAAAGGATTCAAACAGTCCAGGACAGGTCTTCCTTCAGCTGAAGATACAGCTTTATATAGTGAAACAGCTCAAATATCCAGTGAATGCCTCTGGAGATGTTATTCACCACGCCACATTCTGCATAAAATTACATGACATGTGAAGAACCAATACAGAAAAATTATATAGAGATATTACTTCAATGGAGATTGAATAATTTTTTTAAAGATTATTCCATAATTTAGATCTTGGATGTCTAAACCACAGGTTTATAGACTAAGAATGAAAAAAAAATCCCACTTCTCTTACTATTAGAATTGTTTGGGTTGGGAGTGACCTTTACGGATCATTCATTTCCATGGGACACCTTCCACTAGACAGACCAGGTTGCTGGAAGCCCCATCCAACCTGGCCTTGAACACCCCCAGGGATGGGGCATCCACAACTTCTCTGAGCAATCTGTTCCAGTGCCTCACTACTCTCACAGTATAAAATTCCTTCCTAATGTCTAACCTAAATCTCCCCACTTTCCGTTTAAAAAATGTTCCCCCTCATCCTGTCCCTGCACTCTCCGATAAAGAGCAACTCCTAGCTTGCTTGTAGACCTCCTTTAAGTACTGGAAGGCTGCTCTAAAGTCTCCTCAGAGCCCTCTCCTCTCTAAGATGAACAGCCCCATCTCTCTCAGCCTGTTCTCGTATGGGAGGTACTCTGGCCCTCTGATCATCTTCATGGCCCTCCTCTGAAAGTCATACTCTCTCGACTTTGTTTTACTTTCGCAATGATGGAGGAAGTGTTGGAAATGCAAAAATAAGGGATTCCTTAAATTAAAGATGAAACTTGTCCTGTGAACTTAGATGTGAAGCTGAAAGTATCTGGCTCCACAGCTAAATCCTGTGGACTAGCTTGTTAGAGGTACGTTCTTCCTGAATTACTCTTTGTAATATTTTCTTGATTTATTTATATCTTCCCCCTTCCTATGCTGTTTTTCACTTCTGTTCTCTCTTTATTATCTCTTTGAATTAATGTTAAACTATGCACAGTGACCTAGTTTCAAATATCTAGTTAAAATTGTACACTGTGGATGTATATGTGGTTTAATCCTCTTAGACCAGACATGCAAAGGCATATTAATGCATTGGTAGTACAAATACTAGTATGAATATGCAGATATAGAGGATAGTACAACATATTTTCTTGAGTTTCTGTCTTTCATACTGTGGACAAGATCATACTGAGCTTCGGGTTTGGTTTCCTGTGAGTGAAAGTCTTTGGTTTCCATGTTGTGGTTGGTCTTGGAGATTGCATAGGGTTCAACTGCAACCAAAAACCCATGATTATGTAGGGTGTTTGGATTTTTTTTTTTTAACCAGGATAGGAAGAACACTAGAGTGCATGAAATTTTTACTGCTTTTCCATCTTGTTCAGAATAACACAATGGTTCTTAAAATAACTTTAGCAGCTTATGTCTGTGCAGCACTAGATTCTCTTACTTTAAAATACATATCCATTCTGAAACTCTGCCTTTTATCCACAACTATTTAGGAGATAAAACATTTTACTTGTAAAACCTGAGCCCTGGAATAGTAACACTACACTGATGCATGCTAATATTTATTTTATTGACATGCATAGATATGTTTATATATGCTGATACCATTACGCAGATATAGTGAAACTTCTCCTTGGATTGTAAAGCAAAAAATGGCTGCAGCATTTATTACCATTTGGGTGTGTAGCATTTAACTGTGACAATGCTGGAAAATAAAAAACCAAAACCATCTTATGTTAACAAGTCAGTATTGATCAATATTTCTGGGAGTGCTGGAGTTCAGCGGTCAATAGAAGCATAAAGCATTAGACCAGAAGTGTTATGTAGTTCAGTTTCTGGTTTTGTCCAAATTATTTTGTATCTTGTAGGTATACAAGGCTTTCACACTCCATGTGGATGGCTTTTAATCCTCATGTTGTGAGGTTAACACGTAATGCTGCTTTACCCTTCCAGTAGAACACTGTGTGGCTCTGACTGTTCCCTCCATTAGAGTCACCTCCTTCTCCTCCCTGTCCCCTGGCTAAATGGAGGAGTGGATTACTAGCAGAGGAATGTAACAATTCCAATTTGCCATGTAGGTGGTAATTGCTGGATTCCAAAGAAGTTGCTACAGCAAAACCCTTGGAGATACACCTACCTCAACTGGAAGTAAAGTATTGCTTTACTTCCAGAGCTTATTAAAGTTCATACACTTTAACTCAACTATGTCAACTCCAAGGAAAACACAAATAAATACATATCTGTTTCCTTGGGTTGTCAGCTTCTCACAGTAGTTTACTCTGTCAGTCCTAATATAAACTAATTGCAATGATCTCAGCTGTTTCCTTTTCCTCATCTTCCTATTTTCCATTACATAACTATAATTATTATTGATTATACCTAATTAGGATTCATTGGGCTTCAAAGATACAGTACTTGGTCTCTGCCTCCAAAAGGTGATACTCTTTGTGTTTAGACTTAGCATCGTGAGTAATAGCGAGAGACAAGGGGACAATTAGATGAAAGGACAAAAGTGACCACTTCAAAAACACATGAACTTTGCCTTGATTAACTAGCTAGGTATTTGCAATTAAGCAAATTCTGAGTTCAAAGGATTTTCATAGCTAGTATATGGAAGGGAATACTAGTAGTGTGAAGTGGTTTATTTCAGAAAAACATGTTATCTTGGGGGCAGCCGTATTTATCCAATGAGTAGAGCATGTGCACTTCACCAGTCTTGTAAACTAAATGGCTTGCATACACAGCGGAGACTCCTTCCCTTTCACAGAGCAAGTCATGCTCCCCTGTAAACAGGTTCTATTTACATTTCTGTCCCTCTCTTGCTTGGTGCTATTTACTATGCTGTCTTCATTTAATTTCTGCATTTTTTTTAGTATGCTTGGGTCTCTATGTGTCCTTTATACTCAGGATTACATGATAACGAAACAATGATAAGAATTAGACTCCTTTGTATATTCCATTGCCACTGTTCTCCAAAGGAAATTTCCCTCCTCAAAATGCTAACAGTTGCATGTATTCTCCTGTTATTACTTCATCTACGAAATCACATGTCATTGTTGAGATGTCACTCACTCTGCTGTATTTTGAATACTACAGGCTAAGCCAAAGTACCTGACAGTCGAGTACTTGAGAAAACAAAGATTCCACAGCCCAGTAAAAACTATGTCATCTGTGTCTTGGACTGTAGGATGGAAGAGTAATTAAGAGTGAAGAGAGAAAACTGTAAACATCGAAGAGGAAAGTTTAAGAGACCTCAGTAGAAATGTTTTGTCTTCAGCCTATAGGTCTTTCATCTGATAGTATGCTCCCTAATGAGCAGTCTTTGCAAAGTAGGCTCCATAGCTACTTGTGCTACCAAGGCATGTGTGAAATATTAGCTGTCCTGAGGCTTTAACTGTTACAAATTTCATCCGTTACTACACTTTTGCCTATTGAAGTGCAATGGGAATGCCAAACAGAAGCCAGAGGCTTTATTTTTGAGGATTAATTTTGAAGATTCTGGGGATGATGAAACCCAAGCCCAATCAAACAGCTGCAGGCAGATGAGTATAAATATGCCTGAAAATGTAGCAATACTGAATACACTGTACTTCTATTTCAGATATAATTCCAGACATGCCTAGTATTTTGAAACCAAATAGAAGACATTGCTCCAGCTCTGGGGAACTGACTACTTTATAAGTAAGTTGTTTCTTTCCTTATAGTCAAGAGATTTTAAATTCACCATGAAAAAAATGTTGAGAATACTGAATAGAAACTGTTACCTGAGTATTCCTGGTAGTGTTAACTGCTGAAGGAGTGGGACTTTGTCTGCTTCTGCCTTTGAAAGTGAAAACTCAGTGCAACTTTGGTGACCTAGCATCATGAGAACACAGCCCGCAGTGACTTCTCACTGCTATGCAGAGTGAAATGAAGGGCTTGGGAAACAGTCAGGGAATAGCTTTGAAACTCTCTAGACTCTGATTGACTGACAAGTCCTCAGTCCAAGCACATATCCCATTCCTGGTACATCTGGAGGACACCTTTGTGCATTAAACAGTAAAGATCGGCTGATTCTACTGAGAAAGGCCTTCATTAAAAAGTTTCCTTGTGCCCTCCAAGTCCCTGTTTGGATATCAATGTATTTGTATTAAGGCAATATCTAGAAGCCCCAAGACACATTCTTGGGTTGAACATGAGAACATAAGTAATTGTAATACTTATGTGTCCAGTAAGCTTACTATTTCTGATCACAAACATCATAGTTATTTATTCATTTAATGTATATTGTTTTATTTTTACACATTTAAAGAATCTAAGTGCTTGAAAATGTTAATTCATTATCCAGTGAAATTAAAACTTATATAGAATTACAATTACAAACTAATCAGTCTAGTAGGAATTCATCCCTATAGGCTCATGCAGCATCTCCATGTTACTGCACTACAGCTTTCTGCAAAGAAACATCACAGGAATCTCTTGCTCTGTGTCTGAATCTCCAAAGTCCAACTATTTTATATCAATGAATGAAACGACTTCCAGATTCTAAAATATTTGAAAAGTCATTTGCACTCACACAAAATGTGAGAACAAATTATCACCAAAATTTTATTTAACTTATACTTAGAAGATGCCTTCTTGGTTTGGTATGACAGCTATGTTGTAATAAAAGAAATAGGAACAAACAGATCTATGATCAGACCTTATCTGGATGCTTTCTTTCTTGGATTACTCTGTTGTAATTGTCACTTTGTTTCTATATTTTTCCTAAAAAGACCTTGTTGTTGTGGTGAGAATGGTATGCTTATCTGAGAAAGCAGGTCATAACCAAGACAGATTCCTCAGTTATTTTCTCCTCTGTGGTTCC
Source organism: Coccyzus lansbergi (assembly GCA_033558105.1). Taxonomy (NCBI): domain Eukaryota; kingdom Metazoa; phylum Chordata; class Aves; order Cuculiformes; family Coccyzidae; genus Coccyzus; species Coccyzus lansbergi. The sequence goes on along the minus strand of JAUMJK010001738.1, from coordinate 162,041 downwards.
AGTTACTGCATTTGTATGACAAGATCTGCACTGTCATACAGATGATCATTTAGATGGTCATCTTTAGAAATGTTAATTCAGATCCTGTAATCTTATATAGAGTTTGAGTATGAAAAATTCTATAAGTAATCCAGTAGCGATTCCTGTTCAAGTCTAAGTGTTTGAATTATGTTTGGTTTATGAACGTTTGATGAAGCTACAGATAGAATTTTTATATCCCGATTGACCGTTTTACACATTTGTTTTAAAAATACATCAATTTAATGCTATTATATGATTTATTGCATGATGATGGTCTTTTGGGTAGTCTAGAAGTAACCCACAAGCTGAGAGTATAAGGAAATTACTGGCTGTCAGCAACAGTAAATCCTAGTTATGCTGAGATGCCCAGTAAGTTTTTTTTTTCTGCTGCTTTAAGAAAGATGACTAATAAGACATGAAACCATTATTGTTATTTTCAGTTCCCAATATAACTGTGTTCAGATATTCGTATGCATGAGACTTCTCATAATTTATCATTACAGAATAAGCATAACATGTGGTGCCGCTGATCAGTGCCACCTGCCTCTTCTCATGTTATTCATCATCATTCCATGTTATTCTCACCATTTTCTTAAAGTGCCTTTCCTGTCAAGTGCTTTGGGTTGAATATACTTTCAGAACTGCAAAAATAGTTTGGCTATAAAGTTGAAAATGGAGATATGATGCAATGCCACCCAATCAAACCCTTTGAAATAATTATCACAGGACTGATTTCAGTGTAGCAAGCTCTCTGTAGAAATGATAATGGACATTGCTCAAGCCTGTCACACCTAACTCCTTATTTTCCATCCCATATAAATAAATAGTCTTCTTCACATATGCAAGTGTATCCACGCCTGTCCTGTCCCATTATTTCTGAGTAAAGAAGGATTCTTTATCTAGATTAGTAGGAAGACTGAAGCAGACACCCTCCTATTTTCGTAACACTAGGTATCACTTTGATATGTGTGCAAGTGGCAAGGTTAATTACCATTGCTGGTGCTATCAGTGACATCACTCTTACTTGTTCCCAAGCTTCATTTTAGGAACTTGATTTTATTCAGTATCAGGAAAAAAAACCAGCTACTTAAAAGTTCAACTTAGTTAATGATGAATTTTCTCTCACATTCAATTCAAACTCTTATTATTTTTTAGGAATATTTCAGTTAGGAAAAAATCTTCTAAGAAATAGCTGTAGAATCGGTACTTTGGAATTTGCTTCTATTCTTTCCAATATACTGAGCATGGTCTGCAGGTATAGTTTATGACTTTGTCTTGTTAATGAAAATTACATTAGACTCTCATATAGTATATACTATGCTTTTGATTTTCATTCATCATTAGCACTTCATTTTTTTAGGATCCACTGGCTTTCTGCATGACAAGCAAGTAATTTTTTAACCGGGTTCATTTTTTCTCATTCAAAGGTCTGAAATGATATCAATAGGTCATAGGTGATTGAGTAGGAAGTAACTTGGGTTACTAAAGTGTGTTACCAACACCCCAACAGTCCAAGTCTATTGCTGTCACCTAGAACTTTGGAACACAGTAATTTGCTTTATTAACTGTTGATAAGCTTGGAAAAAGTTCATAGTCTAGAAGTATCATCAGTTCAGTGTGAGCTTCTAGAGCACAGAGCCAGGAAAGAGTAGATATCCTTAGGGTGCTGCAAGATCTGTTCCTAAAATTAATTGTAGGGTTAGCCTGATGAAACTGTTCAAAACAGGATATGGTGAAACACTGAGCACTCCCTCGGCTCCCTCACAAATCCTTTCCTCCTCTTTCTGTATTATCTCTCAATATAAATAACTGTGGCTAGTTGGAATCAGAGTGCCAGTGATACTACACTTTCCATTTTAGTTTCTAGGTTGTTGTGGTTGTTAAATACTGCAGACTGAGACTTAGATAGATGTGATTTTTATCCATCTCACATATTTTTGCACTTTTTCTGATTCTGGAGACTGTATCAGTTGTTACTTATCATTTGTATTTCCTTAGATAAAAATTCAGGATCATACTTGACCAGTATTTCTTTAGGACTATGAGGATTAAACTTGCTCCCATGTTCTAACAACAAATTCATGATTGTACCCTGCACCAAACTCTTCACTGTAATGAACAATGTCTAGCTTAGCAGTGTTGCAGTCTGGGTAGTGTATCTAAGTCTTGTATTTCCCAAAAGTTAAGAAAGTTTTATTTCACCAAATTTCTGATAGACAAGAAGGTAAAAAAGGCTCTGATTAAAATAAGAGCCTACTTAGAAGTTTGTGTCTTGAAGACACTCAAATATATGCTTCCAGTCTTGGCAGTGAGTGGAAAACACTGCTCTAATTTACTATTTTTAGCATTTCTTAACTCTATTAGAAGTTCTAAGAAATTGTTATTTAATTATGTGAAATGTCTCTCTCAGCCCCTTACAAAAAGTCCAGTTTGTCGTTTCCACAAGCAACAGTGTAGAACAAAGAGCCCTATTATGGATAAAATCCTAAGGCAAAGCCAAGGAAATGATTGCATTTTGGCCCAATATTTTTTTCTTGTCTGAGGGAGTTCTACAGCAGGAGAATCTTCTGTTTAGCTAGAAAAGCAAAAGCACTGGGAATAGATCCAGGATTACAAGTTTAAGCATACAAAGCTATGATGATTGAAAAATGCTAATCACTGGTCTCAGTATTTAAAACAGGGATGATGTTTTCAATTTTTTAGCATAACTAGGGTAAAAAAAGGAAGTTGATTATACAAGAATTATAATCACTTTTCTTCTGACCCTACACAAATTCATTATTGAATCATGAGAATTTACAATACTGCATTGTTTACAAAAAAAATATTACTTTTTTTAAAAAAAACTATCAGTTGGATAAATTTGCCCAGATTCTGTGTCATTTTTTCTCACGCTTTTCTCTTCATTTGCGTGAAGCTACCACAGCATCCTGAAGAAGGTGTATCTCTTAATGACCTTCTGTTTCTGTAGCAAGGGAAAGAGAAACAAGATTACCATTAACCAAGAGACAAGAAAATGTTGTGATGTGTCTCAGCCAGCATCATAAGAACTTAAGGAATATCCAAGCCATCCCTACACAGGTCAGCGTCCGTCCTTGACCTTTGGGTTGCACCTTTCCAACAAAGTGGCCCTCTACAATTAAAAGACACTTAAACACTTTCAAAGTAGAAATTATAAATGGTCTAAAACTTTAAGTACCTTGCAGCTAACCACATAAACATAACAATTTGAGGTTTGTTATATGTATGAATTATAAAGAAAGTTAATTTTTATGCTCTGAAATTATAACCTTCCTATATTTACCCATTAAACATTTACTATTAATACAGGAAAAAAGAAACACATTTCATTCATAGAATAGCAAGGCCATTGATCATTTTGTTGATTCTATGACTTGCTCTTGTAGCTGAATGTGTAGGGGCAGGAAATAGAAAGCTTGTGACATTCAAAGACTTCTCATTGCTGAAATGGAAAAAGCTGCATTTGAAGGTAGTGGTTAGTGTTGTTCTCAGTCCTTCAGAGCTGCTTGAAGCACTCAGACCTGAAGCTTTGAAAACAGACTAGAAATTCCATACTGTTTACAACTTCAGGGACTCAGTTCAGTGGAAGACTTACTTCTTTGGCTCCCTTTCTCACATTTCAACCAATTTGTGCAACTTAAGAGCTCCGCAGCCTTGGCACAGTAGTTTCTATAGCTACGAGGAATGGTATGTCCTTTATAATTTCACACAGTTCAAATTAGATGGAAAAAGATTCAACTGGGTAGTTTGAGAATAAGCTGGGTGTGTTATACAATATTGTATCTTTTTTCTTCCACCTATATAGCCAAATACATAGCAGGAACAAGATTAAGGGGAAAATAATTGACCTGTGACTTCTTCCATTATTGTTTAATTTGCCTCTTTGCATTTTCCTCAATTTTATTAATTCCTAATTTGCATGAGCTTGTTATACACATTCTTCTTCCTAATACTTTTTTTCTAAGAGTGGTTTATTTTCACTATTTTTTTACATATGACTTGTATGGTACCTTGTCTTTTTACAGTCCTTCAGTGAGCATTTAAGTGAAACAAATAGGCCAAATTTTAATACTCTCAACCTTGCCCATTCCAGTTTATCCACTTCCAGCTGTACATCTTCTAATACCTACCTTAGTCATGCCAAGCTCACATTTTTCTCCATTGAGTGTTAGGTCTTGCTGGCAGACACTGCCTTCTGAATTAAAAGTAGGGCTCATTTTCAGTTGTAAATCTCTGTGTTGTTATAAGCAAGCGTAGATTTGTACAGACCTGTCAGTGATGTCACCTTAAACAGTGCAGTTATTGCGTTCCTTTTGCTGAAAGCAAATATTTGGAGCTTACATGCCCTGATTTATTTTTAAACCAAATTATTCTAGGGTATAAACCCATACTGGAAAAGCCTCAGCTTTAGTGGATGATTAGTGTTGGATAGGCCTTGTCAAAATACATCTATTTTTTGGCCGTCTGCAAAACAGGTGACTCTTTCATGTTTTAAAGTTTGCGATAAAGCTAGTTGAAGAGTTTTCAGAGGTTTAATGTGTCACCTGTAGTATATCTGCTATGGTTTGTTTTGTAGGAGCCTGTCTTGACAACTTCAGAAAACATATATTAACATGATTCTTGTCGCAAAAGCGTCCCAGAGCACAAAAACAAGCAGAAAATCCTAAGACAACAGGAGCAGTCCATTCAGGTATTCCTACATGTAGTTCATAACCATAAGATAATAAGTTGTAATTTACCATCTACTTAATGTGCTGCTGTTAACAGAGTTTGCGTTATTCAGATACTACCAAGCAGAAACAACCATAGTGCTCCTATGTTACAAATACCTATATCAATACTTATTTGTGATAGTGTTCTGGAAAATTGCTACAGTGAATGGTAAATTTTTCTTCCTTTTGAGACTTAAGCTAATTAACTCACACGTGTTTCACAAGGTGCTGATTGTAGTATGAACATTTTAACCTGTTGCCCCACTATGAGTTCTGCCCATTTACGTAACTAGTTTTTTGTTTCACTTGGGTTGACATGAATCAAGTCATTTGGTGATAGAACTAAAAAATACAGCTACTTACAAATCTATCTAAATTATGTCTTTTTAACTGTACTCAGGATTGCTTGCTTTCCAACAATACAGCAGTTCAATAGGCACTTGTGTGGTGTTGTGGAATCCCCTGTTGTTTAAGATATGAAACCATGAAATATGAATCACGTGAAAGGATCCTTACTCAGCTGTGTTGCTGTGGAGATGTTGCAAAATGGTGTAATGAAATCTTAGAAATTGCTTAGCTAGCTAGTTGCCTGGTGTTTGACAGAACAACATGCAACTTTCATGCTTACCCCAAGATCTCATGTTTTTTTTCCAAAATGTGGATCTCCTATGGACAGGTAATATTTCCTAGAGAAAATCTAGCAACATTGCTAAAACATTGTCTACTGCATGGATTAGAAAGGACAAATGCCACAGTTTCTTCTGCCTTGACTATTGAAAGACTGCTTCTGCTTTGATTGTAATAACGTTCCTAGCAATCCTAGCAAATTATGTTTGAGAATATGTTCTGTAGATAGTGATACAAGAATAGCTTTCTCTGTCTCTTACATACTATTTTTTTATTATGTAACAGTGTTCTAATTCCTTGATATTTAGTAACCTGCATTTGGTGAAAGTGAATGCTCAATTAAGTTCCCTTTTCAAGTAAACAAGTGGCTTGTTATTTATCGTAGTCAAGGTACTGCCTGTGGATATCAAGAGTTTTATAACATATCAGTAGTGGTGTATTAGTGGTGTATTAGGTATTTACAGTGTAGATAAACAGATATATTTACTTCAGTTACCCTTTGAATTTGACAAGGAAAACAACATATATTCATTGAAATTTTACCAACATCAAAACATCACAGAGGATTTATATGACCAATCATGAGATAGACACAGCATTTTTCATGTTATACTGGCCAGTCGCTCTATAGAAAAGTATTTGATGTCACACCCTCATCTCAATTAAAAGAATATAAACATTAAAAAAACCAAACAGGGAAATATTGATGAGAAGGTGAGGGAGGATGGGACTTTGGAGAGAGGTGAGGCTTTGAGAAGTTAGAATTGCCAAGTTTGTCTGTCTAACTCTGAGTCTAACATTATGTCTCCATCCACAGAGAAGTTCCAAAGAAGGTTACGTGTTGTTTTTTAGAGATTCTAAATGTCTGTGGTGGCATTCAGAATCTGCAGCTGCATTTCCATCCAAGAGTATGTGAATACATTATCTCAAGATCCATTGTTTTCTAGAATATCAGAGAAGAAATCAACAAGGAACTAATGTCTATGCTACTGTCTGACACCAACTAGTCACGTGGTGGGATATACCAGTCTATAGCAGATTTCAAAGCTCATAGGCATATTTCTAAACTTTTTGTAGGCTGATGCTTGCAGTTAGAATACAAGACTAGAGAAAAGAAGTGTTGTTCTCTAAAGAAGGTATCTCTTTCCATAGACATACAGGATTATTAACAATTCATCTTCACTTTGTGGTCCAGCTATCACAACATAAATTTTCAGTAAATTACTCCCTTGATTAGCCAGGCTTGTATGTGTAATACAGAACTGTGATATTGATGTTTCAAGGTGACTCTCCTAAAATCTTCCTACCAAATATAATCATGCTATTACTGTTTACTCTGACAGCAGCTTCCTTCATCCAAGAAGCTCATTCCATTGCACAACCATTAAGCCTTCCAATGAAATAGTTAAATATCATTATCCCATTTTCTAGATGAGACATATAAAGATTAACGACTTGCTAGAGTCACACAGGAAATTTGTGACAGAGCAAGGAATATATGGCAGCTCCCGCAACTCTCATACCTACTCTTCTGTTCACAGAATTACTCTTTCTATTCCTAAGGAGAAGACATTTCTCTTTAAACTGAGCAAGATGCAGTGTTCACTGTGTGGGTCACGGGATGATAGTGACAAGCCAGTTATATGGCCCATGTATGTATCCATGTTAATTCCTTTTCTGTACACAAAGAGGCCCATATTTAATTGCTGACTCACGGGCTACATCCAGTTTATCAATTTACAGTTTAACATAGATTAAAAAAGTGTTTTTCTCTTTCCCCACCCAACATAGTTAACTTCTCTTCATAGGCTAATCACAGTCTCCCCAAATTCACATTGACTCTTGTTTTACTTCACAGAGTCAGTTGCTGTTTATTGTATTCCATGTTGATCTTACAAAAAGACTGGCATTCAGTGAAAAGATTATTTCCTAAGATGCATATGAAATGCATATAAAGTGCAAATGAATATAATGTAAGTTAAAAGTAAATTAAATTACAAAAGGTATTTGTCAGTCTTTTGAAATTCCAAAGTGTATAGTTTAACAAACTATTTAAGTGTAATGAAAAAAAAGAATATTCCATTGTTACGTGCACAAAGTAGAGCTTTAAAACAAGAGATTTGCTCAATAGTCTTTGCTCAAATTGATGAACAGAAAAGTTAAATTGAAGAGGGTACAAAGAAATTTCTTAGGTTAAGACAAAGTTTTGGCAACTGAAGATTTAAGTCAAAGCTCACATTTCTGCTTTACCAACAAGAATGAAGAGACATGCTGTGCACTTAAATTTTTCATCACTCAAAGACGTCGCTCAGATTAAGTATATTAACTATTCTGATAAACAAATGACGAAATAATATGTGAAATGTATCACGTAAATGCTCACACATAAAAATGCATCAGACATTTTGGTTGGAAATTTATTGTAAAAGTTAAATACTTTAGCATGTAGTTTTAATTTTTTTAAGATTATTCATGATAATTCATGCTATTTTTTGCTCTAAGGGTCATATACTTGCAAGATTTTCACCTGTAGTATAACAGTGTCTATACTGGAGGCAATATGCTATTTGTGATTTGTCTGTATATGTAGATACACGCATTTATATTGTTAAGAGAAGGGAGATGGAGTTAATTTGAGTGCAGGAGTAGAAATTGGAAGTTTTGTGTCCTGTATGTGTTCTGAGAAATACACACGTATCTTCAAAAAGGATGATGACGTGTTTCTTTTATGGTCTATATGTGCAGTATTATTCTGCTTAAATAGATGGACTTAGGACACTTGATCTTCTCCAAGATATTACTTTATTTTCGCCTCTGCAAGGAATTCTCCCTAGTGCACTCCTCTAATTTAAAAGCAACAGCAGGAAAGCCATTAACTGGGGATCATGTTCAGCCTGACTCTGACCTGGGCTGAAGAAGTTTCTTCTCTAAGTCAAGGTTAAGGTGGAAGATGATACTTACGCAATCTTAAAGATGCTGGTCTACTCAGAGAAAGGGGTTGAGTGAACTTTTCAGGGAGTGTCACCAAGTGCTGACAAGGACTGACGCATAACATGAGTGGCAGCAGACTTTCTATATAACCTTGGCCGAGTCACTTAATCCCTCAGTAACTTTGTTTGCTCATCTACAGGATTAAACACAAATAATAATACTTCCCTGCCTCACAAATAGCTGTGGGGATTACTCCATTACTGTTTGCAAGGTGTGTTCAGAGTCAAATAGAAAAGATACAGTGGAAGTGTTATTATTCATTGCTGGAAAACTGTACAGTTTAAATAACTTTGAAAATATATTGTTAACTGGCTAATGCTTATGAATCTGATGTTACCAGAAACCACATGAACCCATCATATCGTTCCTCTGCTTCCTTTATGCTCTTGTATCCAAGCAAACATGCTCGTGTTGTTCAGCAGAATTAGACAACCCTGTCAAAAAAAGTATACCTCTTTCTATGATAGCTGCTTTTTGGCTTCTATAAATTATGAACTTGAGACCCATCCAAAGCTGAATTCACATTCTCTTACCTAGGAACACCCTGCATAGATGGATATGAAGATAATTAAGAAAGCCTCTCATAAGCTGCAGCTCCATGCATATCAACACCAGGTCTGTGCATTGTTTGATCACACAATAGTGCCAATTTGATGGGAGTCAGTTATGGATTCACGACAACTTTTCTCTCACATTAGACAAAGCTCAATTAGTCTGAACAGTGATAATTTTTGGGTGAGAGTGCATCAGTAACGAGTTTATACCAGTCAGTATTTTCCTATCATATAGCTGTGGTATTTTTGACCCAACACTGTTGGATTGGTAGAAAACCAAAACCTAAACTTACATCACTGAACTACTGAACAACTCATGAGTTGATCACACATACATATTTATGGGTTGCATTAACGCTGCTATACAGGTGAATCCTATAGGCCATAGAAGCTTATAAATAACCTGTAAACATATTTTTAAGTGTTCTGAAACCATAGATACAAATCACGTTTGAAGATAAATCTTCAGTAATTACCAGTAGGTGATGTGTAAGAGAGACCTTTTAACTTCCCTGTGATCGTGAAAACAATGTTTTCTTTTGGATTGTGTATCTCAGCAGTGGGATCTCCCATCACTGTCTTCCATTTTACAGAGGGATGTTCACATTTACTTAAATCCGAATACTGAGTGTGGTAAATCAGTAACATATAGTAGTCACTGTGGCTCATATGAGGTATTGCATATGTTTGCAGCCACGCCCAAGTACTCACCTTAAAACTGCATTGGGACAATACTATTTGTTGGCTTGCACAACGCATGAGATAAGATGACACAACGTTTGTATGTCATTGCAATTGTATGTGCTGTTCACGTCAGGTGTTTTTCCTGAGCAGCACCTAAATGTATGGCATTAACAAGCTCTGCACAGTCCTTTTTGCCCTCATCTGTACTATGGCAAAAAAAAATCAGTAGAAGCAATCTATTTGATCACTCCATATCTACTCTTTTATAGTCAAGTAAAACATTTTCTTGCTCAGTAATTCTCATGTAAGTCTCCCAATGACACCATCTAACTAGAACTTTTGGGGTGTGGACCTTTATTGTTATTTATAGAGTAGTAGATTTACATTAATGTTGGCAGGGTTTAAATTAGACAAGAGCAAGAGCAAATACAAGAAACTGAAGACTCAAGGAGTTGAATATTCTTAATATATATGAAATGATAGTTTTTGTATCTTCTTTTTTTCTAGAAAAAGTATAGCTTACTGGTGTGAATTATCAGGTAGTAACACATTTATCAAAAGTACATGTACTGCATTGCTTTGAGAGTGCAAAATTCACCATGTAAACTTTAGTTGGCTCTTACAACGTATTGTTTTAATGTAATATTTTTTTTTCTGAAGAACAACTCTATATTTACTTATAGCTAGAGCAATCTGAGAAGTAATTCTACGGTATTATTTATTGATGTGTTTTTAAGAGAAAATAGAATTATTGAACATAGGAAGTATAATGTTCCCCTATAAATAAAAAAATATGGCAATACTTAAAAGCCATGGAAATAGGATATAAATACTGGCATACTAGTGTAAGGAAGGAGAAGTGCTGGTTTTCAAGGCAAAGTAAATAAATATATCTGCTCCTATTATCATTATGATACTATTCACCCAGCCTATTAATATTCCCCACCACTAAATTTTTACTAGAATGTGTTTCAAAATAACTTCACTTGAGTACTTTTGAGTTACAGAAAGTATACTGGAGGATTGCAGTAATGATAACATCCTCTTAACAACATTAATACTGAGCAAACCCCTGTCTTTTGGAGATGAAATGTAGGCTAGTACAGTAATTTCTTGTAGTTTTTGAGTAGGTGTCAGGAACACAGATTTTATTTTTAACATTTATAGGAATTTGTCTTGGCCTTCCCTCTTTGAGAAAAGTGGAAAGAAAGAAGAGGACTGGGATAGTTTGGAAAGGCAGCTGACTCTTAAGAGGAGGTAAGGATGTTAGGTAATAATGGTTTTCTTTGCTAGAATTATGTGTTTGGAACTAATATAGTTTTTTTCCTCTCCTTTCTTACTCACTTTTACTGTTTCATAGAATCAGTTTGGAGTACTCAATGGTTTCATACCATTATAATCTCACATCTTCACATCTGTACAACCACTTCTTGTGTGCGTTTTCTCTGAAATTATTTTGGAGTTCTTACTGTTTCATCATTCATTGTCTCCCAGTACACCTGAGGTATCCATGCAAATCACTTCTCAATTCTCCTCTAAAGTCTAGGACTAAGAGATGTACAAATGCTGCATACTGGAAACATCAATGCAATTTGACAAGGATGCCAGACCCTGATGAAAATAGCCCTAATATTTTTTACCTTGTTCTTGACTCACCCTTGGTGGTACAATCTGATTATTTTAAAGAAAGACCAGCTAACTCTTCATGGGCTACCATACAATCAGATATCCAAGCATAAAAGAAAAACAAACCAAGAAACCAGCCAACTGGGTAAGAACCTGGCTAAGATTCCCACAGGAATAAGTATTGAAAGCATTCCAAGCACCAGGCAAGTGCGTACATTGTAGGGTTGATCTGCACTTGCACAGTGGTTTCAGTACATAGCAAACTTTGTAATCACAGTTTCACCAGAGTCAGGAATTCACCACTAGTTCAGTCAATGTTTAATTTATGATGTAAAAATTGTCCTTTCAAGTGTGGATACCTGGAAAAGACTTTTCTTTTTTTCTTTTTGTTTTTTTTTTAGCAGGCAATTCTTGAATACAGCTAAATTAATTCTGAATTGGTGTCCTGTGTTTAATTCAGTGGAAGTACAGTTCCCTTGAAATAAACCGCAAGCAATACGTTGTGTAAGATCTGGGGCAGCAGGTTTACAACTCTCACATTGTAAACTAATGGTCTGAGTCTTTACCAGCTTATTTAATATAGTATTTTATTAGTGTTACAGTCAATATAAGCATACTGCTTGTCTTATCTCTGCTTCTTTATAACCATAACATTACTGAGATTACAGCAATTCATTGCCTGACATTTATGTATCTGTCAAGTATTCATGGAGTAGTCACTGCTGCTCAGACTAGCCTGGAGTAATAATTCTGGTAACTTTGGTTCCTCTTGGTCAGTACCTCCTGGCTAGTAGGGAAGAAGGTCTTGTATACACACACTTGTAAGATCCCATCTCTTTGTTTTTGTGTTTCTAGTGCAGTCAGTTCCTTTACTGGGTCATTTATTTGAAAGCATTGCCAGTCTGCTATTGACTTTGTGGTGTGTAGTGTGCATTTTCATTACTATTTATTACAATGGTATCAATGATAAGTTCAGTGGTCAAGTAAGAGAAGGAAGATTATGTCGTCTTCCCCAACAGAGAGTGCATAATGAAATAATGAAAACACTAATTAATTGAAGTTATTAACTGAAAAATAATAGTTAGATACACTAAATTTTAAAAATAATTAATGTTCTTAAAATTCTATTAGCATTCTGAATTGTAAGTACATTTTAAATGCACAAACATCAAGAAGTTACTTGTGTACAGTCTTTGGTTTGTGTTTTTGCTGGCATTTCCTGGTTAAATAGAAATATCTTTTACATTGCGAAGGTCCTTTAATGCATCCAAAGGGTGGAAGAAATGTCCTATAGGTACAGTTAAGGAGTCTGGGTTTGTCTAGCTTAGAGAAAGGGAGGCTGAGACATGACCTCATTGCTCTCTACAGCTTCTGAGGAGGGGAAGAGGAGAGAGGAGAGGGAGGTGCTAGCATCTATCTAGTATCCAATGATAGGACATACAGGAATACTTCTAACAAAAAAGTTTAGACTGGATATTATCATGCATTTCTTTACTGAGACAGTGGTCAAGCACTGGAACAAGCTTCCTAGAGAGGTAGTTGATGCCTCAAGCCTATCAGTCTTTAAGAGGCATGTAGACAATGCCCTTAATAACATGCTTTAACTTTGGTCAGTCCTGAATTGGTCAGACAGTTGGACAAGATGATCGTTGTAGGTCACTTCCAAATGAAATTGTTCTGTTCTGTTCTCTTCTAGTTTATTCTATTTGTCATCCAGCTTTTGGACTTCTCCCAGTCTTCAGACCTTGTGAAAATGCTTCTGAAGAGAAAATGGAAGTGTTTAGTTTTTAATACAGGTCAAATGAAATAACTTCAGATACTTCCCATGAGGTACATGCAATAAAACAACCTCATTAACTCTTTGTGTCTTTGCTCTCAGAAAATGCATGGCACTATTACAATTACTGGAATTTTCCATTTATAAGAGAGGAGTAAAAAAAACCCTGAAAAACTAGCAGCAGAATACTCTAAGGTCAAGTTAAACAGACCAGTGCAGAATATGTTATTGGAACTGCTCATGAAATAGTAGTAAATCCTTTGCATAGCATAATTCTGTAGAATTTAGTCAACATACTACTTTAGGTTACCAATCTTCAGAAGATTTACCTATCCCAGATGCCTTGTTAAAGGTCAGAGGGGGCATGATTCACCTGTGAGGAGTGTGTGTTGTCATCGCCCCATCTGGGCAGGGGAGTCCCACCTGCGCTGTCCTAATTTCCACAGCAGAAGCATGGTTGGCCCCGATTGGCTGCACTAACTCCCCGCCTTGCTGTGGATTGGCTGAGCCTTCCACCTCCTCACTCTCATCTTGCTGGGACACCTGCACTGCCTGGCCTCAGCTCTTCCACACTGACCATAGCGGGACCAGAGGATGCCCACGCATGAGCACTTGGTTGATAAGGTGTGTTGTTGGGGATGTGGTGCACAGGGTACACACTAACTGGTGATGTATTTTCTCAGTGGCTAAAGAGTAAGTCTGTGGTTCATTAAGAACACTTAGGAGGAGAAAAGAAGGGAGAAAATTACTCATGCATAATGTGATTAGAAAGGGGTATGCAGGACTGAGTTTTAAACTGTTGGCAGGATGGACTTGCCAGGACTGTATTTTTCAAATTACAGAAAAGTATTTATCTTCTTACTTAAATGCTCTATATTTAAAGCCTTTAAAAAAATATGTCTCTATTCAGAAGTTTGCCCAAGGCTCTGGAGAATGAAACCACCAAAGTATCTCTTTCCAAATCCACTAGACTTTGAACACAGTAGCTAACTAACTAGCACCCAAAGATTTAATTGTTGGCTTGAACTCTCATTAGACTTAGTATGGAAGAGGATTCTTAAGGCAGCAGTACAGCTACTGCATAGATGAGGGCCATATAGGCTCACAGGAAGAAGGGATTTCATCTGTGATAAAAAAAAAGAATTGAGTGTACTGTTAATTTTTCGTAATTATATCCAATTACAAACTTCTGAATAGTATTCATTTGCCAGAATTCTCTATGCTTCTCTTTTAGAAATATTTTCTTTTTGTTTCTTTACATTTTTGGTGGAGAAAAGGTAAATTTGTGATGCAAGGTAACTTAATTGAATTTAATTTATTTTGAAACTCATGTTCCATGGAAATTATTTTCTGCTTCTGCCTCAAATGTGGACTTGGAATTTTGTAAGATACTAATATCTCTCTCTCACTCATCTAAAACCTATTTCCAAAGAATGGCATGATGAGAGTCTTGGGATAGCTCTTAAACTGTTAAATCAGAGAGTTGATGGAAAGAGAAGGCATCTCTACTGTGTTTCAGCTCGTCATGCTTGTGTTTCTGGCTTTCTTCTAGCCAGAAAAAGGGAAAAGGAGGTTTTAGATTGGCTCCAGACAATTTTCCAGTCCAGTTGACCTAGTGCTAGGATAAGGACTTTGTGCTTTGAAATAGAACATCTAATTAGAAACAGATTTTTTTTTTCCCATCTCTTCGTGAGTCAGACAAAGATTTCAACACACGTAGACTGGTTCATTTTAAATCACTGTTTACCACATCTGTTAATATAATTGCACCTACATACTGTATTTAAAACTTAATTAGAGGTAGGCCGTGTCAAAATTGTCACAAGAGATTGGATAACCGCACCCAGCATACAGATACCAAAACATAATGCTTACCAGGATCCCATTTAAGTGACATTTTCATGAGCCTTTTGGGAGGGATATTCTCATGTGCTTTAAAGATAGGGTTACTGCACTTACTGTTTGTGACACCATGCAAACCTTCATCATCTTCCTGTAGGAAATCTTTCAAATCTTCACAGTCACCCGTTTTATCATCTGTTGACTCAGTGGCTTTTTAGAACGATGTTTAAGTCTAGAGTTAAGTGCATGGGTGTTTGGAGTTGTGTTCTGAAGTCTGTGTTCAGTTCCTGTCTCCATCCATCCCCTGTTTCCAGATGCTTCTGTAACTCATTTCATTAGTACGTACAGAACTGAATGGTCTCTTTCGCGTTTGTGCACAAATTAAGATGCAAAGGTAGATAATGTAAACTGAATATATCTCTTACATTGTTTTTTAAATGCTTTTAAAAACCTCAGGTAAGTATCTTCATCCTTTCTATTGCATCCTATTGTTTCACACAAGGCAATCCTGTAGAAGATAGGCAAGAAAAATGGCATTATTAAATACTTCTTGTGATTTCATAATTGTATCAGCATTTTTATAACTGGAACAGTGAGATATTCGTAAGACATAATGGCCTTATAAATTATGTGATGCCATGGTTGAATGCTTAGACTCTGAAAAATGCCATAAAATCTGGCATTGAACACCTGAGAATACTACTGGGAAGCATTTCCTTCCTTTCTTGGAAACAGTTTACTATTAGTGGCAGTACTACAAGTGAATTGTGAAGCAAATCTATTTTCTCTCCACTAATGGTCCTTGAGGACTTCATTCCTGCCTCGTAGTTGATTTTGTGATTTTTCTGTACTGGGTGTAATTTATTCTTATTATGTAGGAAGCATGCAGGAACAATTCCATATTTTTAAATTGTTTAGAATTTCTGGAGGAATCTGTGGAAGACCTCTGTTAACTCCTTAAAGAAATAAATATTTTGAAAAATTCCTAAGAGTTCTCCAGGGCATTTAAAAATAGATTTCTTGGCTTTCTCTCAGAAGTGGGATTAGGCAAAGCAGTCAAAAGAAATCATGCTAGTCATGGTTATATATCTACAAAAAACCATTGAAGAGACCAAGGATTGTGTCTTAGTTCTTGAATAATGAAGGAGCTGAGCAAAATCTGCTGACTCAACAAATGGGACGTTTGTTTAAAGCCTTTTCTAGTCCAAAGTTGCAATGCAGCTGATGTGGCTGTCAGTGGATCACTGTCATATAACCAGAGAATTGAAACTTCCATTAATAGTTCAATATATTAAATGGAAATCTCTGCATCATTTTTTGCAGTGTTCTGCCGGAGTACATAGGTATTTTATTTTAATCTGTTTTCTTCAAAATACAGTAATGCAAACAAAACCTAGCTTTCTAGGCTTCTTCTGTTTCCTACACTGGAGAAAAGCAGGTGCTTGTCAAACACGGCAACTACTACAAAGAAGTTAATATAAACTATATTGCCTTTTTCTTCCACAGATGAGGAAATATTCCTGCTTTGTTTTTCTGTTCTGTGGGCTATTTTTGCCTGGAATCCTTGGTTTTCCTCGGACAAATATCTCAATTGATTGTGGTTCTCTGTTACCAAACCATGAAGCTAAACCACAGACAACTGCACCACCATTTCTTATTGTTGCATCCTTTGATAACTTTGAGCCAGGAAACGAAATCCCAGGTAAATATTTTGAATGACATAAAATCTTTATCTGTGTTTCCCAGAACTACCAGTTTTCACTAAAATTCTCCCATTTCCCTCTCAGTGTGGGTAAATTTATTTTTAATTTCAATCTTATTCATCTATGCCTGACATATTAATCTTTTTTGACATGTTTTAATATGTATGCTTGTATGCTCTCTTTTTTATTTTCTCCATCTGATAAATACATCTTAACTTCATGCTACATTTTTTGTGGCAAAATGAAGTGAGAGAGCTGGCCAAACTGGACTAATAATTGGTTGCTCTTTAACTTCATATCTGAGTATTTGCCTCTGCAATACAAAGGGATCCTGTTCATTAGGTGTTCACATGCTGTCATCTTACAGGAAAACAAAAATTCAGGATGACGTATAAGACAACTCAAGAATGAGACATTTTGAGACACCCTTCTAAGAGTGCATCCCAGATTTTATCAAATTGCAGTAGGTGGAGCTACTGCGGCTTGAACCACCCTTTTATCTTCTTAATTCCAAATTGCTGTCTGGATGGAACATCTTAACAGCTTTGTTTCTCAGCACTATGTTGCCACCTTATGGTGCTGTCCCACTTTGAGTTGTTTGTGATTGCTTAGTTTTCTAGCTATTGTACTTCTAACATGCTAGAAGAAGCATGGAAGTGGAAGTGAGTGGTAACCCATCACATGTCCATTAATGTATCTCAGTGGGTTAAAAAGAAGCTGCTGTTCAGCTGGAATTCTGTTTCACCTGAACCTAATAGCATGGATGTGCTTGCATGGAGAGTGACATGTAAGGAGAAGAATAGAGAAGCACTAGTCCTATTATAGCTACCATAGTTGGAAAAGTGTGTGAATAACTCCTTCAGTGGTGGGAGGGTTGTTTGATTACTGAGAGCTTTTTACCAGCAAAGCGATGCAAGTATTTCAGTATATGCAGACTTTTCCGTGAGGGTATATGGGATTTAAAATGGCAAAAATATTGAATCTATATGCTACTACAGGTGCCTTTCCCCACATTTTCTTTTTTTCAAACCATGCTTTTCTTGCTTTAGCACTACTTTTCTGTTGCTTCAGATTGCAGGTCAGCCAGTACCTGCTCTCTGGGAGCTGCATTATGTTGCACTTCCACTCAATATTTTGCAGATTCACCCATGGCGTACCTTGTGCCAACAGTCTTACAGTCACACCTGTATTTGATTTATCATTGCATTGAAGTTTTAGACATCATCCCTCCTGTGAGACCTGTGAACAATCAGTGAATTAGGGCTGAAAAATTATGACAAAGTGGAAGGTTCATTATGCAGGAGTTTGGAAATGTTAAATTATCAAGGTGTGATTGGTCCTTGTCTTCACTTTTGTGTCATTCCTAGTTTATCTGCCCTTGTTTTTAATGACTACACATATCTTTGGGCATAAAGCATTATTCTCATTTTATTTCTGAAAGTGCCTAATACTGGTATTAGTTTATAATAGATCATGACAAGCTTGTTTACACCTTTTAACATTAAATTTGAATATAAACAAAACTTCTCTCTTCCATATTTTCCTGAGCTTTTTCTGTAATAAAATTTGAGTAAAATTGAGTAATCCATAAGTATTGATTTTTTTCATAGTTAATATAGGACATGAGAGCCAAAATATCTAATTTCTCTTTTACCAGTGGTAACACGTAACAGAAATGGTTCTGTGATTCAGCCTTAGGCAAAAGTTAATCTTTTCCTTTGAAACAGAGGTAGAAAGAACTGCAGTCCTCTCTCCCATGGTTATTTTTACTTTTTAGGCCTAAATAGAAAATAAAAACATTTTGGTCAGCACGGCCATTGCTCCATATGTACAGAGAGCAAATGAGATTAATGAGGAAGTTGTCATTTGGTAGAGTAGAATTACTTTTAAAATTGTAAAAAAATCATATCTTTCGTGTCACTTTACACAGAGGTGCCTCTTCAAATTTCTTCCCTCATAATTAATAAAAACTGTAATAAATCTCAACATTTTTAAAAACTGTAAAATAGTTTAAGTGATTTTTGTACATACAGTCTTGTGCCTTGGAGTGAGGGGAAATTAATTGTTAAACATTTAAGAGATTTTACTTGTGTATTGGACTTAAATTTCTCAAAATGTCTGTTTTCATAGTGACTCTGGAAGGACTCAACGGTACTGGTTTTAAAGAATTTCATCTACAAGCTCGAGAAATAGAAGGAGATGTTCCTGTTGGTACTTTTAATATTACAGATTCGAACACTAAGGGCTTGGAATGTCATAACTTGACGGTATGTGTTCAGTCTTTGGAATACTTACTCAAGCTTCTTTTTCTTTTAAATACTTTAATCAGAATTGTTTACACGGCGGAGTTATTTAATCAGTAGAGTTTAAAAATCTAGAATTTCTCAAGAATTACATTTGTTTCCAATATGTGATCTGAATCTAGTGTAGAAACTGCCTGGCACTTTTTAGGAGGATATCGATGTTACCTGTTATTAAAAAGACACTTCCCCAATAATACGGATAAATGTGACTTTTACATCTTGTATAATTATATGTATTTCTTTTAAATTGCAGAATTCAGCAGTAATTAATGCAAATTCAGATGTGAAGCAGAAAGTTACAACAATGTGGAGGGCTCCGCATGATGTTAAAGATCTTCGATTTACGTAAATGATTGTTCTTCTTTTTTTGCCTTGATATTTTATTTTTATGCATAATTTTGACATGGATCTGTGTTGCTGTTTCTTGTCTTGCCACAGTCATGGGGTTTTTTCATAGTTTGACATGATTTCCATTTCAAAGTATAATCGTAAGAAGTAGTGCCATATAGATGCAATATATGTAAAGAATTCTATTAAGCACAATGTTTTAATGAATGTCTAAGTAACCAATTTTTACACTTTGACATATTTCATTGCAAAAGCAATAATATGAATTGAACTAGTTCCCTGAATTAGTGAAGATCAGATTCTATTAAACTGTTACTTTTTTTGTTTTGAACAGTAGACTAGTAGTTTGATGTAAAATGCCTGTAAGATAGATTTTTTAAATAAGTTTACAACACACAAGCTACGGAAAACAGAAGACAAATTTATCCTGTGTTCAGTGCTATCTTTCTTGCAGACCTGAAGCTTGTTAAAATATCAGTTGATCTGACAAAATACATACTTGATATAGTTACAAAATATTCAAATATTTGATAGTTTGATATTTTATGAAGTGTAGATTTATGATAGGGGTGTCTTGGCCTTGCCACATTAGATCTTGAGGAATACAACAGGGCAAAAGAGCATATATTAAAACCACTGTCACTTCCATTCATGAATGCCATGAAGATCATCAATATAGATTGTGAGCGGCACAGCAATTTTTATGGACATTTAAGTTGATACTCCCTTCTGAAGTCAGTGCTTCTTCAAATAATGTCCATTCCTCTATTTTATTTAATTTAAAAATTATGTCAGATGAATATATAGGAACTGGGTGGGGGGAATTGTTCTGAAAAATGATGCTTTTTTTTTTCAAGCTTGTACTATATACCCTTAAAATCAAAACAGAGTAGATGTTCTTGTGGGAGAGGAGTTTTACTGCTATTTTATACCAAAATATTTGGATGTAAAAGAAAATTATTATTTCCTTTTTTTTTCCAGTGCAACTGTAGTTCAAGACCTAGAGAAATTTTGGGTTGGAATTCAAAGCAAAACTCTCACACCTATGAGTTCTGAGTCAGTTAATGCTACAGGAAAAAGTAAAAGGAAGGTATGTTTTGAGTGTATTTGCGTGCTAGACCTTAATACAGTAAATTAAAATATCTTTGAGTTGATACAAGACATTCGTAAATGCTTCCTCTTTTTTTTTTCACAGCTTATGATAGCACTAGAATGTAACAAGGTAAGAACAATTTTTCTTCAGTTTCCCAATTTTCACTTTTTAATCTCAATTTTAAAAATGTTGTTCAGTTGTGTCACTGTTATAGCATGCAGATTATAGCTGCCATTCAAATTACTTCCCTAGTGAGATCTCTTCTATGCCTAGATTTTTGTATGCAGTATTGAAGGTATTTTTATTTCTAATTAACCTCAGTTCTGGTATCAAATTGTCACAATGTGTTAGATATTGTAAAGAATGAAACACTTTCCTTCACTCAGATTGGAAGTTAGTTTAATTGATTTCCTGTTTAAAATAATTTGGGATTAATAAAGCAGTCAATAAATAGTAACTGAAATCTGCACTTTCTTTCAGCGTGGAGGGACTTATACACCACAAGGCCGATGCATAATGGTAAGTATTATTTCTCCAAACACATTGACATACTGCTAATTGCCTAGGACCTTGATATATAGTCAAAAACTGCTTCTAATGACATTTTTGTCCCTCTTGTCTCTCAATTTATTTTTCTTATGGGCTATTTACCTTAATTGATTAAAATCACAGACTTTCTAAATGGTTGTCAAACTTATCATTTAATTATGCAGCTTCTCTCTAACTAATGTGGAGTTATTTCCTAATAGAAATTTTCTCATTTTCTGTCTTCACTTTTTACTCATGGTGCTTACTTGCTTTTCAAGAGCACTTATTTCAACAGCTCTGAAAAATCGAGATCTTCTGCAAATCAGGATCTACATCTAAAATTTATTTGATCATTTTTCCCTGAAAACTAACACTGTCAGCTCAGTGAAGAAGCCTCTTCTTTCTTTCCTCCCAGATACCATAACCTCCATTTTGTAGTGTTTACTGATTCCATAGCTGTATCAGTAAAAATATTTTTCATCTACTTTTTCATGATCTTGACAGTGTAGGTCTGCTCCTCCATGATTGATACCAAGTGTATGAGACCAGATGAAAAACAGTGCAAGTAGTAGAATTGTGTTAATTTATATCAGCTGCTTTGGCATAGTTTTGATTATTTGCCTTTAAAGATGTCAGCTAGTGGAATGAGGTCGAAGAAATCTTGTGTTCTTTCTTTTGCCACCCAGTAGACCTTTCTTTCCTGAAAATCATTTATATAGAAATCAGTTTTCTGACAAACAATAACTGGTTTGGTTTTTTCTCTTTACAGGTTGGACCTTCCAGTTCAGCTCAGAGCAGTTATTCAGGCAGTCAGGTAAGAGTCCTTATTTCTGGCATTTGTACGCTTTCCTTACTAGAAGAACTAAAATTCTATAGCTACAGAGTAAAGAGGTGCTTTAATACTGTCTCAAAATATCATCTCTGCTAGTTAACATAGAATACCAATTATTCATCCAGTAAACAGTAAACACAGTCACAGATCATTTGGTTTATAGCTTTAGAGACATGTGGCATAATGAAAATGTAATTGTACTTATTAATTAGTTAGACATGTTTCTTATTATTTTTCTAATCCCAAGAAAAAGAGTAGTTATGCTTGTATTTCACTGTCTTCTCAAAAAAACCTGCAACATTTCTCCAAACTTCATCAGGTATTCATTCTGAGATATTGAAGCTCCAGTACAATATCAGTATCATTTTTAACAGCAGATTATATTCACAGCTGGAAATCTAGGGATTTCACTGTCTAGTTAGCTGTTTAAAACTTCTGTGGTATATATATCTGTATTCCTGCTGATCCCTATCACTTCTATAATAACAGAAATGTGTACTTGGTTCTAGTTAATTATCTTTACTATCATTATGTGCCTGTTTGCACTTGAACACCCAGATGTTTTCTGGTATGTCTCCAGTTTCTTGAACTGAGCTTCTCAAGGATGTATTTCTTACTAGTGATAATATTTATTTGGGAAATATCTGATAATATTCCATTTGTCTAATCCTCAGTACTTGTAAGTGGATTTACCATAGTTTGAGAAATACCAGCTGGTTTGATGTATATACTAAACACCGAATTTCTTGTATTTCTGTCATATATAATACATATTCTTTTCTGAAGAGCTGATTTTCTCCCTTTGTCACATAACTACCTGAAGTTGATTTTTTTTTCTAACATAGAGTAATATTTAGTTACCTGTGGATTCTGAAAGATTATGTGACAAATGACAAAGTAGAAGAAATCCAGATGATGACTAATGTGCTATAGTAAATTAGAATTTAGCCAGTTGCCAGTGAACCTCTGTTGTTATTATTATCCAATATTTGCAGACACGTATTGTCAGTTGCACAGCTTTTCACGCCATAAACAGCAAGGCTATTTTTTTAAATTCCACTGCACCCCTGCTTTTTTTTTTTTACATGGAAATAATTAGCTTCTTTTCTTTTTATTTTAGAGTGGAACAGTCTACACAATAAGTACAAGTGGATGCGGCCCTGTAAGCACTTTTCTTGCAGAGAATTCTTTCATCGCCAACTTAACTATACCTATACTAGCTCCTAAAATGTAAAATTAATCAAAATATGTATTGCATTTTTGCCAAGAACAAGAAAATTACAGGTTTGTGGGAACCTATTGATTGCATTAATTATAACAAGTGAGGTTTACATTAGAAAAGGAACTATTTATGCCGAACCATGATATTTTATATTTGATTGACAGTAAATCAGGAAGGTGTTGACTTTTGTTTCAGATTTCTGCTTCCTAATTTTCACTTATATGTGTATTCACATATAACATACATAATATGTTTTAATTATGGCCATCATATCAAATCTTTATAATTTAGTTATATTAAAATAATGTCTTGGCAATATCTGTTTTAAAATATTTCCCAGGTGTCACTAGGTAATCACTAGTGTGCCTTAGCTCTTATGTTCACAGATGGGTGTTTACGCATTGATAGCGGAGAGTACAATACTCTCCTTATCATCTATTCTTTACATAAAAATGCATCAGAATTGAGGTTGTCTGAAGTGTGTTTTTTCTTCTAAAGTTACTACAGAAGAGAAAGAACTGGTTTCATTTTTTTTTTCAGGGAGGTGCTGCTGGTACATATAGTCAACATGCCTGCAGAGATGTAAGCTGGTTATATATATTTACTAATTGTCTGCTACTATGCTTCAAACTCATCTCCTTATTGCAAATTGCATTTTATTCTCTTCCGCAAAGCTGTATTATTCTTCCTAAATATATTAAAGAAAATGGTGGTAGTCAGAACTATTATTCTGAAACTAAAAGTGAAATTCAAAACGTGTTATATCATGACATCCTTAAAGTGCAGTCTTCTGTATTGTAAGGTTTACTCACCACCAATTATAAACATTTAATTTACTAGCCTGCTAAAATGCTTGGATTCTTACTGCATGATGCTTTTTGTCTGCTAGAGTAATTGCCTTTGGATACTGCATATTGTGCAATATTATTTGGGTGTTTTAGCAATCTTTGTGTAAATAAAATCTATCAGATGTCCTATAGTGACTATTAGACCAAGAAACTGCTTAGTCATAAGATTAACATTAAATGCATTGTGAGTTACATAAATTCCTAAATATTTAATATCTTTTACCTTTGTTTAATGTGTAAGCATAAAATGTATTCGTGATAGAGCAACATTAATGTTATGACTGTAGTAGAAAGTTGGAGAATTTTTACTTCAGTTGTCTTTAACGAAGTCCAGTGTACTTTACTATTGCCCTAGATTTCTTTAAGTACAGATGAAATTAGCTTGAAGTGTACATCCTCTAAGGGAAAAAGTGATTGCTTCTAGTTATAATTAACTATAAATTATTAAATAAGTAAATGCTTGATTTGTGGTTTTATTCCAGACTGCATCCAGCAGTGGTCTTACCTATGGACAGGTAACTCTGTGTTTTCCAACATGTTTTTGATTTCCTAAGATATTCGGAAACTAAGCAGCTATGCCCAACTCTTATCCCCTTCTGTGAATTCTTATTATTGTTTGGTAAAGGAGAACTGTCTTCAAATGGCTAAGTAATAATAATCTCTGGAAATAACATCAAAAGATTATTTACATATTTGGTTTATGTTGTAACTTTGTAGGAAGTTATTTATTTGTTCTGCACAGAAAAGTATATTTATTCTGTAAATGAACACTAGTTATTTTATTATGATTTTCCAAAAGGCAGTGCTTTCTTCGATCGTCACCAAGAATTAAACCTCTGTTTCTGTGGATTTTGCCTATGCAATTGTACATATGGATTGATGAAATGGAAAATTTTGCTGCACATTATTTTCTGCTTCATTTAAAACATTTCTACTCTTATGGCACATCCCATTTATTCCATTTCATAATTCAACAGTAGATTGTTTAGTTTTGGGGGCATGGGTTCTGGAGTTTCTGTTGGTTTCATTTTTGATGAAGGTAGAAGAGAAGATTTTTTTCCTAACAATAGTTTGTTTTTGTTATAAACAAATTTCCAATTTGATGCTAGGTGAAACATTTGCAGCTTTTATACAGTGCTGTGTAAGACTAACAAAATAATTGTGGTTTGTAGGAAAAAAAATTAAACCAGTGGAAACTGTTAGCTATACCCTTCTTGTGGAAAATAGTGCTGTAGTTAATTTATCGTACATTTACTTAAGTATGAAATCCATTCTGTATTCTTTACAGTCTGTTCCTTCAAGCAGTTCAGATGCCAGTAAGAAGGTAAGCAATCCTTTTCTTTTCAAAGAATTCAAAGGGAAAAATTTCTTTCAGTTGTAACTTGGCATGACTTGTTTTTCTTTCAGTTGCCCTACAGTTCTTTTTAGCAGTTAGGACTTTCCAAGGCTGATTCTTGTTCTTTGAATCTGTTTGGTTCTTTACATTCTTTATGCTGTACTGTTGTGGCTTTTTGTTGACAGTTTGCTTAACTATATATATAAAAACTTTTTGCATGCAGATTTGTTTTTAAAAAGTTAGGATAGTGATTGTGATGTAATTGGGATTTTTAAGAATACAGATTATGCAATTATTATTCAGATGGAGCTGGAGAATGAGTGTGACTCAAAGCAAGTGGAATTCATGTTAATTCATGTTACTGTTGAATTTGATTCATAATATTTACATGAACTCTCCCTCTAAGTTCAGTCTCCAGAAAGTTATGTCTAATAATGTGATGTGTTCAGTAAATGCACAGTGTACTCATTCATGTCCAAACAGATTTATATATATATATATATATATATCCCATTGCTTTAAGAATTCAAGGCATGCTGATAGATTATTTTTAAATAACTTTTAAAAATCTAATACTTCTCCCAGTTTTATACTAATAGCACCAACTCTCCTCTTCCTTTTTACACTACTAGATAATTTAAATTGTTTTCAATTAAAAAAGAGGGGGACAGTAAGCTTCTATTTAGAAAACATTAAAACCTAAACAAAAGATACCAGTATTGCCTTTTAATTAATTTTTTTTAATGAACTCAATATTAAGCCTACTTTTTAGCATAATACTGAACAAAGACTAAAGAAATTGGTCTTCCAGTTTGGGGTGAAAATTGGAAGGTG
The DNA here is from genome assembly GCA_033558105.1 of Coccyzus lansbergi. Taxonomy (NCBI): domain Eukaryota; kingdom Metazoa; phylum Chordata; class Aves; order Cuculiformes; family Coccyzidae; genus Coccyzus; species Coccyzus lansbergi. Next base: position 136,139 of record JAUMJK010001738.1, on the reverse strand, counting down.
AAAAAGGACGCACAGTATAGGCTAGTGGATATAATACATTACTATAACTTGAGGGCAGCCCTGCAGAGAAGGGCTTGGGTGTGTTGATTGATAAGAACCTTAACATAAGCCAGCAATGTGCACTCACAGCCCAGAAGATCAACCATATCCTGGCCCGCATCAAAAGAATCGTGGCTAGCAGATCGAGGGAGGTGATTCTGCCTCTCTGATCCTCTCTTGTGAGACCTCATCTGGAGTATTGTGTCTAGTTCTGGAATTCCCAACATAAGAAGGATATGGAGTGGTCGGAACACATCCAGAGGAAGCTGCAAGGATGATCCAAGGGCTGGAGCACTTTCCAGCACAGTCTGAGAGAGTTGGGGTTGTTTAGCCTGGAGAAGAGAAGGCTCTGAGCAGATCTCATAGCGACCTTCCAGTACCTGAAGGGGGCCTGCAAGAAAGCCAGGGGAGGACTTTTAACAATTGCATGTAGTGATGGGGCATGGGGGAATGGCTATAAATTGGAGAGGGGAATATTTATTGTTGACATAAGGAGGAAATTCTTCACAATGAGGTTGTTGAGGCCCTGACACAGGTTGCCCAGGGAAGTTGTGGTTGCCTCATCCTGGGAAATGTTCAAGGCCAAGTTGGATGGGTCTTGAGCAGTCTGATCTAGTGGGAGGTGTACCTGACCATGGCAGGAGGGTTAGAACCTGATGACCTTTAAGGTCCCTTCCAACTCAAACCATTCTATGATTCTGTAGTGAAATCCTGTTTCTTCCTCTACAGCTGAATCATTGTATGACTGGGAGCAAGTCTTTTATCTCCTTGTACTCTTGTTTAAACCTTGTATACATGTCTATTCTCCTTTGCTTGGTAATGTGCATTAAAAATTTTCATTAAAATTGTATTTTTTAAAGGGGATCATCCATGGCATTATTATCAGTTTCTAAATTTATAGAATTCAATATTCTTCATTTTCCTAACACATTTAACTATTAAAATAAACTCTATAATGAGAGTAAATCCCTTTCTCTGATTTCTCTATAGGTAGTGGTCGTTGCCAACAGCAACCCTTTTCCACCTGTGGTAAGCAGTTTCTCTACAATGCTCAGAATTTTCACTCAAAAAGTTTTCAAATATCTGCATACTTAATTTGTTAGAAAGATTCCTGGTGTTCAGACACAACTCCTTGGCAGATGAGGTTTACCATAGATGTATGATCTTCAGAGAAAGTCAGTATTAAGACAGCTACAAATCTCATAGTTCTTTGACTCCTGTTAGTACTTGCAGAGATATTGACGAAGCTGTAGATTTCAGGTCTCTCAATGAATACAACCCCTGTGTTTCTGGAGTTTTGATTTTCTGCTTTTGTTGCAATTTTCTTTTGAAAATTCACTTCCTTTCTCATCTTTAAACTATTAAATTTCCACTATGACACTTGGAACTCATACAGTCAGTCAAAATTAAGTGTAGCCTTCAGGTTGTTAGAGTGAGTTTGTATGAGAGAACATTTGATATATGATTTTCTGTTGTCAGACACGTTGTTCGAACCTGAATGAACATTAAGATGCACTTGTTCTATGCTATCCTTTCCATGTCTTTCTTTCATGTTGTGCCACAACTTTCTATTTGGACAAGTCCCTGTGCAAAATAATTAAAGATTTTTTTGTTTTATTTGCAGCGTCATACTTACCCTCAGGTAAGCATACTTCTTTCTGATGATTTCTATAATAGTAATACAGTTTTTATGGGATCAAACCAGTTGTCTCAGGATAGTGCCTGTTACCCTTTTACATTTGTGTCTCATGCCCCAGAATTCAGCAAACAAATGACTGGAGCAGGCATTGGATTCATGTGTAGTGATATATTGCTAATGCAGGTGACAGTGAGACAGGTTAAAGGGATGATGATGTCCTACCTTCACTCACCACATTTGTGAAAGCCAAGACGATTGGTACTGCAAAAACAGCAGAGCCTGTGTTCTGCTGCTCTCCACAGAAACTCTAGTAGAAGTACATGAAAGTATAGAAAATTCCTTGGTAGGGTCAGGCAGCCTCCCAAAACCTTCATTGCTGAGGGTAGACTAGTTTAATGCTGGGTGTTATGCATCTGATACTCAGTATATCACGTGTACAACTTTTCCCTTTATTCTCCCGAGCAAAATAATATAACTTGGTATCTTCTGTTTGACAGCATGGCATTGTTTACAGTCAAATTAAATATTGACTTTTGTGGCTTTTTGGTTTTGTTTTTCAGAGTTTGGGAAGTTCTGCTACCAGAGTCATAATACAGGTAGATGTTCTTTCTCCATTATACTTCAGTTTTAACTAAAGCCCTATCTCAGTAAACCAAATAATGATTAAACTCTTTGAGAATAAATAAGTATGGATAACTTACAAATACCTTAGATATCCACAAAATACAGTGGTGGAGGACGGCATTTTTGTGGTTACAGCACTTGGTTGCTGGTTCAGGACTACTGCAGATGTTTTCTACAGTCATAAGATGTGAAAACTTCTGCATGCTAATTCCATAGTGCTCCTAAAATTTTGAAAATTTAACCATCTTCATGTGCTCAGGAAGGTGAATGGAGTTCTAAAAATTAAGCTTGAATGTTATTTGATATTAAATGAAATATGCATCAATCATAACCTGCACAGCTCTATGTTCATTTAAACAGTGCAGTTTTTTAATGGAAACAAGTTCAGCAGTACATTTTTTAAAACCCTGTTAGTTAGTGCTTAGGTGAACTTTTGTTTGCTGTTGTGTTTATCACGTTGCTTATTGGTAAACAGGCACTTCAGAAGTTGATTACAAGCCAGTCTCATTGAAAGCACGTTTGTAAAGTAGTATAGATATCACTCAGGCAATTTTTTTTTCTGAGTCATTTGCAATTTTAACCTACATACAACTTCATGGGTTTTCATTTCCTTCTTTCAACAGTAGCGGGTTACTCCACCTGAAATTTGTCTTTTGAAAGTCATTGCTTTCAAAATGCCTAGCATCAGATTTTTCTACTAGTACTCAATGATGGCAAAGAAAGGAATAATATTTTGTTGTTATTTTATTATGAATTTAATCATGTAGTTTTTTGATTACACAGGTTAAATATTTTTGACATGTATATATAAATAAAACTTAAGAATATTTGATTGCTCTCATAATTCGCACACTTCATGGCAACTAAAAAATTTTCTGCAGTGGCTTTTCCTTTGGTTAAATTGTGACTGTGACTTGTCCAATTTTTGGTTTGCCAAAGGTTTTATCAAAAGTTCATTGTGCTTATTAATGAAAAAATAGGTCATAATACAAAGATAAATAGATATTAATTTAAGAGTAATTTGCGTGATACATTTGAAGGGCAAAATTATTTAAACTCACTTGAAATGCCACAATATGACAAAACACCGTTGTTATATGATGAATTTTAATTAAGAAAATGACACTAAGATGTATAAATACTTTAGGCAATTGATTTATGAAGGATCGTTATACTCTTGACTGTTGAACAGTGTAGGGCATGGAGAGATGGTATAAATAAAGAAAGAGGCTAAGGAACTTTCTTCTGACTATCAAACTGTCTAGCAGATATAATGATACTGTTGTTTCTTGAAAGGGCTTAGTAAACTATTCACCTTAAAAAATAAATAACAGTATTTTTTGTTCCTATGTAGACTGGACAAAGACAGCAAAGCAGCAGCAGCAGTTATGTTCAGGTAAGTGACCTTAAAAAGAACTAGAAATATTCCTGTAGGTTTCACTAAAGGGCCAAGACAACTTGGAAATAAATAATTTCCTACATTTTAAAATATATTTCACAGGCTGCAGATACTTATGTTTATGTAGATTAAAGGCTCCAAGTATGTCACATCTCAAATTTCCAAAAGTTGTGAAGGATAGTTGCTTATCCATATCAAGAAAGATCATCAGTCATTAATGCCCATCCCTATGCAACATTTTCAGCCTTATTTAAATCCATGCAGGTAAAGCTACCTATGTGAAAAACTAGTGCATGAACTTGGCAAATGCTAACCTAGTGATAAAATAAATGGTCACAGAGTAACACATGAGGGTATTCATAGTATGAGCTCAAGTATGAAGGCTTTTTAGAATTCCTTCTATTCAGAATGGGAGGGGAAGGCAAATACCTGGCAATATTCTCAGTATGCCACATGCAACCAGGAAAATCCTTCAAAGGGGTAGGTACGACTTCTAGGAATGAAGGACACAGGAAGGTCAGTACTCAACATCACAATCACAAAGCCCAACATTGGCAATGTGCATCTCAATTCAATTCCCAGCTTTTGCTGAGAGTAGGACAGTCTGCTGCAAAGATGCAAGCGTACTGCTCCATCTCCTTTTGCTCAGGTAGAGCCATAAACACCGGGGTCTTTATAGAAACCTCCTTGCCAAGGTAGTAATCATCTTCTCTTTCTTTAAAGGGTTCCCAAGGCAGCCAGTCCTTTGGCCAGGTGAGACCTTTTTTTGCTGAAATATATTAAGCATTTCCATTGGAGCCTGCCTGGCAAATGGGCTCTGGGAGCTGGCTAAAGTTCTTTCCCTTCTTGGTGTAGATGAGTGATCCTTGATTTTGATTTGTGCCACTAAACTATGGTGAAGGAAAATGAATGTAGTACAGAGGAACTTTTAGTAGAAACAGGCTTTTCTGTCATATCTGTACTGAGACCACAGTTTTGTTTACAGATGAGTTCTTACCTTTCTTATAGGGCTTCCAGCCTCAAGGTGGCAGTTCCTATGGACAGGTAAGCATCCTTCAGAATATCACATTTGAGGAAGTAGAGTGCCACAGCACTACAAAACCACTATCAATCACTCAGAATTCCAACTAAAAAGGACATTTTCTCAGAAAATGTGCGTTCTCATGCTCAAAATTTACCAGAATGCTCCTCATTTATCTGAAATCCCAGCACATGAAATCATCATACTCAGCATCACTGTTAGGGCCAGGAGGAAGGCCAGGTTCTTCACACTTCCCAGCATGAAGCTTTAGGATGTAGATGTTTCTTTTTCTAATGCAGGCTGGATCCCTTACAAGAGGGAGCTAACTAATGTTATCTTTGTCTTAGGGTGGGCCAAGTTACTCAGGCAGCAGCAGTTCCTATGGGCAGGTAAGCTGACTGAATATTCTGTTGGAGGTTCCTCACTGATCTCTGTGACCAGGACAATGGGCAGAGTTTTGAGAGTCATACATGCTTTGCGAGCAATGTCTCAACACAAATCATGGCTTTTTTTTAGAGTAGGACAGTCTGCTGCACAGGTGCTAGTGTACTGTTTTGACTCCTTTTATCTCAGAAAGAGCTTTTGCAGAAACATTGTTTTCTTTAAAAGAACACTCCTTGTCAAGGTCATGGTTTTTTGGGTTTGTTTGTTTTTTAAAGGGTTCCCAAGGCAGCCAGTCCTTTGGCCAGGTGAGACCTTTTTTTGCTGAACTACATTGAGCTTTTTCATTGGACTCTGCCTGGCAAATGGGCTTTGGGAGCTGGCTGAAATTTTTTTCCTTCTCTGTGTAAGCAGTGGTCCTTGATCTTGATTTGTGCCACTAAACTATGGTGAAGGAAAATGAACGTAGTACAGAGGAACTTTTAGCAGAAACAAGCTTTTCTGTCACATCTGTGCTGAGACCACAGTTTTGTTTACAGATGAGTTCTTGCCTTTTTTGACAGGGCTTCCAGCCTCAGGGTGGCAGTTCCTATGGACAGGTAAGAATCCTTCAGAATATCACATTTGAGGAAGCGGAGTGCTACAGCACTGCAAAAACACTATCAATCACTCAGAATTCCAACTTTAAAGGACGTTTTCTCAGAAAATGTGCGTTCTCATGCTCAAAATTTACCAGAATGCTCCTTATTTATCTGAAATCCCAGCACATGAAATCATCGTACTCAGCATCACTGTTAGGGTCAGGAGGAAGGCCAGGCTCTTCACGCTGCCTGTGAAGCTTTAGTATGTAGATGTTTCTTTTTCTAATGCAAGCTGAATCCCTTACAAGAGGGAGGTAACTAATGTTATCTTTGTCTTAGGGTGGGCCAAGTTACTCAGGCAGCAGCAGTTCCTATGGGCAGGTAAGCTGACTGGATATTCTGTTGGAAGCTCTTCACTGATCTCTGTGACCAGCACAATGGGCAGAGTTTTGAGAGTCATATATGTTTTGCAGGCAATGTTTCAACACAAATCATGGCTTTTTTTGAGAGTAGGACAGCCTGCTGCACAGGTGCTAGTGTACTGTTTTGACTCCTTTTATCTCAGAAAGAGCTTTTGGAGAAAACTTTATGCAATTTTATTTGGATAAACATTGCTTTCTTTATAAGAGGACTCCTTTTCAAAGTGGTCATTATCTTTTTTTTTTTTTTTTTAAAGGGTTCCCAAGGCAGCCAGTCCTTTGGCCAGGTGAGAATTTTTTTGCTGAAATATATTAAGCATTTCCATTGGAGCCTGCCTGGCAAATGGGCTCTGGGAGCTGGCTGAAATTCTTTCCCTTCTTGGTGTAGATGAGTGGTCCCTGATTTTGGTTTGTGTCACTAAACTATGGTGAAGGAAAATGAATGTAGTACAGAGGAGCTTTTAGTAGAAACAGGCTTTTCTGTCACATCTGTGCTGAGACCACAGTTTTGTTTACAGATGAATTCTTACCTTTCTTATAGGGCTTCCAGCCTCAAGGTGGCAGTTCCTATGGACAGGTAAGAATCCTTCAGAATATCACATTTGAGGAAGTAGAGTGCCACAGCACTACAAAACCACTATCAATCACTCAGAATTCCAACTAAAAAGGACATTTTCTCAGAAAATGTGCATTCTCATGCTCAAAATTTACCAGAATGCTCCTCATTTATCTGAAATCCCAGCACATGAAATCATCATACTCCGCATCACTGTTAGGGCCAGGAGGAAGGCCAGGCTCTTCACATTTCATAGCATGAAGCTTTTGTATGTAGTTATTTCCATTTCTAATGCAGGCTGAATCCCCTACAAGAGGGAGGTAACTAATGTTATCTTTGTCTTAGGGTGGGCCAAGTTACTCAGGCAGCAGCAGTTCTTATGGACAGGTAAGCTGACTGGATATTCTGTTGGAAGCTCTTCACTGATCTTTGTGACCAGCACAATGGGCATAGTTTTGAGAATGATGTTTCCTTTGGCAGTTTGCATTGTAAGTCAATTCATGGCTTTTTTTGAGTAGGACAATCTGCTGCATAGGTGCTCCTGTACTGTTGCAACTCCTTTGGCTCAGGAAGAGCCTTATGGGAAACTCTTGTTCAGCTGTATTTTGAGAAACATTGTGCTCTCTATAGAATCCTCTTTTTCCAAATGGCAGTTATCTTCTTTTTTAAAAGGATTCCCAAGGCGGCCAGTCCTCTGAGATCTATTGAGCTTTTTTTGTAGGAGGCTGCCAGGCAAGTGGACTTCGGGAGTTGACTGGGTTTTTTCCTCCTTGGTGTCGCTGAGTGGTCCTTGATTCTGATTTGTACCATCATATTGCAGTGAAGGAAAGGAAAAGAACATAGTACAGAGGAACTTTTGTTTACAGATGAGTTCTTGCCTTTCTTACAGGGCTTCCAACCTCAAGGTGGCAGTTCCTATGGCCAGGTAAATACCAGTCGGTCATCAGACAGTATAGACTATGTATAGGATTTTCCCATATATAGGTATTGAGATTTTTGTGGTTTGTTTCTTGAAATAATATGGTAAATGCTCATTAGAAATAAGATTTGAGAACTTTTTTTCATATGGGTTTGGGAACAACCAACACTTTTGCACTTCAAAAGGAGTGCATGTAGGTATCAGCTTTTTGATGGACTTAAATATTTAAGATAAACTATATTTTACAAGAAAATTCAGAGTAGGATATAGATGGTTCTCTGCCTTTCACGCAACCAGGCATCTAAAGCTCTTTAAAATTTATTTCAGTATTTGAAGTGGAGAAAAGGAATACTTGAATTACTGAGCCGCTCTTTTTTTTTCCCCCCCCCCCCAGCAGGGTGGATCTACTTCCTCATCAAGCAGTGGCTGTGGACAAGTAAGTCGCTTTCTCCAAGCTATTTGAAAACTAGACCTAGATTTCGTTGTAGTATTAATCTATTTTTTCAATAGGAATTATAAATATTTTTTGGTTGGAATCTTTTGTTTTCATGTTACAAGGAATTACCAAGCTCAGAGATCAAGAGGGGCTGATAGTGTTGGTCATTGTAACCAAAATTAGGTGTCTTCTCCCATGTAGTGTTACACACACAAGATGGACAAGTAGTGATTTATCTGTCTACTCAGTAAACACAAACTCTTCAATTGGAAATTGGTTTTGGATGCTGCTCTATTTAGTTCCTATACAAAGTGATGAGATCATAGAATGATTCCTGTGCAATAGGAATTAGATTAGTAGTTTTCATCCTGGTTACATTTGAACTTGTGCATGCCTGCAGCAGTGTAAAGATGCTGTCTTTGATGATGAGATCCCAAGTGAGAGGATCATGGATAAAGCCATGGTGGTAAAGTTATATTCAAATAAATATGTTCAGGAAAGGGAGGAGAATGAAAGGAAAATATGAAACAAAAAAAATTTAGCATAACTATTTAGCAGAAATATTAGGATTGATGTGAGTTAAGTATGAACAGAAATGTGCTTGAAAACATCATAGGAAGCAACACAACAAGGACATAGTTCATAGTAACAAAACTGATAAACACTGAAGAATGTGTTAATTCCACTAAAATTGTGTCACAGGTTAAACCTGTGCTCTAATAATGGAAGGCTGACAAACATTTTCTTACCCTGTTATCCCAGCAGGAAGATAGACTTTAGCCAAAATATACCCAAAATGAGGAAATGAAAGGCAGTGGGCAGAGCCTCTCCTAAATTCTATGATGAGTGAATCTAGCAAGATTCTGAGGTAGATGGTCACATAATAGCAGCTGTTGATTCCTAAAATAACTGTCTGAAAAAAAACAGTTTGTCTTTACTAATCAATAGGAACTGGGATGATACTCATCAATTGCCTGTCTATCTTGCTTTCCATGTGGCACACAAGTACATCTGCTTGGTGCATCAGCACCATCCTTGGTGCTGTGAATGTGTGTGTGTGTATGAGAGTGACAGAGGATAAAGCCACAGACTTAAAATGTTAAATAAATTCACCCTTTATAGAGTTTTATGTTCAGTTTTATTACATTAATTTTCACATAAGAAATTTTAGGAAAGTTAATTACATTACAAGAATGTCCAAGCATTTACCTTCTCGTTTGTTTCGGTTCTTAACAGGGTTATTCATATGACAGCAATCCCTGCCACCAGGTAAATGACCTTCCTCCTCTGCTCTTAAGATGCATTCAAAATTTTTTTTGTCACTAACTCAATTAGTACCAATTTCAGATTCATAGAGTGCAAATCCATGTAATCTTCCCCATTATGAGATTAGAACTCACTATCTCCCTGTACACAGGAGCATCACAGGGGCTTGGGGTCCCTTTTCCCCCTTCCTCCTAGCATTATGACTGTGAAATGACGAGCCCTATGGGATATTAAAGGCAGATTCTGGGAAGAACACTCCCACTGCAGAGTTCCTCAGTTGAAGGATGGCTGGAGCTCTCTAGCCTCTCTGTGGACATTTCCTCTGGAAAGTCAGAAAATGCTTTAGGACTGCCACTTGAGGTTCCTGAAAGAGACTGGCTTAATTTCATTCAGTTTGTGTAGCAAAGTATAGACAGCTACATGTGTATTTTTTACAAGAATCAGTGTTGGAACTCTAAAAACCACTTTTTTTCGTTTACATCTTCTGGATGCGTTCTCAGACCCATTTTACTGAATGACAAATATCGCACTTATTTCAGTAGCTCAGGATATCACTGTTCTTACAGACTTTTGACACTAATACTTCTACAAATGCCTCTTCTGATTTCATTTGGAAACGTAACATTCCTCTTCTGAAGATGGCATGTTGAAACATACCTAGTATTTTATTTAAAACCTTTTCCACAACTTTCTGTACAATAATGCTAGCAGGGGGAATTTTTCATTCCATTGTATAAGTTAAGTTTACTACAGGAGAAAAGAAGTTGCATACTCTGGACACCGTTCAGAATAAAACTCATCTATGTACTAGGCATTACTTAAGCATAAATATTTTTAGTTCCTTGCTCATGTCTCATTTAGTATTTACCTTCATACTATTGATAATCTGTACTTACTATATTAGAAATCATATCCATATTTTGTATCTGCCTCTGCTCTTTACTCCTCTTAAGCCAATATTGTAGCTTTTGTTAAAAATAATACAGAGCCAAACATGAAGTTTCTAAATCATGCATATTTTTTGTCTAATTTACAGGGTGGATCACAGGGTGGTCAGGTAGGTGGTTCTTTATTATCCACTCATAAATAAATTTTAAGCATTTCTAATCCAGAATACAGTTTTCTTGCTTATGAGGGTAGAGACTCTCACAGAGTCTCCCCAGTTCAAGCTTGCAGCTCTTTCTGTTCAAATGTACTTTTACTCAGTCCTGAAGTTCCACTTGCATAGAAAGAACTTGGAACCTAGTAAGAATCTGCAGAATCTGATCAAATTGAGCTTTCTAGCATTATAACTATTGCTGTTATGTTTTCACAGGGTGACTATTCATACTCCTCACAAAACTATGGTGGTAGCCAAGTAAGTAATAGATTATATTCCTTCACACAGGTTCCCTGATGGCTGATCAAGATCAACTCTACAGTAACGCAATTTTAATTCTAATTTGTTTGTTTGGTTTTAGCAGAGTGGATCATCATACTCGCAATCTTATGGTGGCTACCAGGTAAGTAGACCTTTTTATATTTTCTGATATTATCTAGACATCGAGAAAGCTGTATTTGTTCAAAGGAATCCCAGGCAATTGTTTATTCCAGCTTTACAGCCCCCAAACAAAATCACAGCTTCTTCTGAAGTAGGATTTATATTTGTTTGTATCATAGGATGGATACTCCTCACAAAACTGTGATGGCAGCCAATTAAATAATGCTCTTTTTCCCTGCTTATACATCACTTTATACAAGCTTTTAGCCTCTTCTCAAAATCAGGTTTTCTATATCATAATTTCCTCTGATTTTGGTTGGTTTGTTTGTTTTAAAGGGTGGATCATCCTCCTCAAATGGCTATTATGGTGGACATGTAACTAGTTCTTTCTTTGTTCTAGTTACGTAACATTTCATGCTAATCTTTGTAGTCTATGCATCATCTTTCTCAAAGATGTAATAAAACATCATAATAGCTTCTGTGCTTTTTTTTATTTGGATTGGTTTGGAGTTTACTTTACTGAAGAATGGAACATGCTCTGCAAGCATCTATTGCAGCCATGTATTTGGCTCCTTATTTTCCTTATAAAGATCTTACTTAAATTTATCTCAGCTTTTTCTTTGCATGAGTCTGAATTCTGTCTTGCCGAGTACAGCATCACAGTGTATTTTCACAATCCGTGTTTTGTAAGGAGCTAACTGGTATCTGATGCCCTTCTAGGGTTCACAGGATTCACCAGATGATAATTCCAATGCTTGTGATGATGTGAGTATGCTTTCTCCAATATCTTTCCATGACAAGATTTTTCATGTAGATGGAAAAATATTGCACTGCTAGACACAGTCTTGTGCTCCAAAGGTTCCAGAAATAATGTTGAATTCCAACACTAATAGCTGTTTCAGCAACTGTGTGTTTTCTTTCTGAAAATTGTCAAATAAATGTTAGGGGTTTGTGCATTTAAATGCATTTAACTGGATGAAATTAATTATGGATAAAAATATTACAGTGGCTTTACAGGTAACAGAATATTTTGCCTAAAATCTAAGGATACATTTTATAGCAGTTTTCATTAAAAAGAAAATCCTCTAGACAAGCTTTAAATATATAACATGAAAGGAAGTAGAGTGATATCATGGCAGAAATTCCACTGCTTTTCATGTTACGATTCCACCACTCTAAAGTTCTTATTATAAAGTTTTTCACACTAGAATGGTAGCATTTCAACTAATTTAGTCAAGGCTGTGGTCTCTGTGTAATATCAGAAAAGAATCATGTTTGTGTAATCTTATTGTCTTTAAATAATTCTTTAAAAAGGAAATAATTTATTCTTTTCCAGAATGATACTACCTATAGCGCAAATAGTCTGGTAAGTAATTTTCTTTCTTGTGCAGTATTCAAATCCTTGTGACTAATCTCAGTGTTAGCAACTGAGCACTTCTACGTTAGACCTGTGGGCCTCTCCTCTAATTACAGTGTGTAATGGCTTTATAATACCCTTCAAAAAGTTAATTAAAGAATGAGATATTTGATGTCACAATTCTCTATACTTAGTCCCTTCTAGCCATTCTCAAGGCTGCTGCATAACCATTTAAACCTGCATAATACTTCTAAGAATATATACTAATGCAGTTCTTCTGTAGCATGTGTGCTTTGACTGGTTAGTTATATGGGAATTAATTGTCTCTAACTGTGAGACACAGAGCCACCTCAAGCTTTTTCCACTTGATGTGATTTAAACTCGCATATATACTAGTATTGCAAAGCAACATTTATCTCCTGGTAATACTCTCAAGACTTTCTGTCCTACAAGTAGAAACTGTGATTAGTGTGCATAGATCGTGACTAAATATACTGTTGTGTAAATTAATGACATTTTGTTCCCTGCTTCTTTCTCTTCGTAGAAAAGTTTTTCCATTTGTTACAGCCACCTTTAGTTTTATTGCCGTCTAGAGTAACCTTCTGTTGTCAGCACTTGGCTTTTCTTCAGTAGTCAGACATATTCTTTAACACTTCATTATTTTCCTTATTTTTTTCTTTCTAGTACTTAATTTCTCCACCAAACGTGTATTAGGAAAAAAGGAGGCCTTCTGAAAACACCTTTTCATTTTTGCTTTTGTTTACCTTTGATACATTGGACTAGATTTATTGCAAAAGGATCCTTATACAGTGTATATCGCGGGACTTAATTGTGAAGAAGTTTGCTTCTAAACATTCCCATGAAGAAAGGTGGTGGATGTTCAATTAAAAAAATTTAAAATCATTATGCAGATTGTTCTCTAAACCACAGTGAGTCGACAGTGATTCTGCTAGGTAGGGACTTCTGAGGAAGGAGTGATAAGGCGAAAGTAAACAAAGAATATGCTCTTACCGATAGTAAAATGATAGCTCTGGACATCTTGCTGCCCCAAAATATGCCACTTCAACAAGTTAGGTAGATTTTTGCTTGAAGTATTTTGTGTGGATGGCAGAATCTATAACGTAATAACTGGCTTCTGGCTCCTTTACAGAGTTCTGGTTGTTCAAAAAAGAAAGTTCTTGTTGCCCGAGTAAGTAACATCTTTTTTTTTATTTATTTATTTTTTTTACTACTTGTAGAATTTGCCCTTACTCTATAGGTGATTTGTCCAAATTTTACATAGTTCTTCCCTAATTATGTTTATCCTAATTAATATTCTCCTATTTGAGGAAAAATCAATATAAAATAACTTGCTATTTGCTCTTCGGTTAAAATTGAATGTGCTTAGCATGTTGTGGAGGAGATAGATATCTGCATTGTATAGCTTTAGACTCAGCAGTAGCCCATAAAAAGTATGTGCAAATAACCTTTTATAATAAAGCTTCGCTATTCAATGTATACATTAACAGGTCTGGGGTGGTAAATAAATAAAACCGGAGAAAAAAGTAGGCCTGTCACTGATTATAGAGTTTCCTTCTCCTAATAGCAAATTGTCTTTGTTTTATACAGGACACATCACATGTTTTGAGCAAAAGAGACTATGATGTACAGGTAAACCGCTAATGTCGCTTTTTCTGAACCACTGCTGGTGTTACAGCTCCTTGGTGTATTGCCTACAAAAAAAAAAAAGGGACATATTTTCCATAATGGAGTGTTGTGCTTAGGGTTAGGTAGTTCTTTCTTAGTAGAACTGCGTGTTTTAATTTATTACCATTAGACAAAAATGAGTTATTTATTGTTTTTTCACAGAATGAGTCATCTACTTCAAACAACAGCCACACTAACTTCCAGGTAACAACATAGCAATGAGATCATGCAGTAGACGCTATGAGCTTTCTGATAAGTTATATTTCATTTTTGAAAATTATGTTCCACTAACCTATCTGTTCTGAAGGATGCTGTTTTGGTTTGGCAGCATTTTCCCTATATTCTTATAACTTTGCACAGTTGTAAATAATGATAATGGCCCCATAATAGTCTCCTCCGTTTCTTCCCTCCACCAAGAAGGTAAGCATTGCAGGTGTTTCTTTACATAGCATTTTGTAAAAATCATTTACGAAACATAAAATAAATTCTTTTAGAATCTTTTTTAGAAACAGTCCTTCTCTAGTGATGCCAATGGCCAGATGCATAACTATTTTATTTAGAATTTAGTAACGAGGTACATTTTAGTGATTACATGTTTGTCTTGCAAACAAGGTCCGATTTTCATATTCTGTAGACTTAAGTGCTCCTGCAGTTGTTTATATGTTTTAGAATTATATGAAATTGACCTGGTCCAGAGTGACATCTGATTCTTTTGTACTGTATTGTTCTGATATTTTGTACTGTATTGGTACCCATCCGCTTCCTAGAGATCTGGAATCCCACCATGTAGATGTAACTCTCACATAGTCCTCTGTCTCAGAGAGTCTGAAATCTAATTCAGCAGTATAGTCAGAACTCTGAGCTCCAGAGTAACAATTTTCTCAATCGGTTTTCCTGATATTAACTCCCTGTATATTGTATCCAGTCACTAATTAAGTTTCATCCAAATTTATGCTTTTACAGTTATTCATACTGAGAGTTCTGAACAGATGATGTTTGTTGGTGCAGGGAAGTAGTAGAAATATTTGGTCGCTTTACTTCTCACTAGATGAAAATAACTGTTTCTTTCACAGGGTGGATCACTTATTGCATCTGGTGGTGGATCAAGTCAGGTCAGGACTTTCTCTGTTTTTATGTAGTTTTGTCCAGATAACTTCCTGGTAATTAAACTAATTAAGTTCACGACTCTGAGAATAAGTCCAGCAATTTTTGGGGGGAGATTGGTGGCGCTATGCATTAAACTGTAAATGAATTGATGCAGTTGATAGAGAAACATTTCAGATAAATTTATTAAAATCACTTCTTAGCACTGTTTAAATGTTACACATGGTTTATTGGTGAGAGCACAATGGTGATTCTCTGTACTCTTGAATATCCAATTAATTCTCTGTTGATGAGGCACCTGTCTTGGAGACATAGCACTGAGACATGTGGCGTCAGTCAGATGTAGCATCAGTCTAACTTCCAATGCAGACATTTAATGTAAAGTGTTATGCTGTTCCTCTTTGTTCTAGGCGTAGAAAAGGTCACAGGTACCCTAGTCCCACAGCCTTTCTTCCCCTAAAAACAGTTCATATCTGAAATAAGATTTTATTCTAACCTTCCACAAAGTAATAATTGTTTCTTTCTATTTTAATTTATAGGGTGGTTGCATTTGTCCTGATGGAAGCACTGGTAGCGCACAGGTAACTATTTTTCCTGAGTTTATACTGTCATCATTAAAGATGTTGAGGCTCTGGAGCAACTCCAGAGAAGAGCCACGAAGCTGGTGAAGGGGCTGGAGAACAGGCCTTATGAGAAGCGGCTGAGAGAGCTGGCGGTGTTTAGCCTAAAGAAGAGGAGGCTGAGAGGAGACCTCATTACTCTCTAAAACTACCTGAAAAGAGGTTGTAGAGAGGAGGGAGCTGGCCTCTTCTCCCTAGTGACAGGGGACAGGACAAGAGGGAATGGCGTCAAGCTCCGCCAGGGGAGATTTAGGCTAGAGATTAGGAGGAAGTTTTTCACACAGAGGGTCATTGGGCATTGGAATAGGCTACCCAGGGAGGTGGTTGATTCACCTTCCCTGGAGGTGTTTAAGGTACGGGTGGATGAGGAGTTCAGGGACATGGTTTAGTGTTAGATAGGAATGGTTGGACTCAATGATCCGATGGGTCTCTTCCAACCTTGTTGTTCTATGATTCTATGATCTACTTAATGGAGTATTTTGACTTAATCACCTAGTAAGTATGGACACCAGGGTAACACTAAACACTAGTCATAATTTCCTTCGTATGAAGAGAAAACTAAATTTCCATTAAAAAATTAAATTTCTATAAAATTAAGTGAAAGTAAAGTGGGGACCCACTCTTCAACTGTGTAATTACCATTTGACCAGTAACTTCTGTAATAGTGTTTAGTAATCAGATGCTCTGTCAGTTGACTTTTACACATTCTTTCAAAAACCAAAGTCAATATGCCCTGTATTAACGAAAGAATTTAATTGTATCCAGCTTTGGTTCCTTGTCCTTCTCACTGGTGCAATAAATCATTGTGACTAACTGTCAAAATTTGATAGATATTTCAAAAGATAATATCTTAAATCAATATTAAAACTAGTATTTCCAATAAAGGGAATTACTGCAATTTCATGATCAGTGGCACTAGATAAACTTTTTACTTAGGCAACGCCTCTGTACAATGAAAAACAGAAGGAATACAGCTACATAGGCATTATAGCCTAGCTTTACCAGGCTTCTGGCTTCATGTGGCTTTGAAGGTGAACAAGGATTCCTTTAGCTGAAAATTTGGTTTTGCAGCTTTTACTGAGGCTGTATTTACATAAACACCTTCGAACGCTGTAGTTTTCAATTTCAACAAGAATCATACTGTGGATTAATATTTCTGTAAAAAGCGTGCTATTTAAATGAACTAGTAGACAGAAATTCTGAACTTAGCTGTTATTAACATATGGCAACGGTAATCTTTGTCATTTAAAATACCGCCTCTGAGTGCAGTAATCACAACCTACATCTTAAAATACAGGCTAGACTGCTAAAATAACTAATATTGGAACTTCATTGAAGAAAAACTTTTTTTTGTTTGTCCTGTGATTATAATCCTAGATAAACAAATCCATTTCCAAGAAAAAAGGTGGAAATCTTTATGCACGTTTTCACTCTCACTGAGCCTTTTTCTCCATTAGCCTAAATTTGTGCAAGAGGCTTAGTTTTTAGCAGCAAACCATCACAACTTTTCCAGGGGGAGGACAGTGTATTTAGTTGCTAGAAACAATAATTTTCAACATGAAGAAAATAAGACATCTAAATTGGACACATTGGAAAACCAGTTCTCAGTGCATGAGTGTCCACTTTGATACAGAAAAGACTAGTATTTCAGTTTGTGATAGTATCAGCCAATAGAATTAATTCGTGTTAAACTAGGTAGCAATAGTCTTTGATCTTCATCTTCACACAAAAGTGAAGTTTGATGTTCTCTGCAAAGGAATAGACTGAATTAAAAAACAGACTTGTTTTCATTTTCAGTCCAGGGCCAACCTTCTATATAAGGCAGTAGCAGTGCCTAAGATTAGCATGTAAACATATCAGTCATGATAAGCAGGTTGGTTCTTCTGCATAAAAAAAAGCAAGGTATAGGTAGATGTACACACATTTGTATAAATAAACCTCCATTCATAAATCTTATGTAAAAGAGAACTTCCTTGAAGATTCTCCAACCCAAGAGGAAAATCCTGCCACAACCTTTCTGCTAAACTTAAACTATTAGTTACATGACTGTTTTCAAATCAGGAAAATGTTATAATTTAAGAGTCAAAGCCATATATATTTAAGCCATCTTGCTTCAAATGAAACAATGGGGTTTCTTTTGAGGATACTCATACTGCAGTAATTCCACTTTTTGTGTAATATTCATCTAAAGGCAAGACCTAAGTCTGCAAATAGCATCTAAGGAAGCAGTCTAACCATACAATAATACTTTTTGTATATAAAAGGGATGTGACAATAATAATGAGTAAAAATACAAAGTCTACAGGGTATGACATAGTTATTTTGTGATTTGGAAAAGGAAAATGAAAACTTTCTCTCTCAGGTCTTTTAGCATGAACATGAACATATATGCTACAGGTTTCCTTATGTCTAACAAAGAAACACAGTGTTCTCTTTAAATGATTGCAGTAAAGTCCTTTTTGAGAGTTGTATTTTGAAAAAAGAGAATTTCAGAAATGGACTCAATTAAATGTCTGCTTGGAAGAAAACAGCTAGTCTGTCTTTTCATTTCAGGGAGCCCCAGGTTCATCACACGGTACATATTTTGGTAACCAGGTAAACATTCAGATAAAATGCCCTATTCAGAAACTCCATCCAAATCCTTCCCCAAAAGAACAGCAAAACATAAACCAGTAACCCATTCTGACTTCTACACAGGGAAGGCCTTTCTACGTTCCTGGAGGACCCTATGGACAGGTAGTTTTCTTCCTCCCTTATCAGGACAACACAGACTCTCACCACTCTGGTTCGCAGACTGCCAGTATCATGCATGCTATGACCTGCTATAATTACATGCCTGACAGCTACCTTTTAGAGTAGAAAACCTTAATTAACCCTGATGTAGGCTGGTGGTGTGAGACATGACAGAGAACCGTATAGAATGGCATCTGCATGTTCCTTGCAGACTTCAAACATCAGCAGGTTAAGGAAATTACTGCCAGAAGAGTTCTTCCACTTTAACAGTATTGGTTGTGGTTTTCATTTAAGTGCATTAAGTCAGCTCAAAATTGAAAGAAAGTGTTTAAAGTGAAGGATACATTGGTATTTAGTCTGCAAGAAAACAGCTGATCTGAGTTTTCCTTTCAGGAAAACTGTAATGTAGCTGAACATAACTGGAAAATGGCAATTTAACTGGTATATTTCCTTTCAGGGTTCTTCCCATAGCTCATACTCTGGTAACCAGGTAAATATTATGGCCACTGTGCCTGCATAGGAACAGTCTAGAAGTCTTCATAGAGAGAACATTTCAACTACAAATGAATTTCTGCTTTCTCTACAGGGAGGCTCTTCCTCCTATTCTGGTGGACCTTACGGACAGGTAAGAGTTCTTTCTCCTTTGTAAAGGCAAAATAAACTTCTGCTGTCTTCATTCTTTTATTCCCCATATAATGGCTGTCATGAAATACAACACCCAAAAACTTACTCAATCATTTGTCATTTACAACATGAAATCTATTAGAGGAAAAGACTAAATTTTGTTTATAGCTTCCATTGAATGATCTTTCAACCAGCTAAGAAAATTACAGATAAGACATTCCTTGTTCTTCAACAATATTGGCCAAAAGTGAGAGTCAGATATATTGCTATTTATATCATCCTGTCTGGAAGAAAACAGCTAGTCTCTGTTTTCATTTCAGGGAGCCCCAGGTTCATCACACGGTACATATTTTGGTAACCAGGTAAACATTCAGATAAAATGCCCTATTCAGAAACTCCATCCAAATCCTCCCCCAAAAGAACAGCAAAACATAAACCAGTAACCCATTCTGTCTCCTGCACAGGGAGGGCCTTACTTCATTCCTGGAGAATCCTATGGACAGGTAGTTTTCTTCCTCCCTTATCACAGACTCCCACCACTCTGGTTTGCAGACTGCCAGTATCATGCATGCTATGACCTGCTATAATTACATGCCTGACAGCTGCCTTTTAGAGTAGAAAACCTTAATTAACCCTGATGTAGGCTGGTGGTGTGAGACATGACAGAGAACCGTATAGAATGGCATCTGCATGTTCCTTGCAGACTTCAAACTTCAGCACGTTAAGGAAATTACTGCCAGAAGAGTTCTTCCATTTTAATGGTATTGGTTGTGGTTTTTATTTAGGTACATAAAAGTTAGCTCAAAATTGAGAGAAAGGGCTTAAAGTGAGATATAGATAATTATTTGAATACTCATCTTGCCTGCAAGAAAACAGCTAGTTTATGTTTTCCCTTCAGGAGGGCCCAGGTTCTTCCCACAGCTCTTACTCTGGTAACCAGGTAAATATTGTGGCCACTGTGCCTGCACAGGAACAGTCTAGAAGTCTTCATTGAGAGAACACTTCAACTACAAAACAATGATTTTTGTTTTCTCTACAGGGAGGCTCTTCCTCCTATCCTGGTGGATCTTATGGACAGGTAAGAGTTCTTCCTCCTTTGTAAAGGCAAAACAAACTTGTTAAGGCAAAGTCAAAACAAACTTTTCTGTACAGGGAGGGTCTTCTGCCTATGACAGCAGCAGTGAATCCTATGGACAGGTAAATACTCTTTTTTTTCTCTCTCTACAAAGGATGCTGAGGGCTAGTAGTACCCTGGCCTCTATTTTGGCTCTTACTGTATTTTAATAAAGGTGGGATTTTTATTTGCAGAGTGAATTTGCTTATATTTTCAACTAAGTAGCCTGAAAATTTATAGGGGAATAAAAAGTGGGATGCCTTCAACCATTAAAGCTTTTTCTCCTCAACAATGCTCGCTGTGATCATCTGCAAGATTAAGGTGTCTTCAAAAGTGGAAATAACATATTTTTAACTCGCATCCTGAATTAGCATTTCACAGGGACATACCTATGATTTGCAAAATAGCCATTCTGATAACTAAGTAAATATTTATAATTTTAAATGTCTCTAGAAGGAGATCCCTATATTAAGCATCAAAAAGAAAAAAAAGAAAACTTCTGTTTGCAATATGATTTTTTTTTTTCCTGAACAGGGTGCGTCTTCCACATATACTGGTGCTGGATCTTATGGTCAGGTAAATATTATTTTTTTCACACATCAAAAGCTTAAGCTTGCTGTATGGGTTCTTACATGCATTGTGTCATATATTTCAATTATTTTTAAGTGATGAGCATGGAAATGCCATTTTACCTCTTGTTTCCTTTCACTTTTACTAACCTCTTTACAAAACCAAATGCTTCCATAATAGAGGGAAAGTGATCTACTAGTCACACTATTCTGCTATTGTGATTTGCATAGCAGTACATTTTGACTAGACAAAATAATACAGAATTACGTATTAAAAACACATAATCCAGATTGCCTTTTCATAGAAAATTGTGTTGCATTGCTGTTTCTAGTGCAGGATCTAGAAAGCAAGCATAGGTAATCGGATATTTAAATAAAAAGAATAGTTAATTTTGCAAGCTGACTTTATCTAAAATTTTTCCATATAAAAATCTATGTTTACAAGGAGGGATTTTTTTTTAATCTTTTCTGCTCCAGTTATGGTCCTCTAAGAATCCTTTTTATATGGAAATAAATGTTTTATATTATTTTACAGGATTCACCTCCCATACCAAGCAGTGAAAATGATGAAAGCGTAAGCATTTCTTCTCAAGTATTTCAATATCAGAATGTACTGCTTTTTAAAGTATTTCAGTGCTTAACATGGGCCTTTACCTTGTCTCATCAACTTATCTTCAAGAGCTCCTTCATAGTACATTCTAATCATCTGTGTTTTTTAATAATTTTCTGCAATAACTTCTTTGAAGTTATGCTGTTTCTATAGAACAAGGAAACTGTCACATTATTGTGCTATAGTGTCATAGAATCACCAGGGTGGAAAAGACCCACTGGATCATTGAGATACCATTCCTATCTGCCACTAAACCACATCCCTGAGCACCTCGTCTACACATCTTCTAAATACCTCCAGGGATGGTGACTCAACCACCTCACTGGGCAGCCTCTACCAGTGTCCAATGACCCTTTCCATGAAAAGTTTTTTTTCCCTGACATCCAGTCTGAACCTTTCCTGGCAGAGCCTGAGGCCATTCCCTCTTGTCCTGTCCCCTGTCACTTGGGAGAAGAGGCCAGCTCCCTCCTCTCTACAACCGCCTTTCAGGTAGTTGTAGAGGGCAATAAGGTCTCCCCTCAACCTTGTCTTCTCAAGGCTAAACACCACCATTTCCCTCAGTTGTTACTCATAAGACTTGTCCTCCAGCCCCTTCAGCAGCCTCATTGCTCTTCTCTGGACATGCTCCAGAGCCTCAACATACTTCTTGCAACAAGGGGGACTTGGCAAATTAAAATTGCAGTTACAGTGATTCCGACCTGTAACAATCCCATTTTTTCCATCAGTTATTAAAAGTAGCATTTATAAAGTAAGCTCTTTTTTAATTCAAAATTTCCATTGAAACTGAATATTAGTATTGACTCATGTTATACAAAACAATCAGATATTTACTTCCAGCAATTTAATTTGCCTATCTTTTCACTGTATTTAATAAAATAATACTAATTTAGCACTACAACAACCACATTCTCTGTATGTCAGATCAGCAATTCCAGTTCTTGAGGGTTATTTTCAGTGATTTCTTAAATTCCATGTATGTTTATTATTCAGGAGTCTCGCTACAATTCCCACAAATTAAAGTGTTCAAATTTAATTGTCTTGAATTTCAAAGTAAATCTGCATTTTCATTTTCCTTGTTTTTTGAGAAAACACATCATATTTGATCCTTCATCATTATCTTGCTTTGTTGTTTTTCTGCAATACAATTTCCTTTATCAATACTGTACAGACTAGTTCCTTCTCTTCCCATCTCAAATTCTCATGACATTTCATCTGTGTTTTTCCAATGTCAGACATGAAAGATTCAATTTCTTTCACCCATGTATTGAATAGGAATGGTCTGTTTTCACATAGTGTGGTGAGGACTGCTTGCTTTTCTTTAAGAACCTGACTTTTCTCCTTACTAAAGTACAATTTCTATTAATTCTGGTGAAGCTGTTTATAAAATTTCCAGGCTTAACTTCTCATAGTCCTGAGTAATTTATTAAACTTTCACTGGATTTCTAATAATTCTCTTTTCCAGTGTCCTGGTTTGTAGGAAATTGCTTCCAAAAG
This sequence comes from Coccyzus lansbergi, assembly GCA_033558105.1. NCBI lineage: Eukaryota > Metazoa > Chordata > Aves > Cuculiformes > Coccyzidae > Coccyzus > Coccyzus lansbergi. The sequence goes on along the minus strand of JAUMJK010001738.1, from coordinate 113,468 downwards.
TTTTTATAAATTCAGCTGTGCAGTTCAGCCACAAGTACAGTATGGTATTACTTTCCACACAGTTTCTGTATCAAAATCTTCTTGTACATAATCAGCAAATCTAAAATATGAAAGAAATTAAGGCATAATGGCTATCACCAGTACATGAGTCCATGGCATTTTTGAGTATCACTGAGATAATAAAAAATCCATAGCTTGGAAAGTGCCGGCGTTTTCCTGTACAGCATTCAATGAGGAAATAATATTGACTGAGATATGATCTCATTCCTTTGGTAGACTGTGTGAGGATTTGGCTTTCTAAATTACCAAATGCCATCCTCCAGAAATGAGCAGAGAAATAACTTGAAAAGAATGCTGCTCATCCTACAGCCTATGCCTTTAACCTTCCCAACAAGTCATTCAAACAAGCAATTTTCTTTGCCTTCCACCCTTTCTTAGAAAAAAAAATGGAAATATTTGCATGCAATAACTGGATTCTAATGGTTTTTTTTAGGATTCCACCTTGTCATCTGGCAGCCGGCAGAGTGAACGGGTAAGCACTCCTTCCTTACAAGTTGCCAAGATGTCTGCCCAGTGCTTGGCAACTACTAGTCACCTAAATTAGCTCTGGTGAGGGAGCTGGTGTGGCAGCTCCCAGTGTGGGACAGAAAGTCTTCAGGCACAGAGGGAATGAGAATATGGCTAAAGTCTTAAAAGTACTGTTAGAAATCCAGCTGATCTTGAGTTGTGTTCTTGAATCTCAAACTCTCTTTACAAACACTACCACAATTTACTTGTTCAGGTTCCTGTTTTCGTTTTTTGTTTTTTTTTTTTTTAACTCATTGCTTGACTGCAAAAGGCTTTGGGCCCATGATTTTGTCCAACATTTGTTCTAAGTGAAATCCTTTATTTTGTTGTGCTATGTGACTTCCTAATGAGGGTTTTCATTTTTCTGTCATTTTTACATGGCATCCATTTTACTTATTCTAATAAGTAAATGACAGACTGAGAAATTGTCTTGATGCAGATATAACAACTCTTTAATTCTTGTATCCAAAAGAAGTTCTTTCATCAAGAGAGTAAATGTTTTATACAGAAAGACAATTTTTCTTATTGTTGTTCTTAAACAATCCATGAGAGAAAATTAAGGAATATGGAAAAGCAAAGAGAATTACTCATCTTCCATCCTGATTTTTCCATACTACTAAGGAAAGGAAGATTTTGGGTTTTTCATGTAATTTCAATACATTTTTCCAGGATATTTATTCCCCAGGAGGCAGCCAGTCAGGTGGACATGTAAGCATCTATTTTATTCATTATTTTCAGTTCCCTTCAAAAATCACCATTCTATTTAAAAAATATCTTGTCGAGTTAATTGTAGCCAACTGCTTATCTCCTAGAATTTCTCATGACATATGGCATCGTATCTTGTGAAACCAAATAACAAATTGTTTTTTTAAAAAACAAAAATAATAAAAAAACCAAGTCTGTATGACTATTTAACAACAAAGTCTGGTTTTCCAGAAGCCAGATTAAATGAAAACAAATTTTGTCTGCTTTTTACAGGGATCATCTTCTCAAGGTGGTGGCTACTCTAGTGGACAGGTAAATACTAACTCTTTGTGGGTTTGACCTAAAGTATCAATTACATAAAAGCTTGAGGACTTGTATCACAGGATTTTTTTTAATCTACGAACAAAGTTCAGTTGGTACTTAAATACCTTTTTCTTATATATTTATATGTAAAAGTTCCAAGTGTAAGATGAGTAGTTAAAATACAATTCATATATTAACTGATATTCTAGCACCAAGAAACAAATGCAAATCATAATATAAATTAATACCAACTATTATAAAAAAATATATATTAAGTTACTTTTATTTTTTCCAGGGCTCATCTTCAACAGGAAGCAGTCAGCCTAGTGGACAGGTGGGAAGTCTTTATTCAGTGTTGGGGTTTTTTTGTTGTGGGTTCTTTCCCCACCTCCCCACCCGCCATGTACATATTTCAAGACAGTATTACCAGGCTGATAACACTTTACTTTCCTGACTACTGTGGTGTTCTTTTTAATTTTCATTAACCTTTCTATAGATAAAATTTGTTCCTAACCAGACAGAAAGTTTTAAATACATACTAGAGAGTAAAAGACAATGCCTTATAATCAAACATTTACATCAAACTTAAATCCTATTTTTATTTTTTGTAAACATTTTTTAACATCTATAGGGCAGCCAGTGGACAAGTGTGCTTTTTTTTCTCCAAACTCGTCAGCTGTTCTAGCATAAGGCACTCATCATTTTCTGCACATATCTTTCCTTTGCAAGAACTCTTCCTTCACCACTTTCCCTTCTGCCCAAAGCCTCAGAAAAACTTCATTTTATTTACTCTATGTCATTTAGACACCTCGCAGGCCAGAGTAGCCAATAGTAACTGTGTCTGAATGGCAGCTGCACTGGAGATTCTGTACCTGCTGTGGTGCTAAACATTTTTCTTCCTACACATTCCATACAGATTGAACCTGGAAAGAGGCACTGAATGGTGAACCCCTGGTTACCTCTTCGTTTTATCAGAAGAGAAATCTCGTAGCAGGCCTCCACTGGAAATCAGAAATTATTGTATGCAATTCATTAGTAGAACTTAACCATGGTTTTGGCAAAAAAAAAAAAAAAAAAGGAACATTCTAGGAAAGAATAGTTTTCAGCCAAACTGAGTGAGGATTGTTAAGTACAGGGATTTCTGGTCCATCAGATCAGAAGTGAAGAAAGCTTGCTTAAGTAGCCCATTTCATTGTTACATTCATACAGAAAAAATGTGAAAGACAAGTGAGAATATTACTTAGGAACAAATAAACTATTGGTTACTCATTTTTCTCAGGGCTCTACTTCAGGAGGCAGCCAGTCTGGCGGACAGGTACGCTTTTCTTTGGCACAAGTGACCCATGTGGAGAGTGCCAGGCACTCACAATTTACTCTGTGAATCTTTCCTTTGCAAGAACCCTTTTCCATCAGCACCCTCCTTTTTGATCAAGGCCTCAACAACACCTCATTTTCTTTTCATATGTTGTTCAGATGCCCTGTGTGCCAGAGTAGCTGATAGGAACTGTCTGAATGGAAGCTGTATTGGAGATTCAGTACCTCCTGTGCTCCTAAACATTTTTCTTCCTACATGTTCCATGCTGAGAGAATGTGGAAAGCGAGGCACTGAATAGTGAACCCCTGGCCTCCTCTCTGTTAGTTTTATCAGAGGAGAAATCACCTATGACTGCAAGTCATCTTTAGTGATTTCTGTAACATCTTCAGTATGAGTGGATACTGTTTGTGTTCCAGGTGCTCTGCCCTCTTAAAAAAAAAAAAAAAAAAAGCTTTCTGTAGAACTACTTGGAACTATTTACTCATCTTTTTGGTAAGGGAAGTTTTTAGGGTAGTGACTGTAGATAACAAATTTTAAGATAAGAAAATTAGAATGTTTTGCCCTATCAGGGCAATAAGTGCAGGAGTAGTTACATAGGATGAAGAGAACAAAAAATAGACAAATTTCTAGAATTTGGGCATTTGAGCAGTTATGAATGTAATATTATGGCTTGCATCCCATGGATAATAGAAGAAATAATCCAAGTGGTAGCTGAAGTCCTTTTCAGTCCTGTCCTCTTGATAACTTAAATGTTTTCTGCATTGTTTACAGGCTGGATGTGATTGTTCAGGGGGAAGTACTGTAAGTGTTATTTGTTCATTATATATTTTTTGTGCTAAATTATTTAATTGGAAAATTATTTGTGGTCCAGTCTATTTCTAATTTATGTATTTGAATGTACTCTTAATTTTATATTAATTTTTCATTTGGTGACTTATTGCTCACATGATAGGAGTTATTTCTCATTATGTCAAGATGAAGAATTCAGAATCATTGAATCATTTAGGTTGGAGAAGACCTTTAAGACCATCAGGCCCAACTATAAACCTACTATTGCCAAGCCCACTACTAAATCATGTCCTTAAGTGCCACATCTACATGTCTTTAAGATATTTCCAGGGATGGTGGCTCCACCACTTCCCTGGGCAGCCTGTTCCAATGCTTGGCAACCCTTTCAGAGAAGAAATTTTTCCTGATATTCAATCTAAACCTTTTCTAACCCTATCTAAACTTTTTCTCCTGTCCTATCACCACTTACTTGGGTAAAGAGTTGTAGAGCATGATAAGGTCTCCCTTCAGCCTTTCTGTCTCCAAACTGAACAGCCCCAGTTCCCTCAGCTGCTCCTCATAACATTTGTGCTGCAGATCCTTCACCAGTTTCATTGCCCTTCTCTAGACATGCTCCAGTACCTCAATGTCTTTCTTGTACTGAGGGGCCCAAAACTGAACACAGAATTCAAGGTCCGGCCTCACCAGTGCTGAGTATGGGGAGTGATCACTGCCCTCATCCTCCTGGCTACACCATGTCCAATAAAAGCCAGAATATCCTCAAAGGTGACATCAAGCCGTGTTCTCTGAGCAGCGACTTTCAGTCATACAGTGTTTACAGATGTGTATCTCTACTCAAAAAACCCAACCCTTGCATTAAACAGCAGAAGTAACTGAAAAAAAATCTGTCATTAAGGGAAGCTAAAATAATATTGACTCTACAAAGTTGCTAGCAATAAAAAAATTTTCTCAGAAATCAATTTTTACCAAATTAAAATAAGAACCAAAATATATGAGCTGCTTCTCATTTGTACTTTTAAGTCCATATGAAATTATTTCAAAGAAAGTCATGTGTGGTCAATCAGCGTGTAGTTCATAAAGGGCATTCCTGCACCTTGGGTAGCATTTTTATTTTCTAGGCAATGAGTCATGGGTAGGTACAAATTGATGCTTTATGATATATGGTCTTTCAGGCCAAAAGAAGACTATTCGCTATGTTGGCAAAATAAGATAAGTGAGTGAACTGTAAATTTAATTTCATTTCAGACTGTGATGTTCTTCCTTCAAGATACAATAGAATGGATATTCTAAGGTTTTGTTTCATATGTAGTTTATGACCAAAGACAAAGGCTGATTTTGTCTCTTCCTTCTTTCTTTTTTGTTTTTCCTCTTACAGGGTGGATCCCCTACCTTAGTCAGAAGTGATGCCTCTGCAAATGTAAGCAACATTAATCATGTTTTAAGGGTGTCCTATGTTTGTTTTGTCAGTATAATGGCTAGAGAGATTAAAAGAAGTCAGTACGTAGTAGAAGTCATACAATTGTGGAAATAATTACTTTAGTTACAATTAAAAATACGCAAAGGATATTCATACAGCACTCAGTTTCACTTTCTGTTTGAAATAGCATTCATTCAAAGAGAAGTCTTAGAAATTTACATAGAAATTTATATACTGCTGGCCTTCAAGCAGCTTTGCTTAAAAATAGTTCTGTTAGAGAAAAATAACTGGTTTCTTTTTTTTTTTCCCCCCAGGACTCATCTTCTTCTGGAGGCAGCCAGTACAGTAGCCAAGTAAGTACTCATTCAAAAAAAAAAAGCTAGCTTGCCACTTCTGAAAATTATGGTTATTCACAATCTCAATTAAATTCAGTTTTGAAATGGGAAATATGCTTAAAGAGCAAAAAACTGAATAAATTAAGTTCACCATGGAGTTTGATACATGATCAAACTTACATACAATGGCTTTTTTTTTCTGCATATATTAGTGCCCTTGGCTTTGTGAAACGTGCATAATGAAGCTCACTCAAAAAATAAAAGTGTGGAAATAATGAACCAAAATGCAGCATTTTTTTATTCCTACCACTCCCAATTCCATTAAGAAAAAAAAACAAATCTAATCTTCCCTATTTAAAGAGATCTCTTGTTCTATGAGGTTGTAGTAAACATGCTTGGTTTGGTTTTCAGCATCCTGTTAGGTAGCCAGTATTTTACTCCTAGCTTTAGCCTGGGATTCATCTTTCCAGTTAAAGAAATACCATTCTCCAGAAATTAACAGAGAAAGAACTTGAAAGAATGCTGCTTTAACCATCCCAACAAATCACAAAGGAAAAACAGTAGGGTGTTTTGCCTTCCGCTCTTGCTCGGGTATTTCCCCAAGTTGCCTTGTAAAGCCTAAACTCCAGTTACTAAAAGCATTCTGAAAGTCCTGCTCATCTGCCTTCACCCTTTAGCTTTGCTCTCTTGCTTCTACTGTCCTGGGAGAGTCATGTTTTGATTTAAGGAAATTCTACAGCAGTTAATTATGGTTAAAAAATTAACCATAAAATACCTATTTGTATTCTTTATAGGATTCACATTCTTCTGGAGCTAGTCAGTATGGTGGACATGTAAGCTTTTACTTTTAATATTTTATGATATACTTGTTCTACTATTAATTGATTCTTATCAAGCAAAGGATTATACAGGTATCTACCTCAATTTAATATTTCAAGCAACTTTATAGTGATCTAATCTCTATAGTAATACTGTGAATTCAAGGAAGGCAAAAATTTTAGTTTATCCTGGGAAGTTTACAAATAAATGGTCAAAAAATAAAATACAGACAACTTTTCCACTAATCTCCATTAATTAAATACTCAGAAATAATTGATTTTCAATACTTTTCTAGGGTCCATCTTCTTATGGAGGCAGCCATTATGGTGGACAAGTATGTATTAATAGTTCCCGTTTGTGTGGGTTTGACTTGTGCAAATTTGTAGTTTATTCATTGTCTGTCTGGTTGTCTACCCTGGCTTTACTTATCTCAGTCTAAATTTTTCTCAGTAAATCTTTCTCTGTAACATTATGGTGCTTCTACAACTCAGCTAAGCAAGTTCAGATCAAGGCTGTTATTTCAGGTTAAGAAAATGTGAAATACGTGATTGACTGAATTGGTTCCTGAAGTTTGCAGGACTAGAGGTCATGTCTTTCTGAAGTAAATGAGTACTTCATGAAGCTGACCAAAATTTTTAAAAGCCTAGTGGATTTATTTTATGATTCTTCAAATGAGTGTAAAGAAGTTTCAGCTTCCTTTCTTCTGTCAATATTCAGGGTTCACCTTCCTCAGGAAGCAGCCAGTATGGTGGGCAGGTGAGAATTCTTCCTTGTAGTATTTGCTATTTTATCCAAGAGACTTGGTGGTTCTCTGTGTAAAAGAAACTTTCAAGGACATGGACTTTTTTTTCATTATTTAATGTATTGCTAGATGTATAGTAGTTATGAATGTATGTGAAACAAAGCCGGGGAGAGTTTTTAGGAGATGTAATTTCTGATGCATCATGGTAAACACAGATGAGTCTCACTCCTTTTTGCATGGTCTGGATCAGTCCACTTAGATTTGCACTGAAAGAAATCAGGTACTTCGTCTTCACATGGAGCATGATTTAAAGGAGTTCTATGATACGGATACTGAGATAATTTCATTCTTTTTATTCAGAGCTCATCATATTCAGGAGGCAGCCAGTATGGAGGACAGGTAAGAATCTCTTCCTGTGTAGTCCTTATCCTAACACCCATCTTCTACATCAAAATCTGGTACTCTTCTACTGACTGAAAAAAAAAATATTTTAAGTAAACTCTGTTTATATGGTAGTAGATGATGAAGTATCTAAAGATATATGATCTCAAACAATACAAAACCTATGAAAGGCCAGTACTTCTCTTTTATCACAGCAAAAGCAGTTCTGGCCTTCTCCTACCCTCTGATCTGCTCTCCTCGTTCTGGACCCGCTCCCCTTCTGCTGCTGTCATGTTTTCTCAGCTCTATCAATAAGGTGTGTCTGGAAGTAGATTGCATTCCTTGTCTACCTCAAACTCTGGAATAACTCACTTCCTTCAGCAAAATGCAATATTGGAGTGATATCAGCAAAGTGATATGTCTCAAGAGGGGAGCAGAGGAGAAGAGCAGTTGTTAAGAGGTGTTCCATGCCATTGCAGAATGAAGGATGATGGATAGGGTTCCTACTGCTGCATAGTGTTAGAGCCTTTAATATGAAATCCCCAACAAACATGTCTTGCCCTCTGAAAACATCTGTCAGATTTTTTTGGAGGGGGAATTTGAGGAGAAAAAGTATTCCAGTCCAAACACAGTCTCCCTAAACTAGGTAAATACTACTCCTAATAGCTCAGGATCAGTATCATGGAAGATTAATTTGTCAGAGACCATCTCTAATTTGCATAGAACACATAAACATGAGTGTTTATCTTTCTGTAACCTTCCATCGTACAACAAAGAAAGAAGATAGTCCTTCTTTCAAAAACCCTTAACATAGCTTTTTGATAGAGAATTAATTGGCACCTTTTTTTTCAGGGTCCATCTTCCTCAGGAGGCAGCCATTATGCAGGAGGACAGGTGAGAATTGTTTTTCTCTGTATGCATTGCTTTCTCAACTGTTTGCTTTTATTTCTTTTTCTATATATGTTGGGGTTTTTTTAAAAAAATGAATATTTATTAAAGGGGTGGCTTAAATCAAAACAGTGTTTATGCAGAATAGATGAATATACAGCCTTCTGCTGTTTCAGCCCACTTGGGAAAGCAAAACACAAGAGGCTTCTCTGAGCACTCGATGTGGTGCAGCAACACTACTCGCACCTGCCTGAAGCTGGCTTTGATTTAAACTTCATTGTTCTGCTTAAACAGTTGCCATTGTAAAGACCAGCAGATTTCAGTATGATAATAAAGGAAGTGTTCACATTCCTGTGACATTTAAATCCATGGAAGACAAATAATCATGTGGTTTTGTGATAGGTCATAAGTTAAACAATGTCCAATAAAGAGATGAGAAAGCATTTATATTTAAAGTATAGCTTCTTAAGGAAGCAGTCAAATTAGTGGACGGGTAAAACTTCAACTTTCATACTCTCTGCAGTTTTGGTACACAGTTCATTTGTAAAACTTAACCATATTTTGGCAAAAAAAAAGGAACATTCTAGGAAAGAATCGCTTTTAAGCCAAACTGAGTGAGGATTGTTAAGTACAGGGATTTCTGGTCCATCAGATCAGAAGTGAATGATACAGGGACCTGTGTGACTCCATGGAAAAGCTTCCCTAAGAAGACCATTTCATTGTTACATTCATACAGAAAAAATGTGAAAGACTAAAGACCACAGAATATAAGTGAGAATGTTACTTAGGAAGAGAGAAATAATTGGTTACTCATTTTTTCCAGGGCTCTCCTTCAGGAGGCAGCCAGTTTGGCGGACAGGTAAGCTTTTCTTTCTCCATGCTGGTCACTTGTGCCAGTGTCAGGCACTCAAGATTTACTCTGTGCATCTTTCCTTTGCAAGAACTCTTTTCCATCAGCATCCTCCTTTTTGATCAAGGCCTCAACAACACTTCATTTTCTTTTCCCATGTTGTTCAGACGCCCTGTGTGCCAGAGTAGCTGATAGGAACTGTCTGAATGGAAGCTGTATTGGAGATTTGGTACCTGTTGTGTTCCTAAACATTTTCCATCCTACACGTTCCGTGCAGAGAGAATGTGGAAAGAGAGGCACTGAATAGTGAACCCCTGGCCTCCTCTGAGTTAGTTTTATCAGAGGAGAAATCACCTAACAGGCCTCCACTGCAAGTCATCTTTAGTGATTCCTGTAACACCTTTAGCATGAGAGGGTACTGCATGTGTTCCAGGCGCCCTGCCTTCTCGAGGGAAAAAACAATATCCTGATTTCTGTACAAGTTCTCCAAAATTTTTACCCCTCCTTTTGGTAAGGAAGGTTTTTACTGCAAGTTTAAATTAGAAGACTGTATTTAAAATTTTGATCAGTAAGTGCACAGCTAGCCTGAAAGAACAATGGCGAGAGAAAGAAACTACATTTTTGATAGGGCTTGGTGAATCTGTGAGTATGACTTTAGGATCTATTTTCTTCAGTAGCAAATGTGAGTTTGATTTACTAATTCAGAGGCCTCTTCCAGTCATAGATTCAGGAAAATTAGTTTGTTTGTATTTTGTACAGGGTGGATGTGTGTGCCCAGGTGGAGTTCCAGTAAGTATTTTTTGTCTTTGTATAATTTTCATAGCGTGTACACATTCCACAATATCGCTAAGGAACTAAGTTTCTTGAAATAATTCTTTCTGTGAATTTATGATGAAGGGTTTTTTCACAATGTGCTAAAATGATGAATTTTGAACCTGCTGAGGACAAAAATATTGACTAATAGCTGTAGTATTGTATTCAAATCTATCTACTCAGATGCACTTCTGATATCAAACAAATATATGGGAAAGAATTAGCAATTTCCCCACCCTGGATCAAATAAGTCATAATGTTCTCTAGTATCTATATTAAAGGAAGGTCAGTGCTAAGTCTGTAAAATATCCAGACATGAAAAACTACTTCAAAGCACTTAATTTATTTTGATTTGTAAGAAACGTCTGAGACTTTTCTAAGAATCTGCTTCCCAAATATCTTCTAGGATATCTGCTGGTCTTTAGACAAAAGTGTGTAATAGTACTTTCCTTATGATGGCTATTAACAGTATGATCAAGCTAGTGGAGCTTAGATCTAAAATTTCAGCCCAAAACACTTCCAAGTGGGAGGAGAGCTGCACATTTAAAAAGTTAAAACTATTTCCATTTTTTTCTGTCTAATTATTTTATTATCTATAGTTTTATAAACACTTTAAAAAACAAACAAAATTAAATTAATCCACTCTTAATTTTCTGAAATTAAGCTAATTTAATTTTGAGGGAGGTTTCAGTTATCTGTTCCCTCAATATAGTTAACATTCTTTCATATGACTACTTTTCTGCCTCGGGTTATGAAATCAGGAAAAACTGACAGGCTAAGGGACTCAGAAGAGCAGAAAACAACATATAAATTATCAGATTATTTCTCCTTACAAGCAAATAACCTGAAGGAATAGGGAAGAATTGACATTAAATCCTTTACTTGTTTAATCACCAAATAGAAAAGTATACTAGTTACCAGAGTAAATGACTTGATTGTGGCAATAGGTCAGTGTGTTCTTTCCTTTTTCCTCTACATGACATTGAATGTAATAAGGAGTAAACATCACAACTTTTGTTGAATATAGGGCTCTTTTGGAGGAAACAGCTACCATGGTGGTCATGTAGGCAATTTGTCCTTAACATTTTTACAGACTACTCAGGAATGAGCATGGCTCAGTTGCCCCAATACCGTTTAATATTAAGCTCAGTTTAGTCATAGAGATAGGGACAATAAATTTCAGGAAGTGCAGGTGGCTTTTTTTTAAATCGCTCTTGACATTTGAATTACATCTTTCTATATACTAGAGCCAAGATTTTACTTTGTAGTTACAGAAGCATTCTTACCTCAAAAAAGTTACTGAGGTGTCATTCACAGGATTCATCTCATTGCAAAACCCACTAATATAATGTGCGGATAAGCAGGCATTTGTCACTGCATTAATAACAGCGTAAAGTTCTTCCAGATAATCAGTGTCAGGAGTATCATTTAGATTAGGTTTAGGTGTTTTTTATGCCATATGGTATTTAAAAGAATTATATACACGAGTTTCACATTCTTTTTACAGGGTTCATCGTTTTCTGGAAGCAGACAGTATGGTGGACAGGCAAGCAATTTTTCTTTGTTTTCAACATCTTCTTCCTACTTTCTGTTTATTAAATGAAAATACAATACAGTGCATATACCGCCAGTTTTTTCAGAGTCATTTCACTGCCAACAAATATTTGAAAATAGGGGTCATTTTCATTAGTTTTACTCTGTTCACAATGTTTTACTCTGCTATACAAAAAAAAAAAAAAAAAAAAACAAAAAAAAAAAAAACCATTTCTTTTTACTCCATTGGCAAGCATTTGAGCTCAATACCACTCTGTTAGGAAGATAACTTCTTGTAGCATGGACAGGATTTTTTACAGCTGCAAAACAATTTTTTCCCAAATCACTGACTTGGAATAATAATGATTCCCTTAAAATAATACACATTATGTGCTCTGAACATGTTTGACCTAGAAGAAAATCACAAATAAAGTACTCTTTTTCTCTTTTTATTTTTTTCCTGTCTTGAGCAGAGCCATACTTAAAGGCACTTTATAGCTGTATAGGTATGACAGAGAATAGTCTTAGCAAGACTTTTGTGACTGTTTACCAAATTTACTACTTTAAACTGTTAAAGAACTTACAGGAACTAAGTCAGAAGTCTTTCCCTGTATCTTGTTAGATTAATTCACTTTCCAGATTCCTACCGAGATCTCCTGTCAAAAGGTCCTTCCTTTGTGTTTCACTTTGAAAAACAAAAACAAAACAAAAAAAAACCCAACAAAATGAAACCCACAACTGAGTAACTGCTGTTATTCCACCAATGGTTAAGCACTTAAGTTTCCTGTGATTTTTTCAATAGGGATCTTCTCCCTCAGGAAGCAGCCAGTATGGTCCTCAGGTGAATATATTCCTTCCTATCCCATCACTCCTCTTCCCCTGTATTGTCTGGATCAGGCCACTTACTCGCTGCTTAAAGTTACTCTCATTTGGCCATTTTACTGAGCTTATGTAGTTGAGGTAATATCAAATAAAGTCATTTCAGCAAGCTGGATGAAAGGAACTGGTTGTAATGAATTACTGTTCTGTGTAAAACATTCCTTTGAACATACCATAATCACCATACTGTATTTCATTATACTGCTATCTTGATTCAAAATAACAACTTGCCATTGTTTTGGTGTGCAGTAGATAGCTGAAGTTTTAGGTCCTCCTAAACCTTTTGTTCAAACAACTTCCAAATAAGTTTGTCCTAGTACTGCACCAATTGTCTTAAGACAATGATAGAAGACTTCTTCATCTGATTAATAGATGTTTTGCTTACTATAGGGCTCATATCCTTCTGGAGGTAGACAACATGGCAAACCTGTAAGTAAAAAACTGTCAAGTTTATCTTTGTTTTTTATTATAAGCCTGTTAATTATATGCAATTAGTTACAGACTTGATTTTTTTTTTCCTGAGAATAACTTAAATATGCAAAGAGTGTCATGATTTAATTATCTGGGATAATCTCAACAAATGCAAACACAATATCTATTTTTACACAGTTTCATATTTTTAAGCCGGCATTTTACTCTATAACTGGACTTCTAGTGAATCTCTGGATGAGTTTTTGTAATCACAAAATTAGATTAAGTTTTGATGGGGTTTTGATTTTGTTGGTTTTGGGGGGAGGTTTTGTGTAGGTACTCAGGAGCAGTTATTTCTGTTTAAATTTATAGTAATCACACATTGTACTCACGGCTCACTTTTCACTGATTCATTGGTTCTGAAGTATTTCTGGATTGCTTTGAAGAAAATACTTTTTTTCTTTTATAAGGGATTAATAGTTGATATTTGACTGTGTATTTTCATCTTCTCTCATGTCGGACAACTTTTTTTACTGTGCAATTTAGACCTTGCTCTTGTTGTCATTCAATGGCAGGAGATTTAAATAAGCACACACTACGTTTTAGCTTATTTCTTACAGAAAATAAGGTGCATCTATCTGTTATTAAAAAGTGGGCACAGAAGTTACATTTTCTTATACAGTAATCATAGAGGTGAAACATTTCTGTACCATATTTGATAGCACTTCTTAAAGAGTCAATGCTTGGAGATGTACTGTTAGCAATGCCGTTCAAATAAGCAGAGCAACTTTGCCAGAAAACTGAATAAGATTCTTGTAGAACATCTCATTTTCAGTATCTACCTTATTAGAGTTTTCAGGTGGGGCTGTAAAGGACTCTAATATTAACCACCCCTACCTCCCTGAAAAGAAAAACTTAACTGTAGACTAGTTCCAGATTAATTAATGTTTAATTGGACCTGATTATTATATCCTTTCTATATATTAAACATACGATGACTACAAAACAGGTCTTTCTTCTTGAACTCCGAATTAAATTCTGACAAATAAATCATTCAGAAGAATACTTGTAACAGAAAGATGTGAAACATCTGTTTTTCAAACAAGCTTTTCCCCAGGATTTTTGGATGGACACAAAATAGTGTTCATTACCCTGGTACTTTATTCCAGACAGCAAGAATGTACTGAAGTGCAAACCAGCTTAGGCTTGAAAATGGGTATCTTTTTTCAGGGTTCGTCTTTCTCAGGAGGCAGCAATCAAGGAAAGCCAGTAAGAATATTCTTCTTTCAGTATTCCACAATCAAAATAGAAATGTGGATATTGATATTTAAAATAGGTAACAGTAATGAGGGTGATATTTAAAATAAAGTTACAACTGTAAATGTCTGAGAAAACTGGCCAGTAAAAACTGGAGTATTCCATTCAAACTTGAACCTTGGGATAAGATAGAGTTCATTCCTCCCATAGCAAAGTTTCGATGTACTCTGTTACTTGCTTACAGGAACACGCTTGGATTTTTCTGTTAAGAATGATGTATTTAAATATCAGGATACTTGTTTCAGTTTCAAACTTCGTAGTTCAGTCAATGATATGTTGCTTTGAAAATCCTCTGAAACAGCTCAAAAAATAAAGAGGACACAGCTGTACTTCCTTGAGACCATTCAGTTAAAATCAGACAAAATATGCAAGGAAAAAAAAGTAAAATCAAAGTCAGTATCAAAACTACTAAGAGCCAGGGCGTTTTCAAGGCTTTTGCATGCTCAACAGACACAACTCACTAGGAGTCTTGTACAGAAAAAATAAATGACTTATAATTATTTTACAGGGCTCTAGCTCAGGAAGCACTTATTCTGGGAAACCGGTAAGAATGCTTTCAATATGATATTTTTATCTTCTCTTTTTGATAAACAAAGAACCTGGGTGGTTGATAGAGCAATATTGGGATGACTCAGTCTGAAGGACCATTCTACGTTAGCTCCATTTGTAGCAGAGAATACTTGAAGAAACTTCTGCAGAAATATGGCCTCAGTCTGGGAAAGTTATTTTAATACCAGTTATGTTTTAAATCTGAATCTGTCTTGCTTCACATTCCCATTAATGGTCTTGTTACATTTTTCTGTTCTCTGTTTTTAAATTCCGGTTCTCTCTTTCAGTCCTTCACCTTTTATTTGATAAGCTACACTGTTGAGTTTTTCACTGCCCAGTATACTCGGCTTAGTGCTTTTCTTTTTTTTGGGGGGGGGTACAGTTTTTAACATTTTCTTTCAACTAGAGGGCTGGGGAATTCTGTATGGAATATGATAATGGAAAGAAAGAAAAAATACACTTTTCTAGGTGAAATTTTCAGATGCAAGATGAGATAGTGTGAAACTATAACTATTTACTCTTTCTACACAAAGTTACTTTCCTCTTGAACCACTCAGAATCTTGCTGTGGGTTAAGCTATTAAAATTTTGTTGATCATAGGCAAGATTTTGTTCAAAACCATTGGGTGGGAACAGTTCTAGATTTATTTGTTTATTTGTTTTCAGAATTCACCTTCGTCAGGCGGCAGTCAAGTGGTAAGCACTTTTCCTCATCGTACTTTCTACTGGTTTATTCCTATACATATACTTGAAATTTGAATATATTGTTTGCAGTGCGAGGATTCTGACACATTTCCTCTATGTGAATAAATGTTTGAGAATACCTATGCAACATAATAAATGGGAATATTATCAATAAAAATGAGGAAAATTGGGACCCCAAGTTATTTGCACTTTTGATCCTACCTGTCCCTTGAAAAATGAACTGTTGGTGTAGATGTGGCAAATTATTTTTTTTAACCTCAGAAGTGTCTACATAGAAGGACTAATAGGAAGATTTCCATGAAATGTCCTATGCCTTTATAACAGTAAGAAGTAGAACTATTTGGAATTGGGTTTATCAAATTACTCTTTTTTTTTTTTTCCTTTTTAATAGAGCTCTGCTGGAAAACACTCCACTTCTGGACTCCTGCTGTTATTCAGTGTTTTGGGTGCCTTTGCTCTCTCTGCTGCTACATCAAAATGGTCTATATGAACTTCTGAAAAGCTGCTTGGTATCCTAGACCAGGATTATATTCAGTAATGTTAGATTAATTACTCGACGTAAAAGAAAAATACCCTTAAGTCAAATTGGCAGGTGCTACTTGGCTGTTATGTTGTAAGTCTAGCTAGTGTGTCATGCCTCTTATTAGTTTACCTTTGGTTTTAGTCATTAGCAGATATGATTAGTTTTGTCAGTGTTTTAGGCATCATTTTAAGACATCATATTGTAGCCTACCTATACGATTTACTTTTGGTTTTATTGCCAATGGGGAATGCAATGAACACCTACCTGAAATCTGATTGACATGACAAACAAATACTTCGAGAATATTTGGCTATTAACTTAAGTGGAGGAGGTCAAACAAATTGTATACATAAACTGAGCACTGCGCCTCATCATCATCACATCTGATAAGCAGTCCTCCCTGGGATAGAAAATAAGATGCTTAAATAATATCAGAGTATTTGGTTTAGTCTATTGTGCAATGCAAGTTCTGTAGAGTTGCAAGGCAAAAATAATAAAAAAAAAAAATACTCAGTGGGGCTGAAATTTTGGGGCAATAAGCAAAGTTTGTTCATTAAAGAAGCCAAATAGCTCAGAGCAATGAGATGCTGAACTCTGTTCAACCCAATTGCAAACACCTAGAGTTCTGTAGAGAAGCATATCAAGCAACGCACCCCAAATTTGGCTTACAGTCTAAAAGCTGGAAATTTCATTAAATTGATAGTATCTTGGCTCCTTTTCTCAAGTATTTAGTCTGACCTGTGATACCACGTGTATCTGCAACTTTAATGTCAGGACTGATACTGAGATATGCAAGCAAGCAGAGTAAATGTGGACACAGTAAGACCATGGCCCATTGATGAGTCTGGGAGCAGTTCCATATCTTGCAGCAAACCCTGTTGGAGCTGCCAGAGTCCCCTCCTGTTTATACAGTGCCGATGGCTCTGGCACTGTGGTTTGTCCAATGTCCTGCCACTCCCACAGCTCCCACATCAGCGATAGCCATGGGCTAAGCTCATTTGCTGTTAACAAAGTGCATTCCCTCAAAGCATACTTCAAATTAATGTCTTGTTGAAAGTGCGCCTGATATTAAAGTTATATTTATTAGTAAAACACTTGTCTCCCATGGTTTGCAATTGTAATACAGGAAATATATTTCCATTTGTGTTCTACAACCAGCTTCAGGGGGGATGGGACTTTACCCAGGTTTGATTTCCTGCACAGACCATCCTGTCCCTTGCCAGCCACCCATAAATCAACCCGAGGGTTGGAAGTTGTAACTGAAATGTAATTAATTTTGTTTAAATACATTCTTCATGATGGGGTGGATAATTTCTTTCTCTGGAAAGAAATATAGGGCTCTCTTTGGGAGGTGTGTATTTTAACTCAAACCCGTCTTGCACTTAATAAACATATCACAGGTTTCCTTCACCTCCTGCACATACCCTCCCATGGGACAGTTCCTGCTGAACAGCCTGCGCCTCTCCCAAGCCACTGCATTACTCACAGGGAGGTGGTGGTTGGCTGCCACTGGGTGTCCCCCCCCACGCACAGCCCCGCTCACACGACCATGCCAGTGTGGGTAACTTCCCTTCACATGGGGTCCCTCCTGCCCTGGCCCCTGCTTCAGCCTCAAATCTTTGCCCATGGCCCTGTAGGCCCTTTCTGCCTTGTGTCCCTGTTCCTCATGTGGTGGCCCCAACACTGCTAAGCCCTGCCTGCCTCCACTGTAGAAACCACTAAGCCTGGAAAAGATTTCTAAGATCATCAAGTCCATCCATCAGCCCAATACTGCCAATGCCTACTACACCATGTTCCAGAGTGCCACGTCTACGTGCTTCTTGAACATCTCCAGGGTTGGTGACTCCACTGCTTCCCTGTTCCAGTGCTTCACCACTTTTTTAGTAAAGAATTTTTTTCTAATATCCAATCTAAACCTCCCCTGGCACAATTTGAGGCCAATTCCTCTCATCCTATGACTTGTTGCTTGGGAGAAAAGACCATTTTCTGCTGGCTGCAATCTCCTTTCTGTAGAAGGCTGTAGAGAGTCTTATTGCCTTCTCTTAGCCTTCTTTTCTCCAGACTGAGCAGCCTCAGTTCCCTCTGTGAAAAACACTACTGCAAGGAAAAAATACTGAAAAGGACAAAGTCTTCAAAGCAAAGGCAATATTATTTTTATTTTACAATTCAGCACTGATTCAGCCCTTCTAAAAAAGGCATCTCATCTTACAAAAGCAGTGGATATATAGACTAGTTTTAGACAAAGAACCATGTTATGTCCCTGAAGAATGGTTTGGGGGGGTTTTTTTGGTTATCCAACAATATTTGGAGATTCTCTTTCGGTTATCTCTTAAGACAACTACATTTTACAAGACAATTAAGCATATCAATAGATTATTGCAACTCTAAGAGAGTGATTATTCTTTCAGGTTATTTATCCATGTCTGGAGACTGTGTGAACATTATCTGGGACTGGTGTGAATAGAGGGGCTTTGGGTTCTTTGATCATGGGGAGGCCCACACACCCCCAGGCTTTCTTACTAGGGATGGGACACACCTGTCTCTTAGCGGGACTAAAGCCCTCTCTAAAAAATCTAGTTAAGCTCAAAAATCAAGCTTTAAATTAGATGTGAGGGGGGAGAGGATGGAGGCCAGGCCAGATGGGAGTGAGCCTGGAGGCAGGACTTCAGTGTCAAAGGGGTGGTGTGCTGGTGAGGACCACCAGTGTATCACCACTAAGCATGAGGGAGGCGAGTGCACCTGGGGATGGTAAGCAGGAAACTGGCACTGTGGCCTTAGTTAACCCAAGGACCACTCAATTGGGAAGAAAGCCTATTACGAGGGCTGTAGGTTCCCCTGCCCAGATGAAGTGCATTTACACGAATGCATGTAGCATGAGAAATAAGAAGGAGGAGTTGGAAGCTGTGGTAGGGCAAGGAGATTATGATGTTGTTGCCATTGTGGAGATGTGGTAGGATGACTCATATAACTGGAGTGTAGCCATGGTGGGGTATAAACTCTTCAGGAAGGGCAGAAGAAGATGCCCTCTCTATGTTAGAGAGGGCTTTGATACCCTTGAGCTGGATTATGGTCAGGAAGGGACTGAGTGCCTGTGGGTAAAAATCAGAGGAGCCCATGGGCAGGCAGATGGGAGTCTGCTATAGGCCACCCAGCCAACAAGAAGCAGTTGATGAGCTCTTCTACAAACAACTGAGAGTAGTCTCAAGATTGCTACCTCTAGTCCTCATGGGAGACTTCAATTTCCCAGATATCGGCTGGGAGTGTAACACAGCAGAAAGGAAGCAGTCCCAGAGGTTCCTGGTGTGTGTGGAAGTCAACTTCCTCACACAGCTGGTGAGCGAACCAACAAGAGACAGCACCCTCTTGGACCTGCTGTTCATGAACAGAGAAGGCCTTGTGGGGGATGTGAGGGTTGGAGGCACCTGGGGCAAAGCAATCATGAGATGATAAGAGTTCTCAGTGCAGGGTAAGATGAAGAAGGTTAGCAGAACAGTTGTGCTCAACTTTCAGAGAGCAGACTTTGGACTGTTCAGAAGGCTGGTCAGAAAAGTCCCATGAGAGGCACTCCTTAAGGGCAAGGGAGTCTGTGAGGGCTGGGCACTCTTCAAAAAGGAACTCCTAGCACCTCAGGAGAAAGCTGTCCCCATGTTCCGGAAATAGCCGTCAGTAAAAAACCAGCGTGGTTGATTAGAGAGGTCCTGAGAGACATCAATAAGATGAGGAAGGTCTATGAGCTTTGGAGGAAGGGGCAGACATCCTGGGTGGACTATAGGGAGGAGGCGAGAACGTGCAAGGAAAAAATCAGGACTAAGGCCCAACTAGAAATCAGATTGGCCAAGTCTGTGAAAGACAATAAAAAATCTTGCTACAAATATATCAACAGTAAAAGGAGAACTAGGGAGAATCTCCAGTCCCTGCTAGACGCAGAGGGAACAACAGTAACAGGGGATGAAGAAAAGGTTGAAGTACTCAATGCCTACTTTGCTTCAGTCTTTAGTAGTAAGGAAAGTTGCTCCCTCTGTGCACAACCCCAGGGGTTGGAGGAGCAGAATGAGGTTCCCACGATCCAAGAGGAGGTGGTTGGAGACTTGCTTGCCCAGCTAGACGTCTACAAGTCTATGGGGCCGGATGGAGTCCACCCAAGAGTTTTGAGGGAACTGGCGGATGTGCCTGCCAAACCCCTTTTCATCATCTTCCAGCAGTCCTGGATGACTGGGGAGGTACCACTGGACTGGAAGCTGGCTGATGTCATGCCCATCTATAAGAAGGGGCACAAGGTGGATCCAGAGAACTACAGACCTGTCACTCTGACCTCAGTGCCAGGTAAAGTCATGGAGCAGGTGATCTTGAGTGCTACCACAAAGCACTTGCAAGAGAACCAGGTGATCAGGCCCAATCAACATGGGTTTACAAAAGGCAGGTCTTGCCAAATTAACCTGATCACCTTATATGACCAAGTGACTAGACTCTTGGATGAGGGAAAGGCTGTGGATGCAGTCTTCTTGGACTTTAGTAAAGCCTTTGATACAGTTTCTCATAGCATTCTGCTTAGGAAACTGAGAGCCTCTGGCCTGGACAGGCGCACACTCTCCTGGGTGGAAAACTGGTTGGATGGCTGGGCCCAGAGAGTGGTGGGAAATGGTGTTAAATCCAGCTGGAGGTCAGTTACAAGTAGAGTTCCCCAGGGCTCAGTGCTGGGTCCAGCCCTGTTCAATGTCTTCATCAATGACCTAGATGAAGGCATCGAGTGTACCCTTAGTAAGTTTGCAGATGACACTAAGCTGGGTGGAAGTGTCAATCTGCTGGAGGGTAGGGAAGCTCTACAAAGGGATCTAAACAGGCTGGACTGCTGGGCAGAGACCAATGGCATGAGGTTTAACACAGCCAAAGGCCGGGTCCTGCACTTAGGGCACAACAACCCTAAGCAGAGCTACAGACTGGGAAGGCTTCCAGGAGGAGAAGGACCTGTGAGGGGACTGATCACATGGACTTCAATATGATGGATCAAAGATATTTTATTGAGCTTAGCTGTTTCTTTATATACCCTTTTTAGTTGCATAACTGGGTGCCCACGAGGGTATCTACAGTGTATTATTGGCTAAAAGTAACCATCCATAAAACCATTACTAACATATTATTGGCTAAACTACCACGCATGCTAACAAACCAAGTTATACTAAAATTAACTATGTTGATAGTTCTCTTTAATTGTTTTTCTTCCAGTTGGTACTCATTCCCACCAAACCATCTCTTGTATTCCTTGCAGCTGGGCTTTGTTTATCAGAAGGCTGTCTCTTGTTCTCACGGAACCGGCCTTTGTTTTACTTTCAGTTCTCTGTTTCAAGGCCCTGCCAGAATCGCTCAGTATCAATCAGTTCCATAGCACCCAGGCCTTCTTCTCTGTAAAATGCTCCCACAGACATGGGAGTCTTGGTTGACAGCCGACTGAACATGAGCCAGCAGTGTGCCCAGGTGGCCAACAAGGCCAATGGCATCCTGGCTTGGATCAGAAACGGTGTGACCAGCAGGTCCAGGGAGGTTATTCTCCCTCTGTACTCAGCACTGGTGAGACCGCTCCTTGAATACTGTGTTCGGTTCTGGGCCCCTCACCACAAGAAGGATGTTGAGGTTCTAGAGTGAGTCCAGAGAAGAGCAACAAAGCTGGTGAAGGGGCCGGAGAACAGGCCTTATGAGGAGCGGCTGAGAAAGTTGGGGATGTTTAGCCTAGAGAAGAGGAGGCTGAGGGGAGACCTTATTGCTCTCTGCAACTGCCTGAAAGGAGGTTGTAGAGAGGAGGGAGCTGGCCTCTTCTCCCTAGTGACAGGGGACAGGACAAGAGGGAATGGCCTCAAGCTCCACCAGGGGAGGTTCAAGCTTGACATAAGGAAAAAATTCTTCACAGAAAGGGTCATTGGACAATGGAACCAGCTGCCCAGGGAGGTGGTTTACTCACCTTCCCTGGAGGTGTTTAAGGTGTGGATGGATGAGGTACTGAGGGGCATGGTTTAGAGACTGGTGGGAATGGTTGGAATCGATGATCCAGTGGGTCTCTTCCAACCTGGTGATTCTATGATTATCTTTTGAAATAAGACAGACTTGTATGATAAGATAATTAAACACAAAAAACAGCTGCACAAAACATTATCATTTTCACACCACAGCCATTACTCATAAGCCTTGACCTCTAAACGCTTCACCAGTTTTGTTGCCCTTCTCTGGTGACATTCCAGCACCTCAATGTCTTTCTTGTAGTGAGGGGCCCAGACATGAACCCAGGATTTGAGGTGTAATGTCAGCAGCACTGAGCACAGGGGCAGAGCCCCACTCCTGCTAGCCACACTGTTTCTGATCCCATCATAGAATCACAGAATTGTTTAGGTTGGAAGAGACCTTAAAGATCATCTAGTTCTAACCCCCTGACATGGGCAGGGACACCTCCCACCAGACCAGGCTGCCTAAGGCCCATCCAACCTGGCCTTGAACACCTCCAGGGATGGGGCAGCCACAGCTTCCCTGGGCAACCTGGGCCAGTGTCTCACCACTCTTACAGTGAAGAAATTCTTCCTTACGTCTAGTCTAAATCTGCCCCTTTCCAGTTTACACCCATCGCCCTCAGCCCTATCCCTACAAACCTCTGTGAACAGTCCCTCCCCAGCTCTCTTGTAGCCCCTTCAGGTCTATAAGGTCTCCTCAGAGCCTTCTCTTCTCCAGGCCTAACAACCCCAACTCTCTCAGCCTGTCCTGTATGGGAGGTGCTCCAGCCTCGGATCATCCTTGTCGCCTCCTCCGGACCCGTTCCACCGGCTCCATCTCCTCCTTACTCCGGGGATCCCCGAGCAGCCAGGCTGCTGCGATCAGGGCCGGTGCCGCCGTGGCGGGGCGCGGCGCTGGGAACGGAGCGGGCGGGGCGCGGCGGCAGCCGGAGCCTTTGCGGGACAGGACCGCGGCGCCCGGAAGCGGCGCGGGCGGCGGCGGCGGCGGCAGGTGGGGCCGGGGGGCGCGGGGCCGCGGCTGGAGCGGCGCGGGGCGAGGGGCCAGGGGAGGCGCCCGGGGAGGGGCGGCCGGCAGAAGGGCAAGATTGATCAGCCTCGGAGAAGCGATACGGAAGGGATCCGGGGGCTGGAGCAGCCGCGAGGACAGGCTGGGGGAGCTGGAGCCGTTAAACCCGGAGAAAAGGAGGCTCCAGGGAGACCTGAGGGCAGCTTCCAGCACTGAAACGGGCTCCGGGAAAGCTGGGGAGGGGCTGTTTACAGGGCATGGAGCGATAGGACGAGGGAGAATGGGTTTAAATGAGAGGGGGGAGATTTAGACTAGACATAAGGAGGAAATAGTTCCCGATGAGGGTGTCGAGGCCTTGGCACAGGTTACCCAGGGAAGCTGTGGCTGCCCCATCCCTGGAGGTGTTCAAGGCCAGGCTGGATGGGCCTTGGGCAGCCTGGGCTGTGGGAGGTGTCCCTGCCCATCACAGGAGGGTTGGAACTGAATGATCTTTATGATCCCTTCCAGCCCAAACCATTCTGTGATTCTCAGAGCAACACAATCTCACACTGGCTTTTTAAATGAGAAACTCTCTTAACAGTACAAAGTTAGTGGATTAGCTCAGAAAACCACAAGATGGAAAGATAATGAATAGAATAGGATAATGCATACTATGGAATGGACTGGAAGATAGAAGGTAAACACCAAAAAGTACTCCAAGTTGTTTCTTTTTATGTAATCATTTAAATGGTATTTTAAATCAGAGAGAGGAAGATGTGGATACCAGAGAAAATATTATTCAGGAACAGTTGGGTAGAGAAGTCTGAAACCACTTTCTTCAGTGGAGGGATGTGTTGTTTGGGACACAAAGAACTTACGCAAACCATTCTAAAACTGAGTGAGCACCATAGTAGGAAGCTTATCTGTCAAGGTGGCCTTTGCGCCAGAGGGCTGGGATCTAAGGCAACCCTTGCTTTTCAAAGACCATGTGTGCAGGCTGACAAAATGGGCTTTAGAATGAATATTAAATGATGGAATGATTCTCCCAAAATCTGTGGGGCTGCCTTTCTCCACAAGCTCTGCACTTGACTCGTCTAAATTCTGTATGTGGACTCAATTAAGCTTTACCTGTTCAGCTTTTCTCTGTTAAGTTAGTAAACTGGACCTGCTCTACAAAAACTATCACTCTGTAGACAGTCTGGTTCAGTAGACTCTAGCTGTGTGATGCAGGCTTACTTTTATAAAAGAGTAAGAAACATCAAATGTCTTTAGAGGTTGCATTGTGAGAGGGGCGTTGTGGGGGAACTTATTTACAGTATCTTCTTCCTTTAGAAACTGTAACTTGTGATTCATAGGATCGTTGAATGGTTTATGTTGGAAGGGACCTTAAAGATTATCAAGTTCCACCCCTCTGCTGTGGGCAGAGACACCTCCCACTGGATCAGGTTGGTCAAAGCCATGTCCAGCCTGGCCTTGAACACCTCCAGCGAAGGAGCATCCATGAGTTCTCTGGGCAACTTGTGCCAGTGCCTAACCACTCTCACAATAAAATTTTTTTTCCCTTATATATAATCCAAATCTCCCCTCTTGCAGCTTAAAAACTGTCCCCCCTCATCCTATTTCTGCACTCCTTGATAAAGAGCCCCATCCCAGCTTTCCTGTAGGCTCTCTTTAAGTAGTAAAGGCTGCTGTAAGGTCTCCCCAGAGCCTTCTCCAGACTGAACAAGCCCAACTCTGTCAGCCTATCTTCCTACGGGAGGTGCTCCAGCCCTCTGATCATCTTTCTGGCCTCCTCTGGACTCGCTCTAACAGAACCATGTCCTTCTTGTGCTGAGAACCCCAAAACTGAACGCAGTGCTCCAGGTGAGATCTCACCAGAGCAAGGGTAGAGAGGCAGAATCGCCTCCCTCAACCTGCTGGCCATGCAGCCCATGATACTGTTGGCTTTCTGGGCTGCAAGCGCACAATGCCAGCTCATGTTGAGCTTTCCATCCACTAGCACCCCAAGTCCCAGTCCTTTGTATGTTGTATTGTGAAAACTTGTGATTGAAAATTACAGCTCTAGGAGATAAGGATCTATTGGTTTGGGATGCATAATGTCCTGGTTTGTAGAAGTAGAATGTGTTGTACAAAAAATACTGGTGTTGGCAAAGACTATGAGTTTTCTTTGTTATTGGAATGTATTGTTAGGAGTGACTGTTCCTTTAACAGCCCTGCAGGCTGCCTACACTGCCTAATTCCATATGCTTCTTATGCTACAGTTGGCAATAACAAGAAAAAGGCAGGGATCGCCTGAACTGGGTACCTAGGGAAACAGAATCACCTGTGTCTGCTTAAAACTGTTTCACATTTGACAGTTTTAAGTGAGGGCAGCACATTCTTGATCTTTGGGACAGGCTTGCTAGGTATAGTTATTCCTTTCTTGTTACTCTTGAATTGCTTGCAATGTGGGCTTATTCTTCACCAGTCACTTCAGTCCATACCCGTGTACGTGTTGCATGTGCAAGTTCAGTGCCTTTATTAGAATTCTGGAGGCTGAACAGCCAGACCATAGAATCATAGAATAACCAGTTTGGAAGAGACCCACTGGATCATCGAGTCCAACCGTTCCTATTGAATACTAAACCATGCCCCTGAGCACCTCATCCACCCGTGCCTTAAACACCTCCAGGGAAGGTGAATAAACCACCTCCCTGGGTAGCCTGTTCCAGTGCCCAATGACCCTTTCTGTGAAAAACTTTTTCCTTATGTCGAGCCTAAATCTCTCCTGGTGGAGCTTGAGGCCATTCCCTCTTGTCCTGTCCCCTGTCACTAGGGAGAAGAGGCCAGCTCCCTTCTCTCTACAGCCTCCTTTCAGGTAGTTGTAGAGAGCAGTGAGGTCTCCCCTCAGCCTCCTCTTCTCCAGGCTAAACAACCCCAGCTCTCTCAGCCTTTCCTCGTAAGGCCTGTTCTCCAGCCCCTTCACCAGCTTTGTTGCTCTTCTCTAGACTCGCTCCAGAGCCTCAACATCCTTCTTGTGGTGAGGGGCCCAGAACTGAACACAGGATTCAAGGAGCAGTCTCACCAGTGCCGAGTACGGAGGGAGAATCACCTCCCTGGACCTGCTGGTCACACCATTTCTGATCCAAGCCAGGATGCCATTGACCTTCTTGGCCACCTGGGCACACTGCTGGCTCATATTCAGTCAGCTGTCAACCAACACCCCCCAGGTCCCTCTCCTCCAGGCAGCTTTCTAGACAGACTTTTCCTACTCTGTAGCACTGCTTGGGGTTGTTGTGCCCCAAGTGCAGGACCTGGCATTTGGCCGTGTTAAACCTCATGCCATTGGACTCTGCCCAGCAGTCCAGCCTGTTTAGATCCCTTTGCAGAGCCTCCCTACTCCCCAGCAGATTGACACTTCCACCCAGCTTAGTGTCATCTGCAAACTTGCTAAGATCACATCAGTAGAGGGTGTCTCTAGAGCACAGGGGAGATAATCTTAAGATCTAACATAATATTTTTTGTATTTGGCATAGTAATTCTTCTCAGGATCTAGCATAATAATGTAAGATGGTTAGGAGTTCAGGATTTTGCCGTTTAGTTTTTGAACCTTCTTGTTTTACAGTCATACCCCTTTAGTACACTCTTCAGCTGTGTGATTTTATTTGTAATTTCTAGCTTTCTGCAGTGTCTACAGATTTATTTTCATGATAGTATCTAGTTTGTGTTACTCTATTCAAACTAGGTCACCTTGACTGAGGGTGGCTGCATTGCCTCGAGCACCCAGACTTGATTAGCAATTCATAAGTAGCGTAAGTGTAAGCTGTGGCTGAACCCTGGCTGTACTCAGTGTTCAGTATTTTAGCACCTTAAATCAAGCTCCTTCACTGGATTGATCCATCTGCAGGAGTTGCATTCAGGGCAGTACTTCAGCTTATGCTTTGCACTCCTGTGTGCCTGAGGAGCCATGGGCATTTGAACTAAAGCTGAGAGCCGAGTGCCTCCTTGCGCACAGAACCCGAGCATGACTGCTAGGGTCTTTCTGTACTGCAATATGTACAATGAACGCAGTGTATGTACTGTTTGAAAAAAGAGAGGCAGTTAAGGCAGGTCGTATCAAATTTCTGTGCAGGCGTGCGGAGTTTGGCTTAACAACTGTTATGTCAATATAGAACTATTGGACTACTGTGCACACGGTTGAAATCGTCACCTTATAAGAAATACTGGTGTTAGCTTTAGCTGAATGAGGACCTGAATGTCCCAGTCACAGAGTATTTATAACCAATACATGATTTCTTTAACATTCACAAACCCGAATTCTTATCAGTCAAAGAAATCTTACCTTTGGATTCTTTGGTTTGGTATAAAGGATAAAGAGGGTGAGGTGGGCTTTAAGAGTATTTAGCTACAAATTTTACATTTAAGATTCACCGTGCCCAGCTTTTCCTGTCTGAGTCAGGGACTGGAATGGCATTAGGGGCTTGGGGGGTTTTTTTGCCCCATAAAAGAAAAAAAAAAAAAACAAACCCCTTTGTCAGGTCATCAAAAAACCTCAGTAGTGTTAAGTTCCCTTACTGCTAGGTTTTTTGTCTAGCTGTAAGAAAACTGTTCCCAGGTACCAAGCAATTTATAGCATAGTCTGAAATTAGGTGTTAGTTAATATGTAATTGCATTCCCTTTGTTGGGCTTGGCAGTGGTGGAATTTCCTGGTTGAGCGGTAGGCCAGTGAATCACTGGTACAGCCTCCACCGTCCTTAGCAAAAGCCTAGGTTTTTGGAGCAAAGTTGAGACAAAATCGTTGGTTGATCTTTAGCAGTTACAGTTTAATGTGTAGCTGCTCTGTATGTAAGTGCACTTGCTAGAAGCGCTCAAAGGTATCTGTGTGATTTCAAAAAGGACAAGATAGAGTTGTGCCTAGAGAGTGAGATGACGTTGCTGGAGCAAAGTCCACCAACATTCTACTTGTGCTGTGCTTGATATCTTTGTCAGGAAAACATTATTGGAATGCAGTGATTTTTTAATATTTTTTCACTGTAAATGTAGAAATTGGAAGGACTGTCGGAAGGAAGCCTTCATGTGGAAAAACATCTTAGTAATTCATAAATAGCATAAAGTGTAAGATGTAGCTGAACCCCTTACTTTTCTAGTAGAAGAGTAAGGAAACAAACTTTACTAGAGGATTTGCTGTTAGTAAGACCTCTGAAGAAGAATCCAAGCTTTAAGAAAAAAAAAAAGGCGTATTTTTTCCATAGTGTACATTATAATGTATCCAGCAAGAAGAATGAGTAACAAACTGAAAAACAAAAAAAAGAGCAAGGTAAGTGTTGAAACAACGACGCGATTTGCAGTAATTTAGTTGAGAAGTGCCGTTTATTTGGAGAGGAACAACTGACAAGTGTAGATAGCTTATGGGATAGAACAGGGAATAAACCTATATTGAGTATGAGGAAGATGGAGAACATTAATAGGGACATTTTAAAGTGAAAAATAAAAGTTTAAGATTATTAGAAGTGTTTATAACATTATGGTTTATTAAAAAAACAAACTATTGCACAGCCATGAAAGATAACATATTTGGGGGGATGGAGAGCAAATGAAAGACATTGTGCTTAGCCTTGTTGAACTGCATGGGTTTCCTTCCATCACTTTATTTCTATACGTAAACTATTTGTTGTATTGGGTACTACTTTTAGTAAAAAGAAGGTTATATTCAGTCCAAAGGAAGATTTGTGGAGTAGAACTTTTCTCTGAGGAATGCAGTTGTATCAGCAGCATGTTACTTGTGTGTTATCCAACACTGGGAAGAGAGCAATGCATGTGCACAAGCTTGGAAGGGTATCCTGTAAAAATAGGCTCTCCGGGATCTATCAGCAAGCTCCTGCTTCACCTTCCAGTTTTGCTTTTCTTCCTTGCCGCCTGCTTATTGTATTTGTATAGGTGTCATGTCGGCACTGGGCTCACATTTCATTTGAGAAATATGAGAACACAATCCTGTTTCTCTAATCTACTTTCTTGATTTCAAAGCAAATGCCCAGGAAGTGTGTCTTGTTCCTGTTCCATAGAAATGGTGTACTTAGCTTCCCACTCTGTTTTTCCATCTGTAAGGCAGATTCAATCAGTGCTTATTTTCTGGCAGATCCCCAACACAAAACTTGGTGTACTGACACACAAACTTTGCCTTTTGCAGTTTTAAGAGATTATTGTATGCTTGTGTTTAGCTTTGTATTTTAACTAATGTGCAAGTGCCTTTTGGTTAAGCGATCTTAAACTTGTCCGTCTTAGCATGGAGTAAGAGCTAGCAATAGCAATATGTCCTGTAACTTCGCCTTTTACTCTAAAAGACCATCTGCAGTGAAAACTTTTCACAATTAGGCTGGAAGGAATGCAATTCATGTAACACCGCCATTGGGAAGATGGGAAGTAGGTTGTAGTTTATTATTTTTAAATTCACTTTCCTGGTGACAGAGTAGGGAGGAGTAAAGAAATAGTTGCCAGTAGAAGTTATTTCCATGTCAACTCTTCTGACAAAGGGCTAGCAATTAAAATGAACATTAACACTGTAACCTGTTGGAGAGGCCTTATTTCACCGTTTTCTGTTACTCTGTATGCCTTTGCTTTCCATGGGGTGCGTCCTTGGGCCATCGTTTAGGAAGGCTTTTACTTTTGTGCCTGTGTAGAATCTAGGGCTCTGCCAGTGAGGTGGGAGTGTGGGAGCCCAAAGCAGTTACCTTCCTTCTGTCATGAATTCTTCTATGGACCTGCTCTAAAAATATGTCAGTGTTAACTGGTAAATGGACCTCAATTTATAGACATCATGATGGCAGGTACCCCAGAACCATTTAAAGTGACTTTTTAATTGTATCTTACAGTGAGAGGAGCTCATTGACTGCAAGGCAGCCCATCACATCTGGTAGCAATTGCAATGCATGACTGCAATTACCTGGTAGCAATTGCATGCATGATTTAACTGTGGATTGCTCTGTCATTTGGCAGAGAGCATGTTGTTAAATTTACGATATGTATTTAACCTGCTTTTTTTTGGTATGCGGCATTGAAATGCATTGTTAATTCCTTTTTTTCATTGTGTTAGCTTCTTCCTGAGATAAAATCCAGTGTTTGGGAGAGGAGCTGAATGCTGATTTCTGGGTTTTGGGGTTTTTTTCAAGTTTTCTGTGATATTCTCTTGAAGTTTCAAAACTTAAGGAAGATTAAATTCAATGAATATAGTAAGTGAACAAGTTAGAGTGGTTTGAATTCAGACTGAATTAATTAAATATAATGCAGAATACTGGATAGTTTGGGATACTGAAAGAACTTTGTGTGGTTGATGTGCAGTCAAAAAAATGAATTTGGGATCATTTGTGCATGGACTGTCATGATTTTTATTTGTAAAACAATATGTAAAAATTTAAGGCACCCCAACCTTAAAGTTTCAAGGAGCCTAAAACATGCTTATCCATTAGATACTTGACCTTAGACAAGTCTAAGTTTTAATAGTTCTGTACTTTCCTTATTTTAATATATTTCTGTCAGCATGACGTGAAATTTCATAAGTGCCAGTGCCTGGATCTGTGGAGTAGGCTCTGCTCTTTTGTTCTTGCAGATGGTGTTAGGCCATGCTCACTGGTGGATCTCAGTGAGGGGCAGTGTAACTCCAACCATCTTTGGGAAGTGGCTCTAGACAGTTTTTAGTCTCTAACTAAAGACCACTTAGTATAACTTAATCATGTTTCCTTCTAGAGTTCTCTTTTTTATTGTTTTAGATACCTCAAACTAAAGTAATTCTGTCAGATTTTAAGACCTTCTGCAAACTCAAGAATAGGATGAAGTCATAACCTAATCCACAGTTTTGCACAAGATTTTGACAGTAGATATTTAGCAGCTGAGAAGCAAAAAAAGTTTGTACCATCAGATCTTTAAAAGACAAAGTCTTAAGGTTAAGAAAGGACCTGTAATAATCCTCTTATTACTCCTGTAATAAATCCAGATAAATATTAACGAGTTTTGTTAAGAATGGATAGAGGAAAATAATATATATATAGTATGTTTACTGTTCATTAAGTCAAATTGATTACTTTGGCTTAATATATTTTATCTGCAAGCATTAGAATTTACCAGTATTTTAGGAAGGTAGATATAGGGGTGATATAAAAATAAAATTTAAAATATAAAATGTTGGCCTATGTTGGAGAAATTACCAAGAGATATGAAAATCTGCAAGTCAGAAATGTATTCCTTTTGTCTGAATTAATGTTATTAAATGTAAATGTGTGATTTTTTCACTTTTAAAAGAATGCTTCCTTTGAACAGGTATTCTTCAGATTTTGAGTAGTGTGAATTTGAGCTGAAGTATATATATAATCCTGGTATAGATTGGAGATTTTCGTGTTTTCTGAGTCTGTGAACCCTTTCCAGGGTCCTTTGCTTTGTATGTTTAAGCAGAGCTCTTCATGTTGTATCCATCCGCATTTTCTCCACCTGTGTTACATGGCTGTAAATACTATCTTGGCTTACTCCATGTTGACTTTCCGTATAGACCTGCCTTTAAGCTCTTTGCCTGCCTCTGTGCCGCTGTCTGGAGGATGTGCCCACATCATATGTGGGGGAAAAAGCTACACAGAACTGGTTTCCTTTTTTTTCTTTTTGCCTAAACTAGTAGAAGACACATGTGACACTTGTCACTGAGCTGACAGGTGTGTCAGGCTACATTAGGGTCAATGAGTTACAGGTACTTATTAGGGTCAATGAGTGGCAGGTACTTACCACCTCTCACTGTAAGGTACAGTTCAAGGGTCACTGAATTAATGTGACTGCTCAACTTTCAGTCTTTGAATTTGCAAGTCTAAATCTGATTTTCAGAATGGATGCATCCTGCAGAGTACTGAGCAGGCTGTCTAAAGCCCAGTAAGAAATCTAAGCCTGGTTGTAACTCTGTACAGGAAGTGCATTGGGAACTTTCATTTCATTGTTGGTTTAAGACAACAGAAGTGTGGGCTGTTACTGAAGACAATGGTTCATGTTGTACATGGCTGCACAGCGTGTTGCAGTGAGGGCAGCAGTAGGTGAAGGCTAGAAGAGAGCAATTATATCTCTGGTAGTGAATCTGTAAATCTAAACCTGCTGTGCAACTGCAACTGAATCCAGTTTCTGGATCCAGTCCCCAGTTTATACTGAGTTCTGTGAACTGATATGCAGCTCTTATGAAGAAAGGATGAGGGACTGGGGAGCTGATAAGGTATGTGTGCTCAGTAAAGGGTGGTTGTTTTACTGGTGTACGTAAGTTTCAGGATTTTGTAGTTCCTGCTCTGTGAAGCAATTGTTTGTAAAGCACAGCATAAAACTTCCTACCCTTGTTCTCTGCAAGCCTGTCTTGCTGACTGCTGACAGAACAGCTTTTGACAGATATCCTTATTTCAGCGCTGAGCACTTAGAAGTCCATTTGTGTGAATTTCAGAAATTCTGAAACTGATTTAGTGAATTATGATAAGGAAATGTTTCCTGCAACTGACACCTTTTTGAGACATTCCCTTTTCTATGATGCCTACTATTGAAAGCAAGACTGTTCAGGATAAGATTGTGGTATGTATTCCTTATGGCTTCGCCAATGGTTTTATTAAACTGTTGTGCTTGTTGATATGTTTTCACACTGAATGCTTTGATATTTGCTTATAAACCAGGTAATAGTGATTTACTTTTAAAATTATATTTTAAAATCCTTAGTAAATAGCTGGTTGTATTTCAGCAAGTTATTCGTGTGAATGTGATTTTCTGTAATTATAACCTGGTTTGAAGTCCAAGGAATTGATCTGTAAGAATTTTGGACGTCTGTAAAACCCTTTGTCACTTTCACACGTCCACAGGATGCAGGAATTTGGGTCCAAGTTCAGGAGAGATATATGTTCCCATTATTTATATTTTGTTCGGAAGCATTTTGAACACTGAAAACCAAGAAGCTTAAGAACTTATTTGTCTGAAGATGTGATTTCATGAAGTCTAGTGTTGTTCATCTTAACGTCATATTGCTTTTTGTGTTTCCAGATTATCAGATCTCAATACTAAAAGACAAGGTAGATAGAAAAGGTGGAAGAAATGGTTTGTGCAGTTTGGCTCACCTGACTGTGTGTTTTTCAGTGTCAATTTTCTCCAGTAGCATAAACAGACTTTCTCATGAAGTGTAGTTCTTTATTTTCTCAGTGGATTTTGTAGGTTTTTTCCTTTCCCTTTTTCTCTCTGTCTCCACTGTGCTCCTTGTGTTTCTCCACAGAGCATGATCTCTGACCTTGCACGTCCTCTCTTCATCCCTTCATTGGACCTGCTCTTCTGTTTCTCCTTCTTGTTCTCAGCTATAGCAAAACTGTTCTTCAAAGATGTTTCTCTGATTGATCTCCATTTTGGTTTTGATGGAGCATAATTCCACAGTTAATGTCCTCCAGATATTAACTTATTATTAAGTTGAAATTCCCCCAGAACCTATGGGAAAAGTTAGCAAATCTTGAATCTTGTCTGCATCTTTCTTCTCCTTCATGCTTTAAATTTCTATCTGATTTATATCATCCAGTGCAGTTGCATCTTTATTCTTCAGCAAGATAAATGAAATCATAGTTCTTACAAAAGTATCTTCTGTTAAAAGAGTCCATAAAGGAATCCTTGTGTATTTCTTCCTTGGTTTCTTTTGCATCCTGGAATCTTTTTCTTCTTCTTTTTTTGAATATGCTTTTACAAACATTTTTAGAGTTTTATAGAATTGTATTATGTAGGATGCAGGTATGTACTTTATATCTCTTCAGCTGTTGGCAATTCCTGTTTGTTTGCAGGTTACTGCAATATCTCTTTAAGGATCCCTGCCATATAGGTATTAATTTGACTTTGTATATTGGACTGTAGAAAATCTGTTAATGCTTAGAGACAAGATAAATGCAAATCAGAAATATGTAAATAGCACAGCTCTCCAGATCTCTGAAAAAAAAAACCTAATGAAAATTGTTATGCAGTGCATCTTGAGCTAGAGAAATGCAGTCAGCAAGAAACAGATTCAGTTTCAGCTACAAATATTTAGAGGTATCAGCACATCCTTCAGCAGTGTGTACAACACTAGATAGCGAAGGAATCAAAATGTGTACCTGTAGGTATAAAACATGTGTAGCTTTGGCAAATGCATCCCATAAGCACTGCTTATACAACTTCTAGACTTCTGAACTCCAGAACTACATTCATTGTCTTGACTTGTTTTTGGTTTCTTGTTACTTAAAAAGTATTAACTTTTAATTGCTGATTTAATTTTACATTGATGTTAAAAATACTGCTCTGTTTTTGAATATTGATAGTGAAGGCAGTAGTGGTTATTTTTTTATAGGAAGCATTAATTTCTGTGTATGGAAATCCATAATATGAAGAAGAGCAGAAAATTATAGAACATTCTGAGTAGAATGGTGTATTTTTTAATTTTCTTTTTCTTATTTTCTTGCAAAATGAGTATTGCTTTCTCTATTGCTCTCCTGCACCACTGATGCTCTCGTTGGTGACAAAGGGCAAAGAAAACCATGTCAGCTTAGTAGATGCTTGTGGTAGAGATAAGGATGATAAAGCTTTACTGTTGTAAGGTTTGTGGTAGTTGCTGCAGTATGAGAAGATAGGTGCGGTCACTTGTTCATCTGTATTCAACTAATTTTTTGTGAGCAGGATAATCAGCAGCACAGGTTTAGTGTCCTCTGCATCTCCTCCATCCCGCTTCTTACTATCTATCTCTGCTTTCCCACAACTCTTCTTTTCTTTTGGCGTCAGGCATACCTCTCATTTTCATTCAAAGCAATGCAACCCTCCCCCTGACTTGTGCTGGCACAGTGTCATCTGGCAAGGCAGAGGCTGCAACTTGAAAAACTGGAGAGGTAGAAGCATGAGAAGATGTCTTCATTCTGGGGACAGCTCATTGCAGCAGGGGTACTGGGCATTCTGCAGTCTCACAGTGTGGGCCTTCCCCTACATAAAGAAATTCACACTTGATTTAACTTGGGCGATTTCTTCTGTGAAACCAGTTACTAGAAAGGTAATTATCAGTTAATAGTCCTTATTTTACTTTATTATTATTACAGATAAGAAATAGTCATTTCATTTCTCTATTAATTATCACTTCTCCTAATACTGTGATATGCTTCCCAGTTGTAATTATGTATTTGAAAAACGTTCTTAAAGTGTTAGTGTCAGTTTTCTTCTAAAATACCAGATTAGGTTTTTTGTTCTCCTTTGGCTGAGCTCCTTCGATAACTTGTTTTAATACTCTGATGCCCAAGGGAAACATCTGTCTGCAATACTACCTTTTAATCCTGCGTTGGTTGGTTTGTTTGTTTTTCTGTTTCAGGAAGGAGAAAGTCGAGAAATGTCTACCAATTTAAAATACCTTTCCTTGGGCATCCTGGTTTTTCAGACCACAAGTTTAGTCTTGACCATGCGTTATTCTCGGACACTGAAAGAAGAAGGACCTCGTTACTTATCTTCTACTGCAGTAGTTATTGCTGAACTTCTGAAGATTTTGGCCTGTGTTCTGTTGGTCTACAAAGACAGCAGTATGTGTCAAATCTTGCACCAAGTAATTTTCCTAACCAATATGCTCTGTTATAGTGACAACTACAAAGCAGCCATGTGAGTACAGGCATCCAACAAAGCATTTCCCTTCTCGTGTAAGAGAAAGACACTCATCATACCTTGCCCCTCAACACATGATGCAGGATATTGTATATTTGTTGAAGACAGTTGTCTCTAAATAGTGGGGATACTGAGGAGTACAAGAGTAAATTTTCTGCCAACATCTTGAAGTTTGTGCTTGCTCAGGCATTTTAAAAAATTCATACGTAGAAATAGGAAAAAATGAAAAACTTTAAGTGTGTCCAAAGAACGATTGATAACTTAAAAGCCTATAATAAATAACAGATGTAGAAAGAAGGACTCAGTTTTGTAACTACTGGAAGAAGCAGTTTTAAACTCAAGAAAAGAATTGTCAGATTTACTTTAGTTCTTATTTTGTACATGTTATACTGAATTTATCTGTTTCCCTGACATATGTATTCAATCTTCAGCAGCTTGAAAATGTCATTGTACATGCATAAATACATGTGAAGCTTATGAAAGGCAAACATACATAGTATTTTGAGGTCTTGATAGCAGCAATAGCTATAAAAAGGGGGTAGCAATCTTTAAGAACAGAACATTTCTAGCAGTCTCTTCCCCCATGTTTCCTTTTAGTGAATATCTGTTTCGTTTATTTTTTTTCTTTGGATAGAGTGCAATTTACGGACTCTGAACAGAGTGCTACATGATGAAATCCTTAATAAACCCATGGAAACTCTTAAACTTGCTATTCCTTCAGGAATTTATACTCTCCAGAATAACTTGCTGTATGTAGCACTGTCAAACCTAGATGCAGCCACATACCAGGTATTGTGCGTTTGGATTTCTCTGTAAGTTTCAAAAAAAAAAGTGTGAGTTATGCAGTGGTAACTGTTTCTGTGTTCTTCTAGGTTACATATCAACTGAAAATTCTTACCACAGCATTGTTTTCTGTGTCCATGTTAAGCAAGAAGTTGGGTGTATACCAATGGCTTTCATTAGTGATATTAATGACAGGAGTGGCATTTGTGCAGGTAAATATTAAGAGGTGGCTTTTGTTTATTTAATGTGTTTACTCAAGGAACACAGATTTCTATACTGATGATGCAGTTTCTGATTTTACCAGCTGCACACGAGCACCAAAGTGTGGTCAAGACCTAGAAATCACAACTGGCCAGGGCTGGAGAGCACCAGACAAGGTTAAAAGGCAGAAGATAACACCTCTTTTGTGTCCCAGTGCTCTGCTGTAGAATGTGACAGGTCTTCTGGAGCAACTTGCAAATAGCAGTAATAGCAGTATTTATTAGCACACTTCTTCAGACATTAGGGATTCACAAATCTTCTATGCCAGCACAGTCCTGCTGCTCGTCTTAGTGTACAGTTTCAGCACAGCAATTTTACTTGAACTTTTTCAAGAGGCAGACTTGGCCTCTGTTCTAAATATTAAACAGGTACCGAAGCTTGTAGTTTTCAGAGGGCAGGATCATGGGATAAAACCATTTTAAGAATTTTTAGCAGATTTAGCGTATTCCAGAAATTTTTATTTAAAAACGTAAGGATTTGGAAAATAATTGGAGGATTAGATTTTATAGATTTTCAAATTTAATAATTAAAACTGAAAACAAACCGTTCTGATTGTAATTAACAGACTCTTCAATGTATTTTTGTTTGTGGTATTGCATTTTATTCTGTTAGCATTAGGTGTATTGCGGGATTTAGCTTCATAAATTTCAGCTTGTTTTAGTTACCTGCTTAATCACTTAAGCAGCACACATGCAAATTACAGTTCATCCTGTCTTAAAGACAACAGATGTAAATCTACTTCTGTCTGTAAGATAACTAACCGTCAGGTGGCAAAAGTTGGTGCCAGTGGATGACCATGATAAGTCATGCTGGGATTTGGGAACAGTTTTGGCTTATAAAACATAAATCCTGGACCTGTTTAAATTGATGAGTATTGTCTCGTTTCAGGCACAATTTTACTCCTCACAACTATGTAGAAAGAAAATTATGACTTTGCAGTCCTTTGAAAGTATTTATGCTGCAAAATACAAAGCTTTATAAGCATGTGATTGTCTGCATTTAGAAACTGTTAGTGTGGCTAGAAAACAAATGTACATTTTATAATAAATCATGACTTGATCATATTAGTGAATTTTGTATAATTGTTTTTTACATCCAGTGGCCTTCAGATTCTCAAGCAACAGCTACTAAGGAGCATTCAGCAGGATCTCAGTTTGTAGGACTGATCGCAGTTCTCATAGCGTGCTTTTCCAGTGGATTTGCTGGGGTTTATTTTGAGAAAATTTTAAAGGAAACCAAGCAGTCTGTGTGGATCAGAAACATCCAGCTTGGTAAGTTTAATTTTAGTTATCTTTAGTTATGCTGCCTTTTGAAGGGCTAAGATAAATGTGAAAAATACATAAAGAGAAGAGATATTACCAATATTTTAGTATTTTGCATAACAGTACTTTTAAAACAAGAGTATAAACTATGCTAGACAGAATTCTAGCAGTTACTTTCTGACCTCAACCTAGTCCTTGACTTGACTTGCTTATAGAATGTGAGTTTGCACAGAATCCTCTGACTGAATTTTTGTTTAAGATTTTCTAAAGAAGCTTATCTTATGCAGGATTCTGTGTACCCTTTGTGTTTAAAAATCATTTTTCCACTAATTCATTAAGACCTGATAGATACAGACAGTATTGCTTTTGCCTTTTTTACCTTGCCTTTTTTTTTTGTTTAGAGATAATATAGGAACATTAAACAAAGTATTAAACATTAAAACAAAAGGAAAAAAAACCTGAAAATCAATGCTTTGAGGTGTTGTAGAATGAACATACTCTTGTCCCTGGGTAGGCAGTTGTTATATGTTGGAACTGTTAATACAAAACTTGCTTTGTTTGTGAATAAAGTCGAGATAATGAATTTTTATTACTTCAATCCAAAGTTCAGTTTTAGTTGTCGGTTTGATCACTGGAGATATTTGTGCAAAAGACAGTTCATGTTGCTTCTTTTAATGTCCCTACCTGTTGTGCACCAGTCAGCATGAAAATACCTTCTCTTTCCAGAGTAGTTCTGGGTCTTTTAGACCCTAGGTATTAATTGCAATAGAGTCAATCCTTTTTCCTGAATGAATTTTCCCTCACCTCAAAGCAGTCGTGTCCAGTTTATAGGGCT
The DNA here is from genome assembly GCA_033558105.1 of Coccyzus lansbergi. Lineage (NCBI taxonomy): Eukaryota > Metazoa > Chordata > Aves > Cuculiformes > Coccyzidae > Coccyzus > Coccyzus lansbergi. The sequence continues at coordinate 74,891 of JAUMJK010001738.1, read as the reverse complement.
GAAAATGCAACATCAACAATATTATTTTGTTCTTGTTCTGCAGTGGGCAGAAAACTTACTGTAGGGGTTGCCCTCCTTTCTCTGATGGAATCCCTCTGGTCTCCACCTGTAGGCAATTTTTTTTTTTGTTGCATATTTGAATAAATGTTTTCAGTGCAATTTGACCTTTCCAGCACCCTAGGACTGACTCTTGATAAATTCCAAAGCACTGTACAGTTAAGTTGTGAAGATGATTCAGTGCATCAGAGCTGTGTGCTGAGTCTGGTAGACTGTAATGAAGTACCAGAGAAAGAGGAGGTCCTATGTGGGGCTCTTTTAATTAAATAGTTAGTCAAAAACTTGTATCATCAAAAATGTCTGAATACAAGCAATACTTTTCTTTTCTTTTACTATTGCTGTGTTTTAATTATAAATGGTTTCAGTTAAAAACACAGAACTGCATTTTGATTGTATTTTAGTATTTTCATGTGTCCTTAATGTTTTGAAGCTTCAGGACAGAGAAGGGGATCAAAATTTCGACTTACACAATTTCAATAAATACTAACAGATAGTATATAAAAACTAAGTTTTCTTGAACAGGGTGTAGGGGATACATCAGGAAAGGTTATATTAGGGAATTCTGAAGGCAGAGAAGGGTAGGTAACTGAAGCCTAGTCCAGGATTTAAGGTAAGATGGAACTACAAAGTAAAATCCCTTACAAAGGAAAACTGATTATTACTCTCAATTTCCATGCTAAAAGCACTTTTGTGAAAAATCAAAGCAAGTATCCAAAACAATTTCCAGTTAAACAGTGATAATTGTTGAAAAATCACTCATCATTTCTGAAACACTTCAGTTTTCTGCAGTGCCCAGAAGTATGTATGCAAACAGATGAGTGTGCTGCCTTGATAGTAGGCCTGGCCATATATTGAATGTTCCAGTAATTGCTCTGTCAAAACAATGAGATCAGAACAGACTGCATCTAAAGACAAACAGGTCAAGGTAATGAATAACTAGGACTGTGATATATGAAGACATAAGTATCCGTGATAACAGTGAAAACTGAAATGCTTGACACTTTTGTTCTTTTTTTTTTTGTCAGTGAGCTTAGTTTGCTTCAATCCAAGATGTAGTAAAATATGTTTACTAGTAAGGTTGTTTTCAGTTCAAAAACGAAACTAATTTTGTACTATTTCATAGGGGGTTTATTGATAGAGCTTTTAGAAAATTTTTAAAACAAAAAATCACAATATAAAAAAAACACATTAGTGTATCCTTTTTGCAAATGCAAGGCAGTTGTCTGCTTAAGGCATTGTATCATTCTATAGCAAGTCAGTCATAAGCAGGAGCTTTGAAATAGAACTTTTCTTAGAATGCAAACAACAAAACCCTTACTTTCAAACTAGGTTTCATTTTCATATTCATAGAGAATTTTTATAAATAAAATTGAAAACTTATTTGAATAATGGCTTAAAAAAATCAGGTTTTAGTGCATACTTGTATCATATTAGTAATATATGAATAGTTAGCTTTATTTATTTTAGCAGATCGACTGGAAAATAGAATTAATTGTTTTAATCTGAATGAAACCTGCATTTTAAATTACATCTACAAAAGGGATTATTTCTTGTCAAGCAGAAGCCTTTATTTTGTTCAAAACAATGCCACCCTTTTTAAGACACAAAGAAATGTAATGAAAATAAAGGTCAGCTTTTCACAGAAAAGGAATAGGAAAAGATGTTCCCCCTTTCCTACTCAGGACTAGAGACTACATCAATCAGAGGAGGTGCTTGCATTACTTCCATGCCTGAGGGGATCAGGTAAAGCTTCCCATCAGACAGAAGAACACGGTACTTGCCCATTAATAAACTTAATCTCATCTCAATTTTTTCTTTTGACATTAAGTCTCTACCAATAAATGTTCTCTGTGTTTGAGACTGGTTTGGAAGAGTCTCGCTTCCAAAATCCTTCTCTTAATGGCAAACTGCAAAGTCCTGCTCTTGCCGGTTAGTGACGATCTCCTCCACTGAAAGTTTTCCCTGTTTGTATCTCTAGGTTATAGTGTGACTTTAGTCATGACTAGTTTAAAGAAAACTGAAATTGTACTTAAGTGAATTTTGCTATATATCATAAATAAAAATCAGTGGGAAACAAGGGAAGATAATTATCAAAGAATGTTCTAATGGAAACACTCAAAACTCTTCATAAGTGTGGAAAATGGCATTTAAAAGAGGATTTATGTCTAAACATTGATTGCATTTGAACATGATGGTATTGCAGGTACCGGTCCTGAATTCAAATCATATAGACGTGAGCAGTCCTTGAGGACAAGGAACCTGTTTGCATGTTTTTCACCTGTAGCTTTTAAATCCATCTTGTACTTTCAGGATTTTTTGGTAGCATATTTGGACTGATGGGTGTATACATTTATGATGGAGAACAGCTGTCAAAGAATGGATTTTTTCAAGGATACAATAAACTTACGTGGATAGTTGTTGTTCTACAGGTAGGAGACTTTGTATCTTGTGTCTGTGCAGGACAGGAATTTACTCTTCTATAAATGACTGGGGAAACCAATGGGTGTCATTGGAGCTACTGAGAATTCTAGGGTCAAAAGTCTGTAAATAAAAACCTGGAAAATGTACAGCAAATATATGACCTAAGTATTGTACAACATAAAAGAGTCAAAGCATTATTTCTTTTGCAATGTTTGAAAAAGAAATTCATACGTGTCCTTTCTCCCGTGGCTAAAAATGTATGATACAAGCATTACCACTAATTTAGTGGTGGTAATACAATCAGAACAGACTGCATGAGCAACAATTTCTTTAATGGGGAAAGAACAACTCCAATATTTAATCTTCAGTATTGCGTATCAATAGCACAAAACAAATATAATGTTCCTAAACACAGACAAAACCTTTTCATAAAGTAAGCATGTGTGGATGCTGTCAGTGGAATCAGTAGGTTGCAAATCCAAACCTCCATGTTTTTCAGGCACTTGGAGGGCTGGTGATTGCTGCTGTTATAAAATATGCAGACAACATTTTAAAGGGATTTGCAACTTCTCTCTCCATTATACTGTCAACACTGATCTCCTATTTTTGGCTGCAAGATTTTGTCCCTACAAGGTAAGAATGATTTACCGTGCATGCTGAAAAACAAAAATAGTTGAGAACTTAATGCGTACAGATATAATTGAAAAAAATAAATCTAAAAAACAGTGTAAGCCACATTTCTGGAGTGTTTGATACAGCTTGCTCAGGGCAGCTTTGTTTTATAAAATACTATAACTAATGCTTTGGTTTTGAGTACAGTTGGCAAGGGTAGATTTTGAGTAGGATGCATCCCCACAGATCAGGGCTCACTGAACCTGATCCTGGCCCTCAGTGCTCCCCACTGGGCTCAGTGAGTCGGGCCAAGCCGTTCTGCCCACTGCTGCCCCAGTGGGGGCCTTCCAGCCCTCGCTCTGCATCCCCTGTGGATGCACAGCCATGGTGGTGATGATCGAGTTTCCAGTTGCGAATCAGTCTCTAAAAAAAGATAGCTGCAAACTTAGGCCCGTGGAAGTTACTCTGCAGCAATTGGTTGCCCATGGACACCTAGAAGCCCAAAAGGAGAGCTTTCCACTAAAGACAGTACAGTATCTGTTATCAAGAACACCCAATCAAGGAGAGAGAAAAATGCTTGCTATGCACCCCTGGGCCCAGAGCGTAGTGTCCCAGTGCTCTGTGAATCTGATTTGAGAAGCTCTGTGCACTGCAGGCTTGTTACATGGTCAGATTCTGGAGTAGTACTTCTCTTGGCAGTGCAAGTAATACCTGAAAATCTGATATATAATATATAATGGACCTGTGCTCCTCACATATATTACACCTAGTTGTAGTGTAAAGTTATTTTTAATAATATTTACAACTTTCGTATTTTATGTAAAGAAACAGGTTTTTTTTATCTAACAGTAGCATTTGCAATATTACTAGGAGTTTACTTAAGCATTCAAAAAGAAGTAGAACAATTATTAAAAAGTGGAACGACATTCAACTTCAACTTCAGCCTCTGCTTGTCCTGTTAAACCACTTTCTACATTCATTTTAAGAATTTCTGCGTGCTGGAGTGGAAAATTAATAAGTAACTTATCAGCTTCTGCAAACAGGGTGAAAAGGGAAGCAGTGGTTATAATTAAATGAGATGTAACCAACTAGTAGCATGTAGGACTTGAAGCCATCTCATTTAACTTGAGTTAATCAAACTCAATCTTTAATACCTTGCCTATACCAACTGAATTTATTTGACCTGAAATTGACTAATTGTTTCTCTCACTTCAACACACATTATTGATTGGGATAATGGATGTAAAGTACTTAAGTGCTTGAATGTGTTGCAATGAATTGTGTCGCAATGGATTGTGTCCAGAAATGGGCAAACTGTATTCTCGGAAGGATTATCATGTCACACGCCACAGTTTTTTTTAGTGTTTTATTCAAAAGATCAAATTGTCAGCATTGTCATGCCTTTATGACAAGGTTCTTTTCTAAAATGTGTTCTGATTGCCTGTTGGCTTTGGATATTTTGTTTCAGACTTGTAGTTATCAAAACAACTTTAAAGGCCCTTATGTCACAATAGAAAAAGATGTCTTTATTGTCTTTTCCTTACATAAATCTTTATGTATCTGCCAAAAATTAGATAATACTGACTTGCAAACTGGTTCTTGGGCAGCAGTAATTTGTTTTAACATAAGCTTTGGTCTTCAAAGCAAATGCAACTACAGCAGCTAATGTACATAAGATATTATAAATAGCTGGGTAACCACAGTAGTTGCACTTCTTTAGCTTTTGCTTCTTTGCTTGCATTTTCCACAGAGTTTTAGGGAGAAGAGAGAGAGAAGAAAAAAAAAAGAATTGGTCTTATTACTTTTGATAGTTGTTCCATGAAACCAATTTTAATTTTCAGAATGTCAGTATAATAATACATTACTTATTTTAAGTAATGTATTTTTAATGTCATTTTAAGTTTCTTATTTCAACTTCTTCCTGCATCTTTCTATAATGAATATATGCAAATTATTTTGTTCTTTATAAATTGGACAAATACAATTTATCTTTATGTGTTCACACAGGAAAAATGTCATTTCTTTTGATTGTATTGCATAAATAAAAGTGCATCAGTTAAAACAAGCTAACAGTTTTTCATCTCTATTCTACTCAGTGTCTTTTTCTTCGGAGCTGTCCTTGTAATAGCAGCTACTTTCCTATACGGTTATGATCCCAAGCCTGCAGGAAATCCCATTAAGGCATAGCAAGACTTCCTCGTCAGCCCACTTCTCAAGATCATGCACTGGGGGCCTTGCTAACAATGGCATGTGGGAAGTGTTATCGTGCACTGCAAGGGAAGGATTGCTACCCTGAATCTATTGAAGAAATGCTTACGAGTGGTTTTGAACAGCCAGAGGGGTGGAAGGTGGATGATGATTCTGTCTGTAACTGATGGGGGAAAAAAATATGGCAGGGGGATGCCCAGTGCAGCTTGCTAATAAAAACTTGAAAGGAACAAAAAGTTTCCAAGAAACTGCAATTAGGAATGTTTACAGCTTTGGGATTACATCAATATAATTTACTGTACTGACTGCTGCAGAAATGTCCTATGCACTCTTCGAAAGAGCACATGACAACATCGTCAGATTGTATGGTTTTGCAATTTGACTATATTTAATCTTAGTAGATATGTTTTTAACTGATTGTCTATTTACATGAAATCAGCTAAATATACATCATAATGTGATGGTTCTAATTAGGTATTTCTTATTAAAACTGTGAAGATTTAAGTATGATTGAAAGACTCTTTCACAATATCAACTATTTTTATATTTTAGAAGGCTGATTTAATAACAAGTCTGTTATTAAATTATAATATTATAATGCTCTTGCTTATATAAAACTATTGTAAGAATGTTAACATTCTCACCTAAGTACTCAAAGGGAGAAATTTAGAGTGAAAGCTGGAAATCTGTGCTGATACTTCAGCCTTCATCAGGATAGCCTGTAGTGGTCCAGTAGATATAATAACTCTGAACGCTGGCTGGAGGTTACTGCATTAACCTGGTACTAAGAGTAGGGTTATGATGGAGTGCTTGCTCGAATGTGATGTTCATTGTTTTTATTTTTATTGATTAGAAATCAATTTGTTGATAGAAACTTTAAAGTAGTTTTTATGCTTCAAATATCCTTGGGGGATTTTTTTTTTAACCACGATTCAAAACAAAAAAAAAAAAAAAGCCTGTAATAAACATTTTAAATGCATTAATGTTGTCTGTAACAGCTCCATCTGGAGCTATAATGGTATATCATCTGTATACTGTACTGTACTTTATTACAGAGGTGTTTTTTTAAACAAATGTTGTTTACTCATGAACTCTCCAAGGCTTTTTGAGTACATTTCTATGTAATGGCTTAATTAGAGATTTTTTATTATTATTATTTTTATTTTATTCTGGGAGTCCTTGAGCCAACGGACCAAAATGGTTCTCTGCAGCTATTCAGTCTAGTTGTGGAATTACTTTAATGGGAAGCTTAGTAAAAAAAGTAATTAATTGTGCAATAGGTAGATGTAAATGTGTGCTCCTCTTCTGCTTTAAACCAAAAAAAAATCTTCACAAAGAAACTGAGATGCAGTTAAAGCTTAGATCAATCACGCTGTTGCAAACACTTCACTTGTTGAAGTGTATGTATATAGCCAGAAACACAAAAATAAAAAGCCAAAACTAATAAAGAAAAAACCTGTTTAAAAATTACTCGTTTTCAGGAGACCTCTTCACAGTGGATATTAATGTATGGCCCCTTCTTATCCACGTTACACGTGTAAAGGTGTGCATTTATACAAAAACGTATCACGCAGAATCACAAGTGGTAAAAATGTACCATTTCCTTCCCCTTCCTGTGCTCTTTCTTGCTTCTGTCTTGTGCTAGTGAACGCAACGTGGAGAGAAGTGTTTTAAAATGTTTACCAAGTACTTCATCCTTTTCCCCACATTTTAGCAGTGGATTGACAAGGAGATTGTGAAGTATTGTAAATGGGAAAGGAAAAATTCCACTTAGGTTAGCCAAGTAAAAATAGTGTTTTCCTTCTGTTAGCAATGACACAGATTGTCAACTTTTTGTTTGCTTATCATGTTACAGCAAGGCATAAAAGAAATTTCAGAGTTATGCCAAGGGCTTCCTAAGCTTTGTGAACTGTAAATCTATCCCAGCAGGCCATAATTGCAGGAGCTCTGCTGCTTGCTAGTCAAAGCTATCTTGTTATACCCTAAATTGGCATTCTATGTCAATATTAAACCTTTTACCTAAAACACTCAATGTTGCAAAGTCTTTGAAAAATCACATTAGTCATTTCACCACCAAAATACAATGTAAGGTAAGGTGCACATATAGATCAGAGGCTCCCAGCAGCACGTAGGGTAGCATAGGAAGTGCTTAACTCTGAAATGAATGGAAAAGCGTTAGTAGTAAGAGCTGAACTGGAGTTTGACCTGTATGATACTACCTTTAATTTCATGAGTTGCAGCGGTGGAAATGTGCAGGTGGTGTAAGTTGTTACTTCCTTGAGGAATTTCTCCAAAACCCACAAACAGCAGGTGGGGAACAGATCAAAGGCAGTTGCACAGTAAAGGACCAAATCAGCCAAACAGTGACCACGCTGCTGAGTTCTGTTGCACAAACCCTGGTTTAATGCTTCAGGTGCACCTGTCAGTATGTGGCATTGGTTTAAAGAAACAAAGGAATATGTGCTCTTTGTTTTTGAATAGGGTGTCCTACAGCTTTGGAAAACGATGTATCTGCTGTGCTAAGGAACAGAACTCCTGTCTATAGATCAGCGACTCTTCCATCCTTTCAATTGACACTTCCGTTCAATTTGCCAGCAGAGGGATAAGTCTTTTCATACACTTGGAAACAGGAGTTTGCATTTTGAGCTGTCTCAAACCTGACTCCAGTCTGAAGCCCTCTGGGTTAAAAAGCGTTACTGTAGCTGGAGGGAAGACAGCATGTGTCTCCTGAGAACAGAAGGCATTTGAGGGCAGTTTACTGATTTCTGTAACCTCTGCAGATTGAGAGCATGTGTGCATTTTCTCATGGAGATACTTTTGTATCTAGATTTTAAAATGTAATAAAGGAAAAACAAACCCAAGCAGTTTTTAGTCTGTACCTTGTGAACTTGCCAAAGAAGCACAGCCAGCTCAGAGCCCTGGGAATCAGGGAGAGTGCATTTTCAGTTTGCCCTCAAAGCGATCTGTAGGAGTCAAACTTTCAAAAAAATAAACCTGCCTGAGCTATTTTTCTGACTTCTAGACAATGGATTTGTTAGTTTAGTTGTATATTTAGGAGACTAACCTATACGTAGCACAATTTTATTTAAATATTTATAAGGTTATAGCTAAGTATTTATTTGCAGTAACTTGGATTATATCTTTTTTTTAAAGACTTGCATAATGGGAGTACCAGTATTTATTGAATACTTGGATATTTAGTTTTATTTCCGAATCTCTGAGATAAATGACAAATGGTCGGATAACAATAAATGTAGAACTATCTTCGAAGCAAAATAAATCAGGAGTTCAATGGTGAAAAATCACAAGTCTAATAAGTAGGATAAACTTTTCTTTAAACATTGTATTTCTGTGCTATACACAAGTGCCCAGTCTTGTTTCTCAAAGAATTCAGATAATTTTATAGTTCTATTCAACTTCTTTATTTTAAGCAGAATGTAAGAACACATACCTTTTTGTTTGCTTTAAAAATGATTATTAAATGTAATAATTTGCTGTTCTAGACCAAGCTTCTATGTGACAACACCTTGGGGTTTTTACTGTAACTTTTTAGAAACTATTGTTTCATTTTTATTTTAAAAAGCCTGGTCTTATTTTTTGGTGTTTCTGTCTCTCATATAGTCCTCTGATGGATTTTCAGAAGTATGTAATTATTTTGTGTTCCTAATTTATTTTTATGGCTGTAATTCAAGACTGTAATGGATTTTGTTAAATTGTTTTAAAACTGATAAATGAAGCATTGCATTTCTTTTGGTTTTCATTGTCAGTAACTTTCATATTTTAATATATATAATCCATGTTCTGTTTTATTTAAAGATCATTGTTTTCCAAATCAGAAGTTGTTGCTCATTTCCTCCTGCTGACATTGTTTCTTGCTGGATATTGTAAATGAGGAAGGTTATTAATTGGTTTCTTCTCTGAAATCCTTACTTTGTAACAATGAGGTATTAAAAATCATTTAGGGTTTTTTGTGTATTAGAAAGGTAATGTTTATCAATAATATGGTATTATATCATATATGCAGTAGTGTATCATTACCTATGGTGTTTGGTTATTGTAAGAAAGTATAAGAAGTGTTTCTTTGCCTCCTTTTTCATTGTTCTGTCCATTTTTAATGCTGATTATTTTCCACAGGAAATAATATTTTCATACTGAAGAGTACTTCAGTTGTCAGGTAAGCTAATTAAATATTTTTAGATATCTAGAATTAAAATATTTTTACTAGAAAAAGCACAGGGTAAAGTGCAACAAAGTAAGTGGGATTAATTAGATGATATTTTATGCTCCAGTGAAGCCAAATATCTGTTCAGTTTGATGCGTAATTTTCTCTATTTCCTGCTAGGTGAATTTATAATTCTTTCTAGAAGAAAAAAAATCTATCCTGAGGTGCCACTCAGTGCTCTTTTAATGTCTGCTGCATGTTTGCATCCAAGAATAGACATGGCATTTTTAACTCTTGCCTTCAACTTTCCATCACCATTCTGACTGTAATTAGCCGCATTCATTTAATTAGCAATTAATAGCTTAGTAAAATTGGTTTATATGCTAAGCATATGTTGATATTTGCTGACATGAGTAACACTTCCTTAGGTTTTTAAAAGTTTGTCTTTATTTTCAATATATTTGAATTTAATTTTAAATAAATGAGCCCAACTGTAAATTATACATTTGAACTTCATAGAAAAATTTCTAAGGTAGCCTTAGAAATTTTTTATATGTTGAAATTTGTGTGGTGGCAAGTACCCAGTTATAGTATAGTGTGCGGTTGTAAAACACTGTAATGCTTTCTAGAAGAGTTTCACCACAAGTTACCAGGTGGCACTTGGTTATTTATTAGCTTTCCCCTTGCTTTAAAGTATTTGATTTTGATAGCAGTGGACAGTCCTGTACAATATAACCTCTAGAACACAACACAATCTGTTGATTCATGTCACAGTTTAGGAGTTGAGGTTTTATGTAGGTATAATACGGAATTCACAAACATATCACTATAGATGGTTAATGTTCTCCTGTCCTTTCCAGAGGGACATAAAATAAAAAAGAAGGCACCAACAATTTTTCAGGCCTCTTCATTTCCATCAGTTCCTTTTGTCAATTCTAATCTTAGTGATCACATGCAGTGTGATTTAAAGTGAAATTTTTAGGCCATTAGGTGACAGAAATTAGTTATTCATCAGCTAACCAGAGGAGCATAGCTGGTATGGACGACTGGGCTGCAGAGGAGAGAGTTCTTCAAGTCTGGCCTAAAAGCAATCTGCAGTCTTGAAACCATTGTTCATCTGTGCTTTAAAGTCCATGGTTCCTCTAGGGGAGTTGAGAAGTACTGTCTTGTTTTCATTCCACTTCCAAAAAGACAGTGCTATCTTCTGCAGCTAGCAGGCAGTATTATGCTTTTACTTTGTATAAAAAGTTGGAAGCTACCAGTGTTTGGATGTAACAGACAATTTCTGTTTCTCTACTTCAGGAGATGTAATTTTTGTCAGGAATTTTTGTCAGTTAAATAATGGCAAGACGGATTATGTCAGGACCTAGGTAGGTAAGCAGAGTCTGGTATTTGAAAACATGTAGCTCGCTGAAATTCGTGACGGCAAAAGCAAGTCTATATAGTTTATTCTAAAGTTAGGAATTCTTACTTGAATTGTCTGCTTAGCCTGCATGAGCAGACTTGGTATTTAAGATGCATTTAGGATAGTGACATCAAGTAGCAGAAGTTGGTCTAATGTGAAGGTGTAAATGGAAATCCAACTGCTTAACCAGCCTAGTTACAAAACATCTTTGCTGGGATGTAGCTGTCTTAACTTTTTTCAGGAGTTCCTTACGTGTCATGTACACGTCTGTGTGTGATGCTCCTACCAAAACATAACAACGTTCTCTCCAAGAAGTAGACTTGAAACCATGGTGACATTTTAGGACCTCTTTCCTCTTCATATAGAAGGGATGAGAAACCCTGGAGCACACTGCAATTGTCACATGCTTGGCATAGCTTATTAGGACTTGTGACAAATGACTGATGACAGCAACGGCTGCAAAGATCCTTTTTCCCCTACAGGTGTCTGGGTGGATCCACACTTCCCGTCACGAGCTAGAACCTGCCGGGTTTTGTCATTGTGTGTGAGCAGAGCAGATCCATTGGCTTGAATAGCACTGCACCTCATGAAATGAGAAATGCCTTAGAAGCTATGAAAAGAAGGTGTTTGGTCTTATGGCTCTTAGTGTACTAACGAAATCCACACAATCAAGCAGCGAGTGATTTAGAGCCCCTTGTTGAGGGAGTGGTGTCTGTGCCAAGGGAAGGAGAGCCCAGGTCTGTACATCGCTGTTTGCATGGGTAGGGGCAGTGTTAACACGTGGCTGGGGTTTGGGGGAAACAGGGGTGTTGCAGGAGTTGGGGAGATAGAGATGTGCACCAAGAGGGACAAAGGTGTGAGCAAGGAACATAGAGAAAAGCCTGGTATGTGGACATGGGCATGGAGAGCTGTGGCCAAGATCACCAAGGTGGTGCTGGATGGGACAGATGCTGCTCTAGTTAGTGCTGCCAGGCATCAGTGACGAATTCAAACTCTAACATGCAGAATCACAGAATCACCAGGTTGGAAAAGACTTATCGGATCATCAAGTCCAACCGTTCCTATCAAATACTAAACCATGCCCCTGAGCACTTCTTCTACCCATCCCTTAAACACCTCCAGGGAAGGTGAATCAACCACCTCCCTGGGCAGCCTGTTCCACTGTCCAATGACCCTTTCTGTGAAAATTTTTTTGGTAATATTCAGCCTAAACCTCCCCTGGTGGAGCTTAAAGCCATTCCCTCTCATCCTGTCCCCCGTCACTTGGGAGAAGAGGCCAGCTCCCTCCTCTCCACAACCTCCTTTCAGGTAGTTGCAGAGAGCAATGAAGTGTCTTCTCAGCCTCCTCTTCTCCAGGCTAAACACCCCCAGCTCTCCCAGCCGTTCCTCATAAGGCCTGTTCTCCAGCGCCTTCACCAGCTTTGTTGCTCTTCTCTGGACTCACTCCAGAGCCCCAACTGATACTAGTACAGGTATTTAAAATATTTTCTCCAGGGAGAGGTTCAACATCTCGGGAAAGCTCCCCTCCTTCGCCTCATCCCATGGGCTGCGAGGTCGATCAGGGCCCGGGTCGCCTGCCCATCTCGAGTCCTCCAAGCTGCTGCGAGCGAAGTTCAATGCTCGAGAGCGGAGAGCGAGCGGCTCCTGGCTGGGTTTCTGGGGTGGGTCACGGGTCGGGGCTGCGCTTTGCCCCGCAAAATCCGGCAAGGATTGCGGGCTTGCTCCTTTTTCGCGGCCAGCTCGGGGGGCAGCTCAAAATCAGAGAGGCTCGGGTGGGACCTTAGAGACCACTGGGCTCCAACCCCAGCCACGGGCAGGGCCACCGGGAGAGCAATGGCTGGGGCGGGCCGGAGGGGCGCTCTTTTCGTCTGGATTTGCTTGTTTTTGTGGCTGCGCTCGCTCTCCCCGTCCCGGCCGCTGCCCTGCGGGTAGTGGGGAAACGGCCCGGCCCGGCCACGTGACCGCGCGCGGCCAATGGGACGATCGCGCCATGCGGGGCGGTGGCGCGCGGGCCAAGATGGCGGCGGGTGCGTGAGCGGCGGCGCGCGCCGGGGGGGAGGCGAAGCGAGGGCCCGGCCGCCGGGGAGGCTCCGCCGCCGCTGCCGCCGCTCCCGGGGCCGGGCGACGCGACGATGACCCAGGGCGGGAAGAAGAAGAAGCGCGCCGCCAACCGCAGCATCATGCTGGCCAAGAAGATCATCATTAAGGACGGCGGGACGGTGAGGCGGGGCGCGTTCGGGCCGGGCCGGGGCCCCCGCGGCCTCCTCGGGGACGGGGACGGGAACGGGAGAGGCCGGGCCGCGGGGAGGGGCCGCGGGAGCCTCGGGGCGGGGAAGGCCCGGAACGAGGCGCCCTGCGCGACGAGAGCGGCCTGAGCGAGCCGGGACAGCATCGAGGGGGCCCTGTCCGCCCAGACGGCCCTGGGAGAGCCATGGGAGAGCGGGGCCGCCCGCACGGAGGGGGCTGTGCCCCCCCCCCCCCCCACACACACACACATACACGCGCAGACGGGGCTCTGCCCGCACACACACACACGCGCGCACGCAGAGAGGGCTCTGCCCGCACACACACACACACCCGCAGAGGGGGCTCTGCCCGCACACACACACACCCGCAGAGGGGGCTCTGCCCGCACACACACACACACTCAGAGGGGGCTCTGCCCGCACACACACACACCCTCAGAGGAGGCTCTGCCCGCGCGCACACACACACCCGCAGAGGGGGCGCTGCCCGCACACACACACACACGGAGAGGGGGCTCTGCCCGCACACACACACACACACGGAGAGGGGGCTCTGCCCGCACACACACACACACACGCACTCAGAGGGGGTACTGCCCGCACACACACACACACACACGCACTCAGAGGGGGCACTGCCCACACACACACACACACACTCAGAGGGGGCTCTGCCCGCACACACACACACTCAGAGGGGGCTCTGCCCGCACACACACACGCGCAGAGGGGGCTCTGCCCGCACACACACACGCGCAGAGGGGGCTCTGCCCGCACACACACACGCGCAGAGGGGGCTCTGCCCGCCCGGTTCCACCACCCCGAGGGCTCTGTCCTGAGCTGCCCCCGCCCAGGATGGAGCGGCCGGCGGTACAGCCTCCCGCGTCAGAGAAGAGCGTTCTGCAGTTCCCTCCCGCTGTCTTGCTTCCTCTGAAATGCGAACGTTATAAGAAAGGAAAGTGAAATGTTTTGGATACTGAAGCTTGGTTTTTAGTTGATGAGCGGCGTGGCTTCCCGTGTATTCTTGCCTCTTTTTTTCCACCGTGTAATGATGTGTTGCTTTGATATGCGCTCTTCTAAACACAGTGCCAGTATTTCAAATAAAGGGGCATCTTCACAGACTAAATTGGTGGTGGCCCTTGGCTTTGTCTCTGTGGAACGATAATGGAGAAGAGGGAGGTGTCAAGTTGATCTGATGACCGACTGTATTTTAGTGTGAAGCAAAACTAATTCCAGTGATGGATGTTGATGTTTTCCAGGACATGTTTTCCTGATCCTTGTAAAGATAGAAATGCATGAGATTACCATGTACAAATATTTTAGAGTAGGTAATAGAAGCAGAGGAAATACTGCTACTGATGTGACGGCAGTGCCTCAGAGTATCTCTGTAGAGGAGTCATTGATTGAAAAACAGGATATTTCCAAGTATCCTTCATCTCTCAACTTTTAACTTTCTTTAGCCAGGAGAGGAGAAGAGATATCATAACAAGTGTATTCAGTGACACTTGGGGTGCTGCTTTCAGTGTCTCTTCAGTTTCAAAAGCAGGGTGCCAATTTGCGTGAATTCTGTATGACGTTCAGTTGTTCTTAAAAGTGAGGAGATGGGCTATGAGCATGAGATGAAGAGATGTAGATGGCTGCCAGATAACAAAAATAACAGCTTGTGTTAATTTTTGCCTTCAAATAAATGTTTTGGGAATTTGTTGTATAGTTATAAAATCTGGAGTAGCAGAATATTCTTTATAATGACACTAAAAACTTTGTGCTTGCATTTCTTTTAAGTTTGCCAAAATGCCAAAACCTGTGCTTGCTCTCCTTAGTTTCTTTGTTTCTCCAGCATCCTCTGTGACTTTGTGGGAAACAGGTGAATGATAAGGGCCCATATCCTGAATGTCTCCGCCTGGCACACCAGTGATTAATCAAGCATCTGAGTGTCCAGTTTCCAGCCTTAATAGTTTATTTTGTGACTATTTGATATCAAAGAAAACAGTTGGATTCTGCCTGCAAGAACACACAGCTTTTTAAGTAGCCAGCATTACAAAAAGCAAAAAAAAGTTTACTGATGGGGAACTTCAGTCAATTTAATTTCCTGTTCTTGATATAGAAAGAACAAAATGAGCAAGAGGGAAACCCAGCCCTTGTCTCTGCAGTGCCTCTCCTCCCACCACAGGTTACATTGTGGGTCCCCTTGGCAAGGCTGGACTGATGGTGGTGCCAGAATTGGGATGATGCCTGATGGTGTTTTTGTGGTGTTTCCTTTGTAACTGCGTGATGGAAAGCAGCATGTAATGATGTGTGTGTGTACTCAAGAGCGTGTGGTCAAATTCACCAAGGATGAAAGGAGAGGCAATAACACCAGAGGTTTCTACTCAGTTCTTGGCTTTGCCTTTCTTTATGAGCACTTGCCTTGTGTAAGATCATGCCTTTTTGAAGAAGAATTGGGAAGTGTGCAACTGGGCAGTGCTGGAGAGAATCAGAGCTTAGGACTTCCCTTGGTGCCTTCCCCATCCCAGCAGAGAGAGCAGCAGCTATGAGCTTGTATTTGGTGTTCTTCTTTGGTAACTATTCTGTTACTGTCAGATGTGTTTAAGGGTTGCCTGGCAGATACACTTTAATCACTGCCATGACTGTCAGTACACAGTGTTTGGTTAAAGACATTTTGTCTCTGACTAGAGAAAGGGGCATTCTTAGAGTAGTGTTTTGTGCCACAGACTTTGCTAAACTTAATTACGCTCTGTTCTGGCTCTGTGGTTGCCCCAAAGGGTTGTGGTTATTCTAATGGGAATGTCTCGGTTCTAGGTTGTTCACATAGAGGCTTCATATCTCCCGGTATAAAGGCTTCCGATTTGGTTGCGCCTAGGTTATTACATTAGATTACACCACCTTGGCCAGTCTGTAAAGCACAGCAGGGCAGGCTTATAGAATACGTTAGGACTGAATACCCAGCACCTGTGCTATACCTGTTGGGGTAAGAGGGTATATCAGGCCACTACTTCACAGAATCACAGAACAACCAGGTTGGAAGGGACCCATCGGATCTTCTAGTCCAACCATTCCTATCTATTCAGTTTGAATGCAGATAATATATCTTTATGCACAGTAAGGTTTAACCCTAGGAATCTAAATATCGCTTCTGTTTGTTTCTGCCAGTGTAATAGAAACATTTGATCAGGTTGCTTACAGCTGGGTGGCATGGCAGGGGACAACTCTCACCTGTTGTGTGCCTCTAAAATTGCCAGGATTTCTGCTGCCCAGGACAACTGCTGGCACCATTCTGCTGGTTTGGTTTGTGGCTGCCTGGAGCTGGACAAAGGCAGCAGAGACACAGAGTGCTGCTGAGCTCGTGTTCCCTGTATGGGGACAGAATGGAGGTGCCTTTGGCTTGTGGTGCCTGGGGGACAGAGATGGCTCTTGGCTCCCGCTTCACCATCCATGGGTCACAAGCCAGTAACTTGATAGGAATCAGGTGACCGTGAGAATGAACCAGATCTTCTGTACCAAACTGAGCAAAACAGTCCAGATGGTTATTTACGGTTTGTGTAGAGCTGGATATGTTTTTAACCTGAAACTAAAACAAGGGCTGGGAGTGGAAAGGAGAAGGAATTCTGGGAAGTGAAGATAATTACAGCCACTTTCTGTACCTATAAAGACTGTTAATTTACCTCCTTAAGAGTATAGGCTGAAAAAATAGCAGGAATGTCTGTATTGACTGAAGAGGACTTGGGAAAGAAAAGTAACACAGTGCTAAGTTACTTCTGTAGCTCACCTCTACATGTTGATACGGTTACTTTTGAAAATTATGATCCTCTCTAACAGTAGGGGTAAGCGGCCACTGTGGTTTTCTGCATGTATTTCTTACAGTTATTCAGAAAGTGCTTTTTTTTTTTTTCTATGTTGGAAATACTGGAATCTGGAAAGAAAAGCTAGGTATGAGATTTAGGCTAGAGATTAGGAGGAAGTTTTTTACAGAAGGGGTCATTGGGCATTGGAATAGGCTGCCCAGGGAGGTGGTTGAGTCACCTTCCCTGGAGGTGTTTAAGGCACAGGTGGATGAGGTCTTGAGGGACTTGGTTTAGTGTTTGATAGGAATGGTTGGACTAGAAGATCCGATGGGTCCCTTCCAACCTGGTTGTTCTATGATCCTATGACTTACATAAACCTTGTGATGAAAGACTCCAGTATTACCTAACTGAAACTTAAAATTGCATCATATTTGAGGTTGTAAAGCACCTCTGAACATCTCTAAGGCAACTGCCCATTCTCTTCCCCCAAGCATGGTCAGCTGGAGCAGTTTGCTCAGAGCTGTGTCCACTTAGGTTTGGGGGATGGAGATTCTGGAGCTTCACTGGGCAGCCCATTTCCAGGGGTTGGTTTTGTTCAAAGTGTAAGCCAAATTTCCAATATTTCCGTGTGTGTCTCCAGTCCAGTCAGTGACACCTCTGAGAGGAGTCTGGCTGTGTCATATGTGCTCCCATGAGATATTTACAGGCATTGATAAGATCCCCCTGAGCCTTCTTGGGAAGCAGCTGAGGGCCAGCTGTGTGTGTTTGGTCACTGTAAATGCTGGGTCGAGTCGTATCAGTAACACTCTGTTAGAAACTCACCTTCCCACAAAACCAGGAATGTAGATGTAAAGGCAACCCATCTAAGGTTAAAGAATGCATGTGAGATTTCTGATGAGTTATACATAACTCCTTCATACGTACCATTTCCTCAATTTGCGAATGCTGAACTGCGGCACGTTGTGTGGCAGGCATTTATAGAATATGTGAAATGAGCAGGTTATCCTACCTATGCTTTTTTTTTGTTTCCTCCTCAAAAGCTACTTCTGATGATGCCAAATCATGAACGAATTTGAAGTTCCTTATTTCAAATCTTTTATCCAGATCTCTTCCTGCATTTGAAGCACACTGTAGCTGATAGTCCTGCTCTCAGTATTTGGGAAGTGATCAGTGCTGTTCCTGAGATTCCCTTCTGGCATACGTTACTTCAGTTTTTCTTCCTTGATTTAGAGCTATCCATGTTTTGTACTTAACCGTGGTGCCTTCTGCTAACAGAAGTACCACAGAGCTGTTTGGTAGACTAGGTGATTAGACTTAGAGATAGCTGAGTGTGAACACTGCTGTGTTCTGAAACTATGAAAGCTTGTTTTCCATGCAGTGTTGTGTGGCCTCAAGCATTTTTCTCAAGGAAAAGGAACTAGTTCTCTAAAGAAGAGTCTGTTTCCTCTTTCAGTAGCATCTTTGCTTCCCATATAGGCAGTATCAGTGGTTTATATGTGTAGGTTTGAGACACTTCAAACTGTTAGCAGCAAAGAGTTAAAAAATGGAACTTCACTCAGTATCAGTTAGCTTGAGTAACTGTATTGCCTTGGTTTGAGTCCTGTTTCATTCCTTAGTCCTCTGTTTAGTGTGTTTGGATGCATTTCTCATGACTATGACAGATATTTTAATCACTTGGTTTTTTCTCTTGTTTTAGCCTCAAGGAATAGGTTCACCAAGCGTCTACCATGCTGTTATAGTGATCTTCTTGGAGTTTTTTGCTTGGGGACTCTTGACAGCACCCACTCTGGTGGTAAGTGAGATGCTTCAGCTTTTTCTTGCTCAAGAGATGGGGCAATTGCTGCAAAGACATTGAACATCATCTGCATAGAATTAAGTTGTCCACCATGGATCTGCTCCTCTATGCAGATGAAAAGTTTTATGTTCTTATATGGAATCAGTAATTTAAAGTTATTTCACTGTAGCATTGCAATGATGCAGCATAGCTGTTGATGCACGTATCTGCTCACACTCAAGCTTACATGTAAATATTTTCTGACTTGAAACCAGTAAGACAGTATTAGAATTATTTTTCCTTTCAAAATGCTACGAAAAGTTGGCACATTACAAATGTAAGGACAAAAATTCACTTGCAATCGGGTAAAATTATGCAGGTGTGTGTGTAGCTAGGGAGATCTTTGCTGACCTGGCTGTGCTTTAAACAGAAGCTTCAGAGGACAAACCCTGTCACATCAGTCAGAGCTTCCCTGTGATTAGGGAGACAGTCATACTAACGTGTTTGTACCAAATTATTTTCTAATGTAGTTGGTTGCTTTCTGTTTAGATTTAATCTTTGAGAGTGACACATCCTTACAAATTAGAAGGAGCAAAGGCTTAAAGATCTCCAGGCAAACTCCTCCTAAAATGCAGTCTTGGTGTAGTTCCATAAGCTCATTTTGACCACACAGTCTCTGGTACATAAAAGGTGTGTTGGTCACTGTCTGGAATCATCTCTCACCACACAGGTTGGACTGAGAGAGGTGCCCAGTTTAACCTGCCTGTCTGGGCCATGGTCACTGAATTGAGAAGTGTGTCAGAATAATGTCTCTTTTCTCTCTCCTCAACCCCTATGGATGACGGACAGGGTTGGTGGGTCTGAGACCATTTCCTAGGTTCTCTGTAGTCTATTTAGATTTTGGACATTTGGATTGGATGACACAAGTCCTTCCCAAAGTTTTGAGAGAACGGAGGCCTCTACCAAGTAAAGCTAAAATGAAAGGGTCTTTAGGCAATGTAACAGGCTGCCCAGGGAGGTGGTTGGCTCACCTTCCGTGGAGGTGTTTAAGGCATGTGTGGATGAGGTACTGAGGGGCATGTTTTAGAGACTGGTGGGAATGGTTGGACTCGATGATCTGGTGGGTCTCTTCCAACCTGGTGATTCTATGATTCTGAGTACCTTCCATGTGAATTAAAAACTAAATAGATTATTTGTTGTGTGTCTCTTTTCTTTTTCTTTCTCTGTATTCTATGCAAATATAACACTACTATGGGTTTGCCACTGCAGGAGTAAGCAGTGTTTATCATTAATACTTTGTAAATGACAGCGTCTTTATCTCGCCTTCAGGTTTTGCATGAAACCTTCCCAAAACATACCTTTCTAATGAATGGGCTAATCCAAGGAGTAAAGGTACGGTGACAGAAGTTAATCACAGTTTAAAGTGAATGATGGGAGGAATGTGGAAATGACTGCCAGTTGAAAGAAACTTGGGAATAAATGATTGCTGAAAAAGGAAATGTGCATTTTACTTGTAGTAAGATATTACTTAGTCTCTACATGCTGTCTGGGTTCAGCAAATAAAAAGGTAGTTGATTAATCCCAAATGACACACATGGTGTTAAGATTTGAGAATTTTTTACTTGGAGCTTGTTGTTCCAGTTGAGTGTTTTCAATTATTTACATTTATGTGACTTCTAAATGTATAGATGTATAAAACACAGTTCATAAAACTGTTGGTGTGACTGAACCATCTGTGTTTTGAATTTTGTGTAGCTCTGAGGTAATAAATCTCAAATTTTATGTAACTGGGCAAGAAGATCAGTAATGCTTGGCCGTATTGCCTCTGATGCACTGCACTATAGTCATCACCTGTAGTAAAAATAGAGCGCAGCCTGCAGTCAGTGTGGGATGGTTGGCTACAGCGTTTCAAACCACTTGGCTCTAACTTGCAATGTTTTGTTCCATTTAGGGCTTATTGTCATTCCTCAGTGCCCCGCTCATAGGTGCCCTCTCTGACGTGTGGGGGCGAAAGTCCTTCTTGCTGCTAACAGTATTTTTTACCTGTGCACCAATACCACTAATGAAGATCAGCCCATGGTCAGTAAATGCTTTCACACTGGATTTGCCTTTTCTTGTCAAGGGTCCTATATAAATGCCTATACTTGTAGCAATGTTGATAACTATTGTTTGTGCTCCATGGAAGGCTTCTGTATTAATTCAGTGCAAAGATGGGAGAACAGAGTCAAAACTGAAGTAGGTACTGTGAGACTTAAACGCCTTGCTTGGAATTCTAAGACGCACTGGTTTTGAGCTCTGTGCTGTGGGCTCCACCCCCTGCTTTACCACACTTGCCAAAAAGACTGGAATGCTACCCAGTAAAGAGCAGGCTTTTATTGTGGCCTTGATACTCCAATAGTAACTGACTACGTAGAAATGAAAACCTTACTGTGCCTGCTGGTGCATGGAGAGACCATTTGTAACTTAAAATGTTCTGCAGTTTTATACTTCTGTTTCTCAAGTTTAAAACCCCAGCAGCTATCGCTGGCGTGCATGTTGCCCAGGCAGGGCATGAGGCGGGTCTCAGCAGTGCTGGGCTGCCCACTTGCGGCATCTGGGGGTGCAACCGTAGCACAGACTGCACTGGCACAGGGCAAAGCCAGCTGTTAAGGCAGCCCCATAAGCCGTTTCAGTTTTCTCTCCGGTCACATGAATTGTTCAGGCATTTTTCATCCTTTTTCTGGGAAGTAGCTTGTTTCTGAGCATACATTAATGTTTTAAATGACACATGCTAGTGTCTGTAGTATAAAGAGAAGGCTAATGTTGAGACCTCTCAATGACCAGATTCTCAAAATACTGAGGTTCCTAATTTGCTTTGAGTTGTAGATGCCCAGTTGCAGTTCACCTGACACCTTGTTTCCCGGAAGTACCTCATCACAGCAGCTTTTACAGGCGTTATAAAATTATGCTGTTCATCTTTGTACTTGGTGAGCAAGGAGGAATTACATGACCTTATCGAGATTCATTCACATTGACTTTATCCAAGTTCATTTTAATACATTAAAGTTGGACATGTTGAACTGTACTTGGATTGTAAATAGACTTTTTGTTTCTATTGAGCTGTTCTCATGTTTTTGTACCATTTTTAGGTGGTACTTCGCTGTCATCTCTGTCTCTGGAGTGTTTGCAGTGACATTTTCTGTGGTTTTTGCCTATGTAGCAGATATAACTCAAGAACACGAGAGAAGCATGGCCTATGGTTTGGTATGTATATCTCTGGCTCTGTTCTTGTGGTGTTCCATACTGAACACTTCAGTACATAAAACCTTCCAAAACTGTAGTTTTGTTCCTTCTCTGGCAAGTTGATTTTAGTTCAGAGTGAGGTTTTTCTGTTTAATTGTTCTTGTCCGGTCCTGTCTCTCTTGAATATTCTGCTTGTAACTTAAAATATGACCATGTTAAAAGCTGTCTTCCTCATGTCTGTCTGCACCATTATCACCAGTGTTAGTGATGTGATTTGAGGGGCTGGAGTTATTCCTCTGGTGTTTCTCGTGTTGGTACCACTCTGTCATCTTTTTAAAAAAATCCACCCTTTTGTTTCTGGATAATTTTGGAGCTGCCATTCTACAATATCTTGACTGTTCCTGTTCATGCCTCTAGTCACACTGCTGTGCTTCAGTTCAGAACAAATGTGTCTGAGTAACTTGTCTGTCATCAGTTCTTACAACTTGCCTCCGTGTCTCCATTATCTCCTGACAACCAGCCAGATCTCGGGAGCCTTCACAGCCCTGTGTGTTACAGATTAGCAGAATTATTTGTGCATTTGCATTACGGAATCCGTTACCATGTTCAGCAGTAGGAGCTGAATACTTTCTTTCTGCCTGTACACATCAGGAATTTAGATACGTTGAGAAAGTTCCTTCAAGTTCTGAAGTTAACTGCAACCAACTTTCTGAAGATCCACTGTACTGAACTGGACTATCCAGCAGGTTGAATTTAATACGCCTTTGATACAAGTGATTTCTTTCTTACCAGGCATTGCACATTTCGCTGATACAAAAATCAAATATAGCTCATCACTTCCCAGAGATACTAGCAGACTGTCAAGTTCATTAAACCTAATTAAGTCAGTATACACAAGAGTGCCAAGTGCCTCCCATTGGTGTCCAGTTCTCAACAAAAAAAAAAAAAAAAAAAAAAAATCTTTTCTTGAAAAGTTGTGGCTGTCTGAAATGCACAGCTGCCTGCACACAGTCACAGGGAAAAGGTTACCTGGTCAAATGTGAAAGCTTCTGAGGATGAGGACATGTGGATTTGCATCATTGCACATCTCAGCTGCTGTTATTTGTTCCAGGTTTCTGCAACTTTTGCAGCGAGCTTAGTTACCAGCCCTGCAATCGGTGCCTACCTTGGTCGAGTCTATGGAGACAGCTTGGTGGTGGTCCTGGCCACAGCAATAGCCTTGTTGGACATCTGTTTTATTCTTGTGGCTGTGCCAGAGTCGCTGCCAGAGAAGATGAGGCCAGCATCCTGGGGAGCACCCATTTCATGGGAACAGGCTGACCCTTTTGCAGTAAGTTATTTAAATGTGAAATGTTTTATTGGTAAATGCTAAGATTTTGCAACAGAAATAGGCTGAATTTACTATCTTTCAAGCTTAAAAAAGCAAAGCCTATATATTTTCAAGTTTAACTGTGCATTAATGCTAATACTTTTGCCAGTTGTCTTGCTAAGCAAGGTAATAGCTTCATTCATTTACATGCTTTTCTGACTATGAAGGTTAAATATCTTACAATATTTTTTTCTTGCTGTAGTCACTGAAGAAAGTTGGCCAAGACTCGATTGTGCTGCTAATCTGCATAACAGTCTTTCTTTCCTACCTCCCAGAGGCAGGGCAATATTCCAGCTTCTTCCTATACCTCAGACAGGTAATATAACGTTTTGACATGGATTCAAAGAAAGTAAATTTTTCTGTATTGCTTAATTAGGACAGAAAGCAGGGATAAGCAGTGGTTGTCTAATTTAAAAGCTTCCAGCAGCTCATTTCAGTCCTCTTAATGTTCTGGGTTTTCTCTTTTTAGAGATACAAAGAGAGGAGAGAGGTCAATGAGTTATAGAACAGTTTCTCATGTTTTGCATATTTTGCATTAATCTTGGAGTACAAGATTCACTGTGTTAAATTGATTTTGTTTGGGGTTTTTTTGGAGGCAACTGTTTGCTTGTTTTCTATTTATACCCCTTTATTTGTTTTGCATACTTGCTTGATTTAATGAAAAAATAACCAAAACCACCCTTCTTTCTAAGTTAGGGAAGAGCTGAGTAGCAATGGCATGTTCCCCCACTGGTCTCTGTGACATTCCCATACACTTTCTGGTTAATAATCAAATTGCCTTTTTTTAAATGTAGATAATGGGATTTTCATCTGAAAGTGTTGCAGCATTTATAGCAGTCCTTGGGATCCTCTCCATTATTGCACAGGTGAGTTAAATGATCCACAGTTCATTGGTTTGGTAACTTTGAAAGAGCAAAGCACTGTGGAGAATTTCCATAATCATAGAATCATAGAACAGAATCATAGAATAACCAGGTTGGAAGAAACCCACCGGATCATCGAGTCCAACCATTCCTATCAAACACTAAACCATGTCCCTCAGCACCTCGTCCACCCATGCCTTAAACACCTCCAGCAAAGGTGAATCAACCACCTCCCTGAGCAGCCCCTCTTCCAGTGCCCAGCGACTCTTTCTGTGAAAAATTTTTTTCCTTATGTCAAGCCTGAACCTCCCCTGGCAGAGCTTGAGGCCATTCCCTCTTGTCCTGTCACCTGGGAGAAGAGGCCAGCTCCCTCCTCTCTACAACCTCCTTTCAGGTAGTCATAGAGAGCAGTGAGGTCTCTTCTCAGCCTCCTCTTCTCCAGGCTAAACAACCCCAGCTCTCTCAGCCATTCCTCATAGGGCCTGTTCTCCAGCCCCTTCACCAACTTTGTTGCTCTTCTCTGGACTCGCTCCAGAGCCTTAACATCCTTCTTGTGGTGAGGGGCCCGAAACTGAACAAAGTATTCGAGAAGCAGTCTCACCAGTGTGGAGTACAGAGGGAGAATAACCTCCCTGAACCTGCTGGTCACACCGTGTCTGGGGGTCCGGACAGATGACTCCTCTGTTCTGTAGCTGCTTTTCTAAGTCTGTATCAGTTAACACTCTGACTTCCATTTGGATGAAAAAACAGCTTCCCAACTGGGCTCTAATTCCTCAATACCCACAGTGTATCATGTTGGAAAACAAAACCTTTTGTGCACCAGGAAGGGATGCAGTTTGTTCATAATTGGTTACTAAATGATTGCTGATGTTTTCGGTAGAGGCTCCTTCATACTCGACAAGTGCTGCTTGTGGAGAATCTTACTCAGCTTCTAAAAACTAATTTATCTACTTGCATGTATTTAACATTTGGAATAAAATGCTTGTGGGTTTTTGTTGCTTTTTTAATTCATTAGTTTATCTGCATGTATTTAACATTCAGAATACAGTGTTTACTTTCTCCCATCAGACAATAGTTCTGAGTTTACTGATGCGGTCTATTGGGAATAAGAACACCATCCTACTGGGCCTGGGATTTCAGATCCTCCAACTTGCGTGGTATGGCTTTGGATCAGAACCATGGTAGGTACATGATCCGGTATCATTCTGCACCTCACCCTTTACCCAGGAGAGAGGCTGCAGCGTGTGTATCCACACAAATCCACCTACTTGGGTCTTTGTTCTTTGCAGGATGATGTGGGCAGCTGGTGCGGTTGCAGCCATGTCCAGTATTACTTTCCCAGCTGTAAGTGCGCTGGTTTCAAGAACTGCTGATGCTGACCAGCAGGGTAAGTGTTGTCCTCATACTTTGCATTCTATTCAAATACCATGTGGGCAGCTACCCCAGCACTGTCGTAGCCGTCCTGACCCTTGGCACAGAGCAGCGCCTACACCTGATCACCAGGCACAAAACATCAAAACCCAAGTTATTTTGAAGTTGTGATATAGAACTGAACTTGGCCCAGAACTGAACACAGTATTCAAGGAGCAGCCTCGCTAGTGCCGATGTGTGGGTATTAAGTCCTTCTGGCAAAGAGAAAAAACACTCAACAGGTTCCCACAACAGCAACATGTTTAGCAAACTAAATGCTCTTTATTTTCCTCACTTTTGCCAAAAATTCCTGTAGTTATCCAGGTTGCAGGGTACTTCCTCTGCTGTGAGAGCAGAAGGATACTGAGCGCAGTGCTGCCCCTGGCCCGAGGGCGGGAGGGGGGAGAACCATTGAACATGCTGTGGCAGCCTTTCTGCAGGCAGCACCATTCAGAGCTTTCCTGCTTGTGTCAGTTTGACGGTGAAGTGAATCAAGTCGTACTGACCTGTTCATAACCCATGAAAAATTGCTAATTAGCTGTGTACAAATAGAGAAAGGTAACGATGTATTTTATGTTTCCCAGGTGTTGTTCAAGGGATGATAACAGGAATCCGAGGCCTGTGTAATGGTTTGGGACCAGCACTTTATGGTTTTATATTCTATATATTTCACGTTGAACTGAATGAACTCCCTATGCCTGAGTCGCCAGCAGGAGGCAACACGGATGCACAGTACCATTTACAACAGGTATTCTTGGATTACTCATTAATTCTAATAAAAAAAGATTAGGAAGGAATGGTTCCCACCCCTCCTTAAGCGTGGGGCTGTGTTACATTTTGTTATGCTGTCTGTAGATGGTATGATGTGGTTTAACTTTCGGAGCTACAGCTGATAGTATGTTGGACAAGTACTGACCCTTGTAAAGAGAAGGGACCGAGGGAAGGATGGATCCCCCTCCCCACTCCTTGATGATGAATTTATCTTTCACGTTTACTTTTTTTGTTTTGTCATCCTTTGCTTTTTTTTGCACCAATCTCTCACTATTTATTAGGAACTAAAAAAACACTTGGCAGCAAGAACTCGCACTAACAAGGAAGCTGGCGAGCGTTTAGAACCCCATGCTTGCTCTCCTCAAGCTTAGAGTATAACAGTCTTTCCACGTCTTTTCTAAAAGACTCCATGTGGGGACAAAAACTGCAGGGCTTGTGTAGTGAGAATAAGGTTTTCCCGCTCGTGAAATTTGTGTAGTGGCAACTGCAGTTTGTTACTGTTGTGTCTACAGGTTCACTAATACCTTGTGGTGTTGCTGTTTTCAGAATTCTATAATTCCTGGACCCCCATTCTTATTTGGAGCGTGCTCTGTGTTGCTGGCACTTCTTGTTGCCTTGTTCATTCCTGAACACACAAACCTAAACCTACGATCCAGCAACTGGAAGAAGCACTGTGGCAGCCACGGCCACCCCCACAGCCCACAAGCTCCCGCTGAAGCTAAAGAACCGTTATTGCAAGATACAAATGTATGACAGAAATCCAGGAGGATCTTTTAGACTTTTCTTTTTTCATCAGCAGTTTGGGATACACATTCCAACTCCATCAAAAATGTATTTTCTTAAGGTAAACTTAAGAAGTATCTTTCTGCATGAAATTCATAGGAAAAGAAAAAAGGAAGTTTCTCCAAAGATGTTGCCATGGATTTAATAATCTAATAATTTGCTTTTACACACACTGTTACATACTTTTGTCTCTTGCCATGAAATACTGTTACTATTAAACTTTCTGTTCTAGTTCAGAGACAAAAAAGAATAGTCAAGGCATGAGCATGTGTCCATTTCCTTAAGGTGGTGAGCTTTAATTCTCGTCATGCTACGTCTCAATGAGACAGAACTGGCATCCACGTGGACCCATTCATTTTAACGTTGTAAAATCTTGGGTCAGATGATTCAAAGCCTTAATGTAAATGTACTCGAGTAGGGAGAAGGTGAGTTGGTATCATTTATCTTAAAAGTCATAGGGCAGGGGTTTTTTTTTATGTTTGTACTAATATTAAAAAAATCACGAGCACGCTTGCTGAACAGTAAAAGTTATTTTTATGTAAGTGCATTTACTCTTTCTATTTTTGAATAAACGGTAGTATCAAACGCTTGTTTAAATATTAAAGTGGGTGTTTTGAGCCTACAGATTTTAATATTGGCTCCAACACTCTGCTTTCCAAGTACCGTTTATTATACCACTATATTTCTGATGTTTGCATAATCATAAAGGACCTCAAAACTTGAATACACAGACTGAAATATAAGCTGATAGCCTTGAATATGTCCATGTACTATATAGTGGCCTTTGAGGACTGTCACAATAACCCTTTTGCATTACAGAGCTAATGTTTTAGTCCTAAATTTTCAGGATCCTTAGTACAGAAGAGAGCTTTATACAATTACTGATGTGAATTTCTCTAAAAGTGTATATTTTTGTGTCCAGTTGTATTATTTAAGTGTTCCTTTGTATAAATTTTGTGTATAAAGTATTGTATAGGTTTAAAATGTTTTCATCTTGTGGTTATTGCTTAATGCTTTTTTACCTATGAACATTCACCATGGTTGACCAAGAGCAGGAAAAAAAAAATGTAAATATACTGTTAATAAAGTCAAATATTTTAATGAATTTTTAAATAATTGTTACTGTCTCTTAAAACCCTCCTTGAAGCTCTGTGGTGTGTGTCTGTTGTCCTTCAGCAGGTGGGAAAAAGTGTCTGGAGAGCAGGTCCAGCACTGTTTTATCTGCTACACAAGGCTGCTGTGAGTGTGTTGGTATCCTCCATTTCTGTTATTATCCTCCATCCTGTTCCAGAGCACAGGCTGCCTCAGCTGCCTGCCTGATGGAACAGCATCACGGTAGCTCCAGGCTCCCAGAAACCGGTCAGTAAAACAGACACTCAGGGCCTGGGTACGGGGCCCTTGGTGCCTGCCTCATGCCCCTGCGCTGATTTCAGATGGGAATAGGACTGGGAGATCTGGAAAGCTACCGTGTTTTAATTACCAGCTGGTTTGACAGCAGCTTCTCTCTCCTTCAAGAGAAGTAGACCTGATTTATATGTTAATTTAGACCTACTAAACTTCAACCAGACAAAAGTAGCATGAGCAGCATGATAGGGCAGCTCCACCTGGGTGTACTGTATGTGCTGGCCCAGTAGCACTGCACGGAGAAATATGCTGGGAAGACAACCCCAGACAAAGGCAAAATGAATAAAACTGCCCTGCTCTGGCACTTGCCTCCTGTTGGCCTTTCGCAATGGAGGAGATGATATTGGTTTAGTGCTCTGAAACATTACAAATCAGAGGTTTTGATAAAAACCATTTAATATTTCCATTGAAAGTTAGATGTGACAAAACAAGTGAATATACATTAACATGGTGCAGAGTTTAAACAAATATACACATTTTGCACTGCAAACCATACCACTTAAACACACAGTTTTTAGGAAGACTACACGGTCTCCCATGCACTAAGAGAAAATTCTACACAGTCCCAATGACTTAAAAAACTGTGTTGCCACTGAGGTTGCTTAAAAGCTTTACCTTCTCTGAATTGGCTCAAGTATCCTGAAAGTCCTCTGTTAAATCAGTCTAAGATCTTTCTTAAAACAAAAGAAATTCAGACCTAGAAAATTACACCAGTTCACACTGATCCTTTATGAATACATTATGACTGGACATCCAAAACCCACCGAATTGTTAGGACTCACTTCAAGAACCCTGTCTGCTATCCAGGAAAATAAGCTGAGGCTGGTGTTACTGCAGCTTTTGGGGACGGCTGGGCTTGTGCTGGCAGGTATGGTTTCAGGTACTCTGTAGAGCAGAAACAAGACAGCGTTCATAGAACCGTAACTACCCTTAAAATACATTTCAAACTAGGTCTTATTTTACTAAGTCCATACATACCTGAGTTAAGTGTATTTTGACTAAGCCCTCGTAAAGGAATGCTGTCATTTTTCTTTAAATACTTGGGATCCAGTGCCAATTTATCACTAGAAATAAAAAGGCTCATTAAAATTCAAAATAACTGTAGTTAGCAGTGCAGTAACAACTGTGGATACAGACTCATTCAGAAAAAATCTTAACCTGAAATACAGGTGCAGCCTTCCCCAGGACTTTACCATTTCAGGGTAAGCCAACACTGAGCAGGGCAAGAACAGTCTAGAACCAACTTTCTGACAGATGGAACTTCTGTTCCTTGCCACCCACTCCTATAAGCATGACAGCTGTTGTTTGTTACTTACAAACCATGCTTAGTGCCCACTTAAGTCTGCCACAACTTAAAATTCTTTAACATGCTGGTGAAGAAAGGCAAAGCACAGAATTGGTACAGGAAATGCTTTCCTCCATTCTAAAGACATGTAGAAGATAAGGTTTTCTAAAAATGATTTTTAAAAAAACCCATAAAATACAATGGCTACACCTACTTCTCCTTATTGGCGGGATGGCTGGTTGCAGCAGTCACTGTCTGAACATCTGAGCATCGATTCATTTTAGAAAGCTGCGTGTTAAGCTGGATCTGGAGAAACAGAAGAGTCACAGGTTAGAGCGCGCTGCTCCCCAGTGCTCCAGCAGCAAACCTGCCAGGGTTTCTATACCTTACACAGCCTTCATGCAGCAAAGCGTGCAAGAATAAACAGTCTGAAAACAAGCATTAGCTATTACTAATAACAATAAAGTTCAGAACAGAGAGTTTAAGAGTCCTATTTATGCATTTAGAGAAAAATTCTAAAGTTCTGATAATTTATCACAGAACAACCAGGTTGGAAGAGACCCACCGGACCACCGAGTCCAACCATTCCCCATCAAACACCAAACCCTTGTCCACCCATGCCTTAAACATCTCCAGGAAAGGTGAATCAACCACCTCCCTGGGCAGCCTGTTCCAATGCCCAAATATGATACCATGTCTTGAACCAAACAGAAAAGTCAAAGTTCCTGCCTTTGGTACTGGACACTGTGGATTAATAGTTTTGCCGTGTGCTGGTTCCAAGTAGTTCTGGAAGGCGTACAGAGGAGAAAGGGGATGTCCAAGGCCTGAGCTGGGAAAGGATGGCCGGTCAGGCTGTGAGAGAAATACGATACATGCATAAAGGAGAAAAACAACTCTTGAAATATTTGTTTGCAGAGATTGAAAACTCCAAAATGAACAAGTAACCACACTGACAAAGCAAACAGTTGAGTCTTCCTGATGGGAAGAAAACATCACTTTTCCTATATTCACTCTTAAGGAAAACATGTACATTTTTAGAAGTTAGATGAGCAGTCCTCCTTAGCAAATACTAAGCTCATAAGCTACACACTCTGTAACTGATTAAATATTACATTTGTATCACTAAATAGGAGACTCTGCATGTATACACCCTTCCACTACCGAATAAGATTATCAATTGCTAGGTTGACAGCAGACATCGTACTGTCAACAAAGGAGACAACAAAGCATAAGAAGCAATAAACTATGATATATTCAACAAAGTCAGTAGATCACATTCATTACCTCTTTATCTTCGTGTTTTCTAAATCTTACTAATAAGCATATTCAAATAGTGCATTTTATTTTTCAATGCACACAACGATAATTCATATAATAGTCAACCTCACAACACAAAAATGCCTTCTTTTTTCTTCCCCTTCACCCTGCACTTCATCTTTTCCAAGCTACGTTCAGTATTGGTTTGTGTATTTTAATAGATGAAAGCTTCAAAAATTCACACTTAGAAGGTCAGGGATCAAGTAGTACCCAACAGGGAATTACAGTATTAAAAAAAACCCCAAAAACCTAAATGAAACAAAAGCAACCCCACACCCACCCAAAACCAAAGGGCCCAAAGATGACAAAAGCACTTTTTTCTTCCTCTTTTAAGCCCACACATTTCAGGAAATAATGACTACATAATCGCCAGTTGTATCTTACCATTCCATGAGGGGAAATGGCAGTCCTACCACCACCACGGGTACTGGCAGAAATCTCTAGCTTCTTGGCCGTTTGAATTTCATTCAGCTGTTTGTTTAACCACGTGATTACTGAACAGAGGAGAAAAAGGTCAAGCTTGTCTCTAAGAAGCTGTTTAAAACAGCAAGTAGCCATTCCTCAAAAAGCAGGACTGCTTGGTGAGATATTTTTCCTTCTTAAGCTCCAGCATCACTACAAATCCTGTTCTCGTAAAAGGCTTTTTTCTTCAAGTGTCCTCCAGCCCTGCAAGCCATTCTGTTCCCTCCTCTAAGCTCACCCCCCCACACACACACACCATCTCACACAACCTCAACCACTGACTGCAAAGTCCTATCTACTTGCACCTCTGGGTTGTTGTGTACCCACTACAGCCAGAAGTTTATTTTCCATAAACAATAATTGCAGCTCTTTACAAAAAAACTCCACAGGTAAAGCACTAAGAGAGTTGCTTCCATTACTTTTCAGTAGCAGGCAGATCACTGTCACTTTTACAGAAGGGGAAATGAAATTATATAAACCTACCGTTTTCATTGGTTTTCAGTAACTGCTTACTTTCTTCTAGTTTTTGTACTGTAGTTTCTAGCTGTTCCTGTAGCTTGCACACCTGTAATATTCCCACAACAATTATAACATCATCAGGAGCTCCTACTAATTACAAACTGAAGAAAAAATACAAGTGAATAAAAGGATCTATGAACTCATTCTAAAATTATTTAAAGAGGTTTGATTTTTTACAAAAACAACATGATTCTTTTAAAATAAGCCCTACTTTTAGCTAGGGTTTCAACAAGATGACAGCCAGAAACCTTTCCAACCTTTACTCTTCTATGATTAAATAACCTAAGGACTCTAAGCAGTGGAATATACTTAATAGGAGAAAATGATCCTGTTCTTGCCTCCTTCATCAACTTTTACATAATTTTGCCCTCTAAAACATGTCAATACATCCGCTGTATGGCTGTACAATCCAGACAAGCCTAGTTCTCTTCCATATAGATGGATGGCTCTTACAAATCAGTTAACATGAAAAAAACAAAGCATTGACTACCTGTTTATTTAAACACATTAACTAAGGTAAAAGAGCACATTCTATTCCTGGGAAAGATTTAAGACCTTAATTCTGTAAATAAGTAAGTTAAACCAAACCCCAACACACTACATATAACAGCACTTACAGGACAGAGGGTTAACCCATCACAATACCTCCTGCTCTTTCATTCTAAGGGACTGTCCCGTCTCCTGCAATTCTCTCTGCTGTTTCTGAAGTCTCTCTTCTTTTTCTGCCAATAGTTTTTCCTGTTGAATTGTTACTGTATTTTTCAATTTTAATTTACTCATTAGAGTTTTCAAATCTCCTTGTAACTTCTTGATTATTTCATTAGCCTATTAAAAAAGAAAAAAGTATCTCAAAATAAAGAAACGCCTAACAATAACAAAGACATTTCATGAGGATAGTGGCATGTTCAAACAAACCTTAAGAAGTTCAGCTGACAGCGACTTAATTGTTGTCTCTAGTTTTTCAATATGACTTTGTTTTTTCTCTGTACTCTCCTCCAGTATCACCTTTGAAAGAATATTAAAAATGCTATAATAAAGTTATTTCATAGACTTAGCTTATGATTTCAGGCAGAACATCAATAACTGAGAGCTAATCCTTACAAGAAGTTCAGTCCTTGCTTTTCAGTCAAATTACACAGGACCTCAGCTCATCCATTTGTTTACAAAAAGCACCACTAGCTTTACTCCAGTACCGTAATATTAAAACAGCATCAACATTCATAAAACTGAACCCAGGATACTTTTCATGCCATAATTTAGAATCTTTAACTACATTCGAAAGCTCCCTTGCTGCATTTATAAAATCTGCCCAGCTGCTGGTCTCTAGAGACTGCAATAAAGAAGGTTCTACAGAAAATTATTTTGAAACTTGAAGGAACCTTTTGTTCTTGTGTTGCAGCTAATACTTCTTTTGTTCTAATAACTAGTTGATCTTTATCTTTGATCTCTTGTTCCAGAACAGCAACCCGTGTCTGTAGTTGATTAATGAGTTTCTCTTTCTCGTGACATTCAGCATCCAGAGTAGTGTTCTCCCGACGCAGTGACAGCACCTCCTGTTTCGCTCTTTGACAGTCCTAAAATATTGGGAAAGAATTTTATTTTATTTTTTTAAGAAAACCTGTAATGGTGACCAAAAGTAGGTTTGCTTATGGAGATTACTAAGCCATACATCTTCTATTCCGGAAAGTTTTGCTTTCAGTTCTCTGACAGTGGAGTCTCCTTTGTATCGCCTTTCTGTTAGATCTTTATTGATGACTTCAAGTTCCGAGAGTCTGTTCTGCAATTGTTGAATACTTTTCTGATGCAAATTTTCTAATTCTTTTTTCTGTTGTTCATGCTGTTGTTGGTACTGAGCTTGTGCCTGCGAGAAGTAAAGAAACTAAGTAGTTATTTCACAAATCTGGAAATTAAGCCAAGAATCTATTCATATATAAGAATATTGTTAATTCTTTTCTGTTGTCATACCTGGAGAGCTTTTTCCTTTTCATTTGTCAGCTCCTGTGTGTGTTTGTTTGTTAGAGTTGTCGTGTATGACGTCCATTCATTTTTCAGTTTGTCTAGTTCTCTGCTCTTCTCTGACAAGCTCTGTTTGACAAAGCGTGTAGAGTTTTAAAAATTCTGGAATTTCAGTCAATACTGATTGACTCCTTACTGTTAATTCTTAAAAATTACATAGAATTATTAAGGAAACTCAAAATTTCAGCACAAAATGCCAAAATATTTGTTCATTCTGTACACAGATAAGTAAGGCACCGAGAAGCTATGGGGCATCTTTCTGACACTGTAGATAAAATAATCCTCATCTCCAATTTGTTCCAACCACTATCTAAAAAAACAGTGTACTAATATTCACTTGTAACAGTGCTCTAGCACGGAGTAAAAAAATAAAAGTTAAGCAGCAGTATCTTTTCCTCCTTTTGATTTGTAATTCTACATTCCGGTTCAGCAAACACATTCCAGGAACTCAACTGAAACTGCAAAGAGTATTCTGTTCCAAAAAAACTCTATAATAGGAGCTTTAATGGAATTTTTCAGTTTCATGAGTCAAAAAGTCACCTTGATAATTCTAGAATTTGACCCAAATCAGCATCTTGAAACACAAGTCATTACCAGGCTCACTGCAAAAATCAAAATGTAGTAACATGAAGTCCAAGACTTCAGATTTATTTATCAAGGTTTCTC
The DNA here is from genome assembly GCA_033558105.1 of Coccyzus lansbergi. NCBI lineage: Eukaryota > Metazoa > Chordata > Aves > Cuculiformes > Coccyzidae > Coccyzus > Coccyzus lansbergi. The sequence continues at coordinate 40,137 of JAUMJK010001738.1, read as the reverse complement.
ATTTTCCAGATATAAGGATTTCTAACCAGTCATAGAATACATAGAGTGTATTTATCTCAAACTACCATATGTTTAGTATATCATTTGTCTGTGCATATACAGACCTCTGTATAAAATGGAGTAAAATTCATGTTTCGTACTGCAGGAACTAAATTTTATTCTTCAGTTGCACCTTTACTCATTCTCAAGGACGGCTGCAGCAAACAACCTGTCTTCTTTCCACTCACTCGCAGGTCAATTATCTTGGCAAGGTGATGGCAAACCTATCAGCCCATGAGAAGCTACATTTTCCACAGATGGAAAAAAGGTGCAATTTACAACAGGAAAGTTAAAAATTGACATTACCTGTTGAGCATAGCTCAGCTGTCTGGTGAGATCCTCTTCAGTTTTTCTAAGCTTTCCTTCCAACATCATTTTGTCTTCCTATGTACAAATGGACATCAAGGCATATCCTTAGGTCCCAAAATACATGTACTATTTAGCTTCCATTTTGTCAGCACAGCCTGCCTGTGCAGCCACATACTCATTATATTTGTGGAAAAAATCATCTTTTTAAATAAACTTCATATTGAATAAGATATAACTAATAAATGTAAAAGAAAAGGCATTAGCTCACAAGCTAAAAATCCTGAATTAAACTCTTACCAAGTTACTATAAGGAAACAGTACTTTAGCACAAAGACTTGTTTACAAAGGAGTTCCATGAACAACAAATCAGCTGACATTTATAGTATTGAAATGGATTACTAGGTGGCTAGAAACATAACAGCACAGGAGAGACAAATCCCAGGCTATGAAACTGAAACAGACAACGGTCAAACTACGATATGTTAATTTCTCATTAAATAAAACTTATGCTACCAACTGCATCAACATCACAATTTTAATTTGCTATTTATAGCTATTTGCCCTTTGAAGTCCATAAAGCTTTAGAATTGTAGACACACGCATGCTTCCCTAAACCCAACTGCAAAATGCCAACACTGGAAGTTCACAGTGTTTTACTTTTGCAGTTGCTGTGGCAATCAGCACAAGCCTAGGAAGCACAAGACTCTGAAGCATTTGGAACCATTCATCAGCTGCACATCACATGCACTGCACGTGTAAAATACCCGGGCTGGTTTTCCAAGTACAGCACTTGGTTGAATACACGTGTAATATTTTCACTGCTAGAGTGACAGTTTTATAACATGCATCCAAACAACTGCATGCAATGACATATATGACCTAAAATTCAAAAAAACCCCAAAAACACAGAGCATACAATGTGGTACATACTTTTGAAGTATTAAGACTGAAAAAATGCTTAAGTACACACTGCATCAAGGCCTAGTTGCAGCTAGAACAAACCTTCATTTTACCTTAAGGCTTTTCAAACAGGTGGCTAAAAACTTCTTTATTTCTGCATCATTTCCTGGTAGGAATTTTAAAGAGAGATGGGTAAGATGTTTGAAAGCGTTGGTCTCCACTACATTTAAATAGACAGGTGTGTGATCTAGTGGAGATGATGAAGAAACTAACTGCAGCAAAAACCTAGGGAAAATTAAAAATAACCAAATGTTTAGCGTATTTCTTTTCCTGAAACCACCTGTAGATCCTACAAGCTATTTTCAATTAAAATACATTTTATATGTGCAATAAAAGGCTGACCAATTTTTGAGAAAGAACCATGATACTCCACCCCACACTGTATTTAATACTACAAATGTAAACTAAAATGCTCGCACTTTATCATAAGAGATGTACAATGCTCACCCGTTTGTTTATCCGTAAAATTTTCAGAAGCCCGCCATAGACTTTGAAGACTAAAACCTTGGCCTTGGTAATCAAACTTCAAAGGAAATCAAACTCCTGAGTTTTATGTATCCTATAACCTAACAAAAATTCATAGCCCACAGTACATACTTCAGGAAATGGCCTGACTACTGGAGTGGAGCTACTTGGTCTCGACAGGGCTTTCCTTGGTACCCACAGAAATATAAACAATACATGAAAATGCCACTACAAGGAAGAGTGGACCCCAGGTCTCACCCCTCACATATGTGGACACTCAAAAGAGGAAAAAAAACCTTGTCAGAATGCCTTATAATTTTGCCTTCTCCCGTGAAAGAGAATGATTTACACTTTGGCCCATCAAATTCAACTAGCTCTCTAGCATTAAACTGCTAAGAAAAAAGAAGAGAAAAGAACTAATAAAAAGGACCAGTGCTATATCCTTGTACTTCTGCTGGCTTGTGAAGCTTGCCAGCTTCAGCTCAGATGTAGTCTATTACTAGACATCAATTCCACTGCTCTGTCCTCCTGAGACTCGGCTGTAAGCAACATACATTGACTGATATCTGGATGCATCCAGAGGAAGGTTACGTTATCCTTGTTCTACTGACTCTACTCAGCCTGAGTGGCTGGCAAATATTTTAAGGCCTCAACACACGCACACAGAGTAATTCGACACACACTTATTACCAACCTTGGGATATCTTTGTTCTGCTCCTGAATGCATTGCTGAAGAAGATCTATAAATTTTTGTGGGAAAGCAGAGAAGTCTACCAAGAGACCTTGCTGGGATTTTAAACTACAAAGACAGATTAGGGGGGAAAAACCATTAACAATATATAGACATGTAATTTATGTTTAAATTAGTAAAAAGAGCTAATTCTGATCATGTCATTAAAGTTTGTTAGCATCTCATTTTCAATCCTGAACACAGAAGAAATGTGATCATGTCTCGGATAAACACAAAACACATTTGTTCATGCCTGATGTCCACATTTAACGATCACATTCTGAACAACTAAAATAAAATGAGACCCAACAGCACAATCAGTACACAAAAAGACATAAGACAAAGGCTCAGGTCTGAATCCATGTCCATGCAAACAGACCTTCCTCTTGCAATTATTTAATTTCCACACATACAATAGTCTCATAAAATGACGTTACCATAAATAAAAGATGCAAGCAGCCACATGAACTGTGGTACTGTAGCTATGCAGGGAAGTGAACATCAGGATTCTGCCACTCATTTGGATTATCTTGAGCCAATCACTTTCCCATACTTGGCTGTTTCACCAACAGCTCAAAGAGAACACTCCCACCCAAACAGACACAACTCCACAAGTGAAAAATGCGAAAACCTAAATGCTAAGACAGACCATTCTAAGCTGAACATATTTTTTCATTCTTTTTTTGCCATTTAGAAATGTTTCACAGACAAAATATTACAATTTCACTTACCTCTGAAAATCTTCCTCGGATATGACAAGGTTATAAAGGAAAAAGGGATCAGTATCATCAGTTAATCGAACAGCTAAATCCTGAAAATACAGACATTTAAATACAATTTAGAATACTACAAACCATATACATATCATAAAGCAATACTGCAAACTGTTTAACCAAAAGTAAGATAGAATTGTGGCAACTAATTCAGAAGGTGGAAAATATTAACATTTAACACAACTTCAAATACCACAGTAGAAAAAACTATTTCTCACAAAAATTAAGCAAGTCAAAACCTTCAACTTTGGGGAGCAAAGGTTTCAAAATTCAGTGTGTCTTCATCACTTTATCTGCTCCTTTTCCCCATCATGGAATAGTGTGTAGCACCAACACTCCATTGTAACAGATCACAAACACATCATTCTCGTAACTGGAAGTTTTTTAGAGCACTAAAGTCTCCTTAAAGTCTGAGAAACCACTTTCTGAAGAGCTGATATATTTAAATACTGAGCTCTGCAAAGCAAACATGAAATGTATAGGGCTGAAGTCCAGTACGCTGGTAAGGAAAATTGTATCATTATGCTGCTTAGCTTTTAAAAACAAGCTCATTTGATCACTGGAGGTCTAGAGAGTCTTCAGGAAAAACTGCCTTTTCTGTGAGTCTTGGTTTCATTACAAAGCCAAGGTTATGCAAAATGCCCGGTCCATTAGGCCCAGGCACCTGTTCTCTGTAATGAGGCTCAAACCTGCATGAAGAAAATAATATTCCCTAGCAGAGTAAAGGAAGGAAGTAGAACCCTAACAGTTCTTCCAACACAACTGAAGTGTGACCACCACACATGTACGTATCAAGAACTGAACCATGTTACAGTAATTCAGACAGCAGTAACACTAACAAAACTCTCAGCAGGAGACATAGAAAACAAACAGGGATTTTCATGTGCAGTGGACTTTGTTAAAACCCAAACCACCCCAAACCAGCTGGAGCGGGTCGTGGAACACAGCAAGAATGCCTGCTTGGTTTGATGCCCCATTAACTGAGCCAAGCATCTCAAGTTATCTTTCCAGACTGATCACTCACTAATGTTCCCAACTGGGTTTCCAGGCTCCTGCTGGCACAAGCTGCAACTTGATGCCCTATTCTTACCTGAACTGCTTCTTCACATCTAACATTATCATTGCCACAGTTAGCAAAATCTTACAAAATGCCAATCCTTTACAAACAGATCTTTACTCAGTAACACCACAGCCACCTAATGACCAATCTTAACATCACGGTAGAAGCAGATACAGTTTGAGTGCCAAGAGACTTTATGACCTCCCATAGTAAACAAACAAGCTGTCACTTTTGCTAGTCAAGATGAGGACTCTGCAAAAACAACTGTTGCTCTACCTTCTCAAATACATGTTGAGTATATTTAAAGTGAAACTGTCTTTTAACTAACTCTGGTTTCCCTGAGGGTCCCCAGATACTTTTAATTTGCAAGTTTACTAAAATTCACAAACAGCCAAACTGAGAGAGCTAAAAAAAAAAAAAAAAACCCACCATACCAAATGAACTAAACTACTCAAGAAATCATATATAATAAATAAGGTTAAGAGATAAACATAATAAATACTATTTTGCTTCTCCTTTGCCTTCTTCTCTGCTTATACAATGAAATCCAGATACTACATAATGAATGACACAAATATAACTGATTTACAAACCTTTTTATGGACGGGATTAGAAATTGACAGTAGATCAATATTTACTCGAACATTTAATCTCCTGTGTATGAAAAGACAAAACTTAGTAACAAATCAAGAAAACATTCTCCAAATAACATGTCACATCCAGGAATCTGATAACATTTACAAAACAAAAATTTAGGCAGAAATATGGAGAAAGTTTCCACTGATGACCTCCCTTAAGATAACTGAAAGCCCTACAACTTCAGTTACCATTATAGTGATACAGCGATTACTTTAAATAGCAAAACAGAAGTTTTGAAACTTTGCCTGATGCACCCCAAAAAGTGGTTGGCCCTCTTTGCTGTCAGGGCACACTCCTGGCTCACATTCAACTTACTGCCAATCAGAACCTCCAGATCCCTTTCTGCAGGGCTGCTCTCCAGCCTCTCACTCCCCAGTCTATATGTATATCCAGGACTGCTGGGTCCCAGGTGCAAAACCCAGAACTTGGGCTCGTTAAACTTCACGTGGCTTGTGATTGCCCAGCTCTCCAACTTGTCCAGATCCCTCTGCAGGTTCTCTTTGCCCTCAAGAGTGTCAACATCTCCCCTGGTTTTGTGTCATCAGCAAACTTCATAGAATTGTGGAATTGTCTGGGTTGGAAGGAACTTTTAAGATCATCCAGTTCCAACGCCACTACTATGGGCAGGGACACCTCTCATTAGATCAGCCTGTCCAAGGCCCCATCCAATATAACCTTGAACACCTCTGGGGATGGGACATCCACAATTTCCCTGGGAAACCCGTTCCAGTGCCTCACCACTCTCATGGTGAGGAAATTCCTCCTTATGTCTAACCTAAATCTGCCTCGTTCCAGTTTATACCCACTGCCCCCAGTCCTATCGCTATGACCCTTTGTAAACAATCCCTCCCCAGCTTTCTTGTGGCCCTTTTCAGGTACTGGAAGGTTGCTATAAGATCTCATCGAAGACTTCTCTTCTCCAGGCTGAACGACCCAAACTCTCTCAACCTGTCCTGTAGGAGAGGTGCTCCAGCCCTCAGATCATCTTGGACTTGGTTCCAACAGCTTCATATCCTTCTATGCTGAGTATTTCAGAACTGGACACAGTACTCCAGGTGTGGTCTCACAGGAGAGTAATAGAGGGGCAGAATCACCTCCCTCAACCTGCTGGCCATGCTTCTTCTGATGCAGCCCAGGATACAACTGGCCTTCCAGGCTGCAGGCATACATCGCCGCCTCACATTCAGCTTCTCATGGACCAGCACTCCAAGTCCTTCTCCACATAGGTCCTCTCAATCACATCATCCCACATCCTGTATTGAAGTCGAGGACTAACCTGACCGCAGGTGTAGGACCTTACACTTGGCCTCCGAGTCCTGCATCCAGGCCATTTATGGACTCGTTAGAGAACACTGGCGCTAGGCTGGATCCCCTCCGGTTCGATGTAACCCCATTCACTGCTGCCTTCTGAGCCTGGTGCGGTCGCCCACCGCTCGCCCACCGCCCTGCGGGTGTTCGTCCCGTTGAAGCCGCGCGGGACGAGCCGCGGGGACAGGAGCGGGGGAGCCGGAACGCTACGAGAGCGGCGGCCTCGGACCGACAGGTGGGGGAGGCGGTTCTGCCCCGGGCAACGCACAAACAACGAGAGCCCCGCGGCCCTCCCTGAGCCGCGATACCGAAAACCACAGCACAGTTTGGGTTGGAAGGGACCTTGAAGCACATCCAGTTCCACCCCTGCCGTGAGCTGGAACACCTCCCACAGACCAGGCTGCCCAAGGCCCATCTGGCCTCGCCTGGAACACCTCCAGGATGGGGCAGCCACAGCTTCCCTGGGCAACCTGCGCCAGTGCCTCATTGGGAAAAAGCTCTTCCTAATGTCACAGAATCACAGAACAACCAGGTTGGAAGGGACCCATCGGATCTTCTAGTCCAACCATTCCTATCTAACACTAAACCAAGTCCCACAAGACCTCATCCACCCGTGCCTTAAACACCTCCAGGGAAGGTGACTCAACCACCTCCCTGGGCAGCCTATTCCAATGCCCAATGACCCTTTCTGTGAAAAACTTCCTCCTGATCTCCAGCCTAAATCTCCCCTGGCGGAGCTTGAGGCCATTCCCTCTCGTCCTGTCCCCTGTCACTTGGCAGAAGAGGCCAGCTCCCTCCTCTCTACAACCTCCTTTCAGGTACTTGTAGAGAGTAATGAGGTCTCCTCTCAGCCTCCTCTCCTCCAGAACTGGACACAGTACTCCTCCTTCTAATTTGTATCAGAAACAGTGTGACCAGCAGGTCCAGGGAGGTGATTCTCCCTCTGTACTCAGCTCTGGTGAGGCCGTTCCTTGAATGCTGTGTCCAGTTCTGGGCCCCTCAGCACAAGAAGGATGTTGAGGCTCTGGAGCGAGTCCAGAGAAGAGCAACGAGGCTGGTGAAGGGGCTGGAGAACAGACCCTATGAGGAGCGGCTGAGAGACCTGGGGTTGTTTATCCTGGAGAAGAGGAGGCTGAGAGGAGACCTCATTGCTCTCTACAACTACCTGAAGGGAGGTTGTAGAGAGAAGGGAACTGGCCTCTTCTGCCAAGTGACAGGGGACAGGACAAGAGGGAATGGCCTCAAGCTCCGCCAGGGGAGATTTAGGCTGGAGATCAGGAGGAAGTTTTTCACAGAAAGGGTCATTGGGCATTGGAATAGGCTGCCCAGGGAGGTGGTTGAGTCACCTTCCCTGGAGGTGTTTAAGTCGCGGGTGGATGAGGTCTTGTGGGACTTGGTTTAGTGTTAGATAGGAATGGTTGGACTAGAAGATCCGATGGGTCCCTTCCAACCTGGTTGTTCTGTGATTCTATGAAAACTGAGCACAGCGCTGCGCGCAGCGGTCACAGCGGCTCCCGCCGCACTACGCGCCCCATTCGGGCAGGACACAGGGAGAGGAGAGAGGAGAGCGAAGCGGGGCAGGAGGGGGCAGGGGGCAGGGGGCAGGGGCCGCCGCCGCCCCCCTCCTCTCACCTCTCCTCGCAGCCCGCGCTCCGCACTTGCACACGCAACTCCCCGTCGAACAGCCTCTCCGCCGCCATCTTGCACCCGGCGCCCGACGCGCGCGCGGCTCCCCGCGGGGGCGGGGCCTGGGCACGGAGGCCGCCGGGAGGGACATGGCGGCTGCCGCGGGGGCTGCCGGGACGGGGATGGCGGAGGCGTCGTGTGGCAGCTGCCCGGCTCCGGGGCGCTGCGCCTACTTCGTGGAGAGGAAGAAGCGGTTCTGCAAGATGATCCCGGCCGCCGGGAAGCGCTTCTGCGGGGAGCACGGGCGGCAAGAGGTAGCGGGCCGCGGCGGCCGGGAGGACGGCACCGGAGCAGCCGCGGGGCCTCCGCGCTTTGGGTCGGTGCTGGGTCCCGGGTTACTCCTCGCCTCAGACCAGGGGTCTGTGAGACCGGGGGGTCCCTCTGCGGCTCTTCTAAAGCGGGGGCGCGTGAGGAAGGCGCGTCTGAAACTTTTCTTTTATTGCTAGGAAGAAAGTGACAGAAAAAGAATTCCGTGTCCTCTTGATCCAAAACAGTGAGTTGAAACGGTGATTTGTATATGGTGGGATGGAATATCAACTGCAGTGTGTTAAAAACAAGAGGAACGACTAGATAATGAGCTTTATCTTCTCGTCACCCAGAGACATAGAATCCTACAACAGTTTGGGTTGGAAGGCACCTTAAAGATCATCCAGTTCCAACCCCTCTGCCGTGGGCAGGGACACCTCCCACAGACCAGGCTGCCCCAGGCCCATCCAACCTGGCCTTGACACCTCCAGGGATGGGACAGCCACAGCTTCCCCGGGCAACCTGTGTCAGGGCCTCACCTCATCCTCATGATGAAGAAATTCCTCCTTATGTCTAGTCTAAATCTGCCTGTCTCCAGTTTACACCCATTATCCCTTGTCCTATCACCACAAGCCTTTGTGAACAGTCCCTCCCCAGCTTTCAAGTACTGGAAGGTTGCTACTTGGAAATCATTGAGGTTGACTGCACAGATATGACCACACCTTAAATATTCTGGGTGGGATTGATCTCATCCCTCCTGGATATACAATGAGGTTTCCACTTGGTGGAAAAATATGAATATGAAGACACTTCTGTGTAAAGTTCTCTGAAATCACAATTGGGCAGAAGCACCCTGAGGACAAATCCTGGGTCTTCTCCAGCGCTGTATGAAGTGTACCTGCCTTAATAGTTAAAATTAATATTAAGTGTAAGTTTCTTTGTTTCAAAGTGCGTGGAAGTGCTTTTTCTGTTCTTTGTCAGAGTTCCTGTGCTGTTCCTAACTCCTCTTTCCGTTTGGATTTCAGCACTGTATATGAAGACCAACTGCAAAAACATTTAAAAAAATGTAATTCGAGAGAGAAGCCAAAACCAGTAAGTGGAGAGTAAATGTGGCACTACCGCTCCTGGGAGTTTAGACCCTGAACACTACAGCTTGTAAGAGAATTCATTGTGCTGGCAGCTGTGACTGGAGGGCAGCAGTCAGCAAGTGCTACAGCAAGGACCACATGGAAGCTGAATAAGTACTTGCTGAAATGGAATTCACATTCCAGTCTCCTTCTCCACATTCCAGTCTCCATCGCTGTCCCCACTCACAGTAGTTCAGTACAACTTTTCTGCTCTCAGTGACATACTAAATTGCAGAATTCATTTTTCTCAAAAATGATCTCTAAGAACAGTCTTTTGCTACGCCGTTCTCTTCATAGGCTTGCTGAGAGATGGTCCTTGGGAAGCAAAACCAGCAGGATGGCTCTGGGTGTTTTCCTGCTGCTGGAATCCTGCTGCCCTTGCCAACTGCCTGTTTCAGTCAAGCTGGCCTGACAGGTGCAGCCAGTACTGAGGGAAAGAATATGATGTATGTTTCAGCTGCTGTTTCAGGAAAGCAGAAGATGGCTTCTTTATTGCTTGCCATTCCGCCTTATCAGTGCTGAACCTTTAGTACTACCTGGAGAACCTTAAAATGGTGTCTGGAGTCAGTCTAGTAAGCATTGACAGCTCAGCTCTTAGGAACTTGTCAAAATATGTCAGAAGGATCATTTCTGCTTTAGATTCAGGATCAGGACTGTAGGAAAAATACTTGGAACCGCTCCCTTTCTGGTGGATTCCTATTGCTGTGTACCTTATGATAAAAAAAAAAAAAAAAAAAAAAAAAAAAAAAACCCAAACAAACCTGAAGAATATAGCTTTTTCTTTCTGGTAATTAATAAAATCAGATTTTTTTTCTTTTGATTTTTAAAGGTCTACTTTGTTCAAGATATTAATGCAGGTTTAAAAGATTTAGCAGAAGTACCAGAAAAACAAGTGAGTACATTTATTTGCTCTAAAGCTCAGTCCATTCATAACGTTGCAAGTTATCATATGATTAAGGAACTAGCAAAAAAAACCGAAGTACTTACAGGGCACTTTTTTTTTTTTTTTAAAAGGTACCTATCTCTTCTCTATCCAAAGAAGAGTTGCAGAACTTAATTATCAAGTTGAAAAAAGCAAGTAATGGTGAGCTTACTTAATACTGAAAATAAGATCATAGAGTAGTTGGAAGGGACCTTAAAGATCATCTAGTTCTAATCCCCCTGCCATGGGCAGGGACACCTCCCACTAGATCAGGCTGCCCCAGGCCCATCCAACCTGACCTTGACACCTCCAGGGATGGGACAGCCACAGCTTCCCTGGGAAACCTGGGCCAGGGCCTTACCACTCTCATGGTGAAGAAATTCCTCCTTACATCTAGTCTAAGATGGTTTGAACTGAATCAATTTTAACTATTTCATTCTTATTTTTGTTGTTACATATCTGTGAAAATGTGAGATATTTGGCCCAAAACATACATGATGCAATTATCATGAAGTTGCAGGCAATCCTCCCATAGCTAAACTTTACTCAGAAGAGTAAACTAGATTGAGAGAATGATAAAACATTGATGTTTTGTTCATATAACTAATTCCTTTCATTTGTGTTGTTCGTTTCCCACTCAAATACCACTACCGATAACATTATGCTGTTATGAACATGATAAATTATGCTCCCAACAGACTACTTTGTTAGTGTTAAAACTTAAGCTAGTCTGAATATTGTAACGTGTGCTACAAAACCAGAAGCTCTTGGAAACTGGAAACCTATACCTAAAAGTTTTGCGTTTGTACACAGGCCTGGAACTTCACCTTAAAGAACAAATACTGTCCCATCAGGCTTTGGAAGAAGCCTTAAATGACCCAAAGAACGGACAATCCGCTTTCAAACACTTGAAGCAACAGGTATGGTCACTGCTTTACTAATAGCTATAGATGTTTTTAAACATGAGGAATTCTGTTGCTGTAAACTTAAGCAACTGAGTACTTAATGCTAGTTCCTTCATGTAGAGGAAATCTGATATGCTTTATAACTGTGGTCTTCAAATAAGAGCATATATATAACCTTTGAATGGCTGCTTGGTTAGTGTTAGTAACAAAAGTTTATTAGGATACTGAAATAAACTAAAAACTGTGTGGTGTTCTTCTGAGTTTTCATTTGTACTTCTTTTATATTAACTCATAACAAATCTGAGCTACAGAAGGTAAGATGTTGTATTTGTTTATTAGTAAAAGCAGTTTTTTACATCTTCTGTAAGGGCTCGTCCTAAATTTTCTGGCTGTATAACAGCTGTATACAAAGAATTGGAGACCCTGAGCTTACCTTCTGCCTTTTTAATGTATACCAAACAGCAGGAATTTTAAGGAAGATGGATTGTGTACTGTACCAAAATAGAAAGTATGAGGAAGAAAAAATTTCAAGTGAGAAATGTCTTTTTGTTGTATGTAGGTCCTGTGCTCTACTTTCCATCCTATATATTACAAAACACATAGCTGCAGCCGAGATGGCATTGGTGCTTCATAGAAAATCCAGCACAGTGCCCACACTTTGGATCGCTACTTCGAGAATCAGCAGAGTATTGTAACATGTAACTGATCCCAAAAATCCATTCCAAAAACTTCTTGGGGGGAGTTCTGTGAGCAGTGTAGGAAAGGTTGGGTGATGCTGCCTAGCCAGAATTTATAATCCCTTTCCTCTGTACACACCAGATCTTTTCCCTAATTTCTCATGGAAGGGAAGACTTGAAGAAGTCTTATGTATTTTTTCTGTCAGGCATTATAAGACATAGTACATGTATTTGCTTGGTTCATAAATGAGTTTTTGATGTTCATAGGCTTCTATTTTAGGTAACATGGAAAAATTACGATTACTTGGCCCAGGAAGATGTTTTGTTGAGTTTGGAGCTGGGCGAGGAAAGCTGTCTCATTGGGTTGATGTTGCCTTACAGAATGTTGAAAACATTCAGTTTTTGCTTGTGGAAAGGGCAACTACAAGGTTCAAGGTAAGAGAGGAGCTTGTCACATTAGCAGAGTATAATTTTTAAACTGTTGTCATGGAAACTTTTAGTATTTGCTTTTTGTTTTCAAAAATAACATGAAAACTTTAAATGTAAAAATTGGAAGTGTGATTGCCTATGTTCCATGCTTCACCAATAACAAATTTATTTTAAAAAAAAAAAGTCCTGGTGTATAATGTTGGAAACATACAAGTGTTGACTTGACAGGAAAAAAAAATCTGCCATTTATACCTGGGGCGAAATTATAGTCATTATGGCCAGCCCTACTTAATGATCTTGTTCTGTTTACACAGGTGGATGGAAAACATAAAAGGAGAGATTCTGTATTTGAAAGGCTTCAAGTTGATATTCAACATTTATGTTTAGGTAAGTTCCTTCTTGGCTTGCATCATTCTGAAATAGAGGCTTAGTTTCAGGTTTTGAATACTGGAGTTCAAGTCAGCTTGTAAGCAGCATGCTTTAAATGCGCTGGGTTTTGAAGATTATTCTCAGTGGTTGCTTAGACACATTAATGCATGTGTGCATATACGTATAAACATACACACATATACATTAAATGGAGAGATATAAATTTCTGCTTTTCATATGCTCACAGGACATCCTTAGAGGTGAGAAGTACCAAACCAAAAATATTTTGAAGGGTTTTTTTAGCACTTGCAGGATTAAACACCTTTGCACTGTTTGGCTTAGGTGTGCAGAATGAAGCCAGTCACGCATATCATTGATTGCTACACATGTCAATACTAGAGAATTTGTGGGAACACCTGTTACCAGGAGGCTCGTTCATGTCACATTTCAGAGGCAGTAGAAAGTAGAAAGGCTGAAATGGTTACATATGCTTTTCAGGCATAGCATCTAATTATCTTCATTTATATTAGGAAAAACCCTTTCTTTTTAATAGCCTGTATCTGTATGTTCAGTAGTGGTCGACACTTAGTTCTTCAAGTGTGCTGAAATGATATTATCTGGAAAAAATATCACCTTCACTATAATAATAGAGGTGCTGGGGTTGTTGTGGATTGCATGCATTTTATTTTCTTTCTTTTCTCCCTCCAGAGAAGGTACCTGTTTTGGAGAAGAAAAAACTACCAGTGGTAGGAATTGGCAAGCATTTGTGTGGTGCTGCAACAGGTATGAATTTTGTATGTGTTAACTGCAGAAAGTTAGGATGCTAAATCTTAACAATCTGGAGGGACTGGTCTTGCAAACTGACCTTTTAAGCTTTTCTTGTCCTCTATCCCTTTATCCCTTTCACTTTGGTGAAAGTAGCAATTATATTCTAAATATCTATGGACTTCAGTGGAATAGCAAATGGATAATAGATGCAAGGCTAATCTAGAGAGAAGTACAACCTTTCTTGGCTTGTTTTATTTTTTTTTATAGAACATAACAAAGAACTGTGTAGTGGCATGGGTCATGTATTTATAAACTGTGGAAGGTCTGGGTTGGTTTGTTGTTTTTTTTAACATCATCACCTCTACTCTTTAGAAAGAATTTCCTTTCTAAATCTGCATCTAAATCTGAATATGTATCCCAAGCAAAAAAGAGGAAGAATGTGCTTCTATCCTGATAATTTTAAACTAATACACTTTTTGTAATGTTGTATTTCCAAGTGAAGAAAGGTATCTCAAATATGACACCTATATAGGCACAGATGACACAGATAAACGTTTAAGAAGTACATGTACACATTAAATAGATTGTGGCCTAGATGACAGAAAACTTTTAGAGCAAATACTTGCATGTTTTACAGGGAGGAGATCCTCCTACAATATGCCAGTTTGTTAACCAAAGTATCTCAGGTTCACTTGTGTAGAACAAGTATTCTAGAGGACAGAATCATAGATTCATAGAATCATAGAACAACCAGGTTGGAAGGGATGTCCCTGACCCAGGTACTGACATCACAGCCTGCCCCAAGCCCACCAAAGGGTCCAAGCACCAAATCCTATGTCAGTTTTATAGCAAAAGACCTTGTTTTCCACACCAAGGCTCAAGGCCATTTGAGTGTCAGTCAAGAAGGAAGCACAACTTCCCTCCAGAGCTATCCCCAGGCAGATGAGAACCTGTGAGCCTCTGGGTGTGATGGGGAAGAATCGGTGTGGGTAGCAAGGAGCGTGGTGAGGGAGCCCTTAGTAGCTCCAGAGATCTCAAAATGTTCATTTAAGCCTTTCATGTTTTCAAAGTATATCTGTAATTTTTAGTTATTGTCACAAACTAAGCCAAAAAGCAGTTTTGATGTATACTTTTGTTGTTCTTCATGGGAAGTACAGTCCTAGCCCTGTTACAGCCTATTTAAATAACAGCTTGGCATACTTAGCTGTTTTGAGGTGGTATATCTGTGTTTTCCCAGATCTTGCTTTGAGATGCTTGGTTGAAAGCTACATGGCTTGCAGCGGTGGAGAAAATGAAGAGCCTGCACCTAAACGCTCTAGGACTGATCAGACAGAGATGGCTTCTAACAACTTTGCCAATACTGAAAGCAATAAAGACAACTGTGAGCGTGTAGCTGGAATTGTTATTGCCCTGTGTTGTCATCACAAGTGTGACTGGACACATTATGTAGGCAGAGAGTTCTTTAAATCAGTAGGACTTGGACCAGTAGAATTTCATTATTTTCAGAGAATGAGTAGCTGGGCCACTTGCGGCATGCGAGAAACCACAACCAAATCCTTTACAAATGAAGAAAGCGAAGATCAAACTAATGAGGCAGAAGAACATGAGCAAACATTCAGCAAGACAGAGAATGGTTCAGATACTTTACAAGGGTATGTGATTTTGATTCTAGCAACTGGACTCCTGCAGAAAAGCAAGATTATGTGTAGTGGAATATGAAATTGGTTAGAGTCTTCAAAATGACTCATTTTACAGAAACATTTTAATTACTACATTTATAGCAGTAATTTACTTTAGAAATACAACTTTTGTGAACATATTTTTCAAAATATTTGAACAGTCATGCTTGCCTGAATTGAAATGAACTTAAAGTGGCTTCAGTAGTTTTTCTAAGCTTAACTACTAATGCCAATTAACAAAACCATTCTTCTGACACGTTCATTCTTTTCCTCCTTTGTGTGAAACTAGGATATTTACTGTTGAAGAAAGAAAGGAGATAGGCTGCCTTTGTAAACGGCTGATTGACCATGGGAGGATTGAATATTTACAACAACGAGGATACCAGGCTGCACTACAGTACTATACAGAATCTGCTGTGTCCTTGGAGAATGTCCTTTTGACAGCTGTCCCGAGTCCGTCTTTGATACCAGATTCAAATACATGATAGGAATTGATAGGGAAAAAAACCTATAAAACTTACCAGAATTTTTTATAAAAGCTAATTCATTGCTTTTAAAAAAATGTTGTATCCTTTCCTTTACCCAGGAAAAGGTCTTATTTCCCAGTTTCACTGGGAACTGAATATGGAAACCAGTTTTTATTTAGTGGATAAATAAAATCCCTAAGAATACTTGAAACCTGTTGTATGTTGTTTTGTTAGAAGTATACTTGGTATTTTCTTCCATTCACAGTTAATGTTCTTTACTCATTAGCATTTATGGCAGGAGAAGGAGCAGAAGTACAACTTTCCAGATTTCCTGAAAGACAATGGGTTGAAATAAGAGAAATTAACATACTTTATGTTCACTTTGACATTCAGGATAGCTTTGTATTTCCACTTAAATTATTTTAAATAGACCTAGGTATTTTCCATCAGTCCGTGCTGATGGGGAATCTGTTAAGGAAGAAAACTGATTTGTAAACTGTCATCTTGATAACTTTTTGCTGCCTTGATTATTCATTTGTGAAATATTGATGGAAAAAAGCTGGCTTAGCATTCTAAATCAAGAACATTTCATTCATTCATTTTGCAAGCCTTTATGATCTATAGAATGAAGATCAGAGAGAACACTTCATATCTGCAATGAGTGAAGTTCTCTCTGCAAATAACAGCTGCCACCAGCACATCTGTTCAAAAGTGCTTATTTTGGTCACTCACTGGAGCCTTTAAGCAGTTACTTCTGAGACTACTGACAGCAGTTACAAATGGGATGAAACTGTGGGGGTGTTTTGTTTCAGTGACTGCATTTTCTGTCAGGGAAAACAAGTCGTGAGAAACATTTTTATCAGGTGTTGATACTTCATTGTTAAAAAATGTACATTAGGAACACAGGGATCTCTCCGTTCATCCTCCTGTAGCAGTTTCTCTCTTGGCAACAGCAAAAAAGTGAGAACGTAGAGCTTCATGAGACAAACAGTGCTGGAAGACTCACGCTATTGAAATTCTGATTAAATTGCAAATACAAGGGTCAGTCATCAACTTCCAGTTACCCAGGCTGAAGGTAACTTGGGAACGTTTATTCCACTGTTCCATGGTTCCAATATATTCCAGTATGTTAAAATACATGCTGTGCGTATGAACACATAGGGTGCCACCTCCTGGTTTTCCCTTACTTAAAATCTTCACAGATTTTCTGAAAACCTCAATAATTTATTAAGAGGATTATTCATTTAACTTGTATACATATCCTGGCTTTCTTTTACCCAGTTCATCCTTCCCTTTCTCACTTTATTCCAGAAGGACTAGAATTAATTAAAAAGCCACACCTGTTTTCTTGAGTGACTCCTGGATATACACGTGCATGAATTCAACGCCAAACATTTCCTGTTCTTCCTCCTCTTCTGTATTCTCACACGGAGGGAGTGTTACCTCTAACTCCAGTGGGTTGTCTCTGAAGTTGACAAATCTGACAATTCACCAGAAAAGGTTACTCTTGCAATAGGTTTTGTCCAGAGAGAACTGAAATAAGATTCCTCAAACACTATTTTAAGCAAAGTAAGTCTTGTCTTATCCTAAACCCACCACTGTACTAGTAGTATTAAGTAAAATAAGACAATGCTTTCTAATATCAGTAGTTGATTGTGGTGGGAGAAAAAATTGCAGTACTTGTCACTTTGTCTTCAGTTTTTTACCTCATTGTAGGCCTTACTGAGCTTCCACAGATGAACAGATGAGAAAAAAAATGCAAATACCTGCATCCCTGCCACTTGGTGAGGAATCAGCCAGCCCTGCCTCCCTGACTTCTGCTGACATGTATTTGTTGCTGCTTCTAAAACACCTGAAAACAGGAAATGTCCTACTGGGTTCAATGTGATTTATTTACACTAGCATTGTTCCTATAAATGGCCAGCATCTGGTACTTTGAATGAAAAAGCAAACAGGAAAGTTTCTGTCACAGTATACAAAATAACATTTTCAATTCTACCAATTAAAAATTTACATTCATTCTCTTCTGTTTTTCAAATCATGTAGAGGAGAGTTTCATCCACATCTTTACATATAATCTATTTTGTTTAATTATGAAAGCTTGACTTTTCAGTGCGAAAGTTCTACTTTTTGTCATTTTTATTCTTGTGAATATTTTTTCCTCCTGGACCTTGCCTTTAGAGAGTGATATAAAAGGCTAATTAGAATTGGGCATTTAGACCTTTCAGAAATGAGAATATATATTACAGTCCCCTTTTACATTTGGGACTGTCACTGCTGTAGCTTGCTTCTTCAAAAGTGAGTTGTGACACAAAGTTTTCTGGACCAGGCCTTCAACTGATGTGAATCTGTGAATTACACTTCCTTATAGGGCACTGTGTCCACTTGTACAACTGTGGACTTACCTTTTCTTTCCCACTTCCTTAGCATCACTCTGGTACACAATTCAAGGAAGGCTTTAAAACTTCTTTTCTAGTATTTTTATTGACACTTCTGTTGCATTTTCTTACCTCAGATTTGTCATGTCCTTCATACAAGCTGGAATATCCTTAAGTTTGTTGTTGCTTAGAACAAGAGTACTAAGATTTTTCATATTACAAATGGTTTCTGGCAAGGAATTTATCTCATTCCTTTGAAGCCATAATGTGTGGAGATTTTCCATTCTGTAAAATATGCATATGTGCAATCAATCAAGATTTAGAAAATTAATCTTATCAATTGTTTTACAAAATTGTTTTACAGCCAAGGACTTGTATAAAGAATGTAACAGTTCTCAAAGAAAACCTTGTATTCAAGATAATCACCTAACCTCCAGTGAAAAATACCATTGGAAAAAAACATTTAATTTGCTTGTTGATACCAAATTTATTGTTTATTGAATGGATTATTCCAGCTCATCCAAAATATCACGTTAAGGCTGTTAACGTCACTGCAGTCTTAAGATTTAACATTATAATAAGCTTTTTAAGGAGGACTTAATAATTAGAATTCCAATGCAATGGAATTAAGCCAAAGATGTGAGCTTTAAATTTTATTTACCTGTCAATTGAATCAGGAAGCTCCTGGAGTTTATTTCCCCCCATATCTAACCATTCCAGATTTGGCATGTTGAGAAGAGCTGAAGGGATGGTAGTAAACTGATTCATGCACAAATCTATATGTGAAAGCTTCTTTAAATCACTGAGCTGCAAAGGAAGGGAAATGTAATGCAAGTTCGTACATCTGTTCCATTACAGCAGTGCTGTAATAACATTGATTGAAAAAAAGAAACAATTTAAAAACATTACAAGATATTTGAGTTAGGAAAGGCAGAGCAGTTTCTGAGTGGCATAAGCTGATATTACCTAACAATTACGATTCTTACCTAAAAGGCAGGTAGGTTTGAAACCGATTTGGCAGAACACTTTTGTCTCCATGCAGATACACCACAAGCCATGAGAAGAAAAAGGATTTTAACTACAGCACCGTCCTTAGTATTTCATACCAGTGGTGTTTCTCCATGCCATGTGCCATTTTTCATTAGTCAAATATTTCCATTTTTATGGCTCAAAATGCATGGCGTGTGTTATAGAGTGAAACTAGATATTTCCCATGTTGTGAAATTTACTACTATGGCAAGACATTCCAAAACTTAAACATAGAATCATTCAGTATTGCAACATCTTTTGTGAATCATGCCTTCAGGTGCTTTTACAGTGTCCAAGTGACGGAAAGATGTTTTATTGCAAATCTGGTCCCGCTCTAGTGTATATAACAAAAGATTCATGGTGTTCACACCACTTAGTCTGAAAAAAGCAGAACTATATATTTGCTATGACCTGTTAATTTAAAAGCTAGCTTTTTAGTTCTGCTTTACACCATGTAACCTGTATCCACAAAGGTTTTGTAACTTTTGG
Source organism: Coccyzus lansbergi (assembly GCA_033558105.1). NCBI lineage: Eukaryota > Metazoa > Chordata > Aves > Cuculiformes > Coccyzidae > Coccyzus > Coccyzus lansbergi. Next base: position 20,683 of record JAUMJK010001738.1, on the reverse strand, counting down.
ATTTTGATTAATAGCTTATAGTTTCATTTAAAGAGTTGTTGTTAGGTATTACTTTCTGTACTCACTGCTGCCAGCTATTGCCGCTACTATTTTTTAAATAAATAAAACAAGTAAATACAGTTACATACTTGTAATCTCTAAGAGACTAATCTTAGAGATGCAGGTCTCAGATGCAAAGGCATCAGATTGTCAGTGGAGTAAATCAGTGAAGACCTTCAGCTTAAGCAAGAGAATATCAAGTATATCACTGTCCTATCTGAACTACCAAGTCCTGTATCTGGACAAAATAAAGATAAACTCCTTCAACTACTCAGCTATAAGCACGCCCTTCTCGTGTGGCTTCAGTTTGGTTAGTCATGTAAGTACTGTTCATGTAAGTTTTTCCGTGGAGTAGTTGTGAAATCAGAATATCAAAGGAAATCTGAAAACAGGGAGAGCAATGTTTAATAATAATTGGCTTTGAAAAAATTCAAAATACGTGTTAAACACAACTAAACAGAACAGTCTGTCAAAACCTGAGGAGGAAGATCACAGATATTCCTGTTGACAGCCAATTCCAGTCTTTCCAGGCTCACACAGTTACTTATTTCCTTAGGAACAGACTTTATTCTGTTGTAGCTAAGAAGCAGCTCTTGGAGGCTTGTCAGCTGGCCTACAGAGAGGGCAAATGAGAAAAGATACCTGTTCATTATATCTGAAGTAAAATAGTACTTGTTTTGTGTTTTCTTTATATTGTTATACAAGCATTCTGTGTTCTCATCAGAAAAAAATTCACTGAAATTCACACAGTAGGAATTCAGGATTCTCTAGCATAGAACTGCACTCTAGCCGAGTGCTATAAAAAAAACCAAAAAAAACCAAACAAAAACCAAAACACCCTCATGAACTTAGGCTACTCAAGCTGTGGACTCAGACCATGAAGGCTGGTTTGCTCTATCACTTTTCTAGTTGAATTCTGATGTCTAGTATCTGCTTTGCTCACAAGCTTTTTTCTCATGGGGAGCTTCCATAAAGGCCTGTCTCCTCCATCTGGCCATTTTTTTATTATTATTTATAGGGAATCCATAGTTTACAGATCTCTCTCGCTGTCAGATTCAAATCATCTGTTTTCTAGCTACCCAATATGATTGTTACTCATGCGAAGTGCACACAAATGCACTTGAAAAGCAGGTTGAAATAAAAGAAAGCATAGCTCACCGATTTCTTTAGGTATATTTTCAATTAAGTTCCGGGATAGATCCAGAACAACAAGGTTGTGAAATCTTCCAATGAACTGAGGAATTTTCTGCAAACTAGTTCTATGAAGCTGCCATTCCTGGAGATACACCAGTTTCAATAAGCATGAAGGTAGCGTCTAAGACAAGAAGAAGAAATTCAATTTAGTAACAGCCTGGTGATTAAAAAAGAAGAATAAAAAAAAAAAGATAAATTTTTCCTCCTTCTTAAGCTATGCTGTAGCATCCCAAAATGAACACCATCAATGCAGGTTATTCTGACCACAGATTTAATCTGCTCACTTTTTGCTCCCAGGACTTAGAAAACCGCAGTTTCTGTCACAGCTTGAAAAGCCTTAGGCTAGCTTTTTGGTTTGTTTGTTTCTGTCTTTCTTTCTTTTTCTTTAAAAAAAAAAAACCAAAGCCAGTAAAAGTGAAGATGAAACAGCTCCAAATAACATTTTGCATTTAAATATTGATCTAAATTGTATTTCCTACTCTGTTAACAAAACAAGGGAGCAGCTGAAAGCAGAAGAGCTGAGGGATAGAAAAACCACATCATCTGTGTTCTACGAGTTCTGAACAAGAAACACTAGCCTATGGATGACCAGAGCACTGCTGGGTGTGGCTGCCTCTCTTGCACTGGTCTCAAGTTGCTCTAATTTTCATCATTTCATCAAAATTGGCATTTACCCTTCTGTGTGTCTCAGAACAGACTGTCAGCTTCCGCTCTATTGTTGATTCTACAGTTGGCCACTCCCCCCATGCATTAGAAATAAGAATGATGGTACTCTGGAAACTTACTGGCTCATTTTCACTATTAGAAAAATAAAGTAAACAAGAAGTATTCCCATGCATTTAAGCACAGAGGGTTTTCACCATGGTACATTTCAGTTGTTCTGTGTGTGTTAATTTTACATGGGGATTTAGATAATAAAACTCACAATCTGCAGTACAAGTAATTTCTAATGAAGAAAGCCTCTAGGGCTACATTTTTATAGAGTAATGCTTAATACTCAGGACTGAAAAAATCATCTTACTTTTACACTTTCACAATAGTGTCCCTCATTGCCTTGTAAGCAAAGCACACAGTGAGCACTTTATAAGTAAAAACAGTACAACTGTGAGTATAAAGTTGTAAATACCAGTTTTCTAATGTGCCAGTCATTCAACTCAAGCAACATTCATTCCTGTCAACATTACCTTCCATTCTTCTTCCTCTATCCTTAAAATTGCTCTTCCATCTTCATGAATAACTTTTTCTTTGAGCTTTGCTAAAGCAGCTCTCTCCTCCCAGACAAGTAGTAGCCTACAAGGGAAAGAAGATCCCTCAGAGCTGTAACAATGAGTACAGGCAATAATTATGATCCATTCTATTTTCTGGAACAGAAACAGGAGCCTTCTTGGATGTCAAACATTTAACATATCTGGCTGCTAAGCATACTATCAACTTGAGGGAAGACAAGAACATAAAGTAATGTTTGGCTGAGGTAATTTACAGGATTTCTCTTTTACAGTTCTTTGAGTCAGGAGGAAGACATAACTTCATTCAATTCCATTTAATCGCAGAAAGGCAATAAAATATAAGGTCTCATGGAATTAAGTTCTAAAGCTGTTAATTTTGAAGCACCCTCCTAACAAAAAAAAAAGCCTTCAGTTCCACCAAATGTAAATGCAATCAAACAAGGTCAGTTGGCTAGGGATTGTTTTATAGCTTGGTTTCCAGATCAAGGGGACTTAAACAAGAATTATGAAGATTAAGCTCTTTCTGTTTGAATTTTCCATTAGTAATTTCAGGATTTGTTTTCCATTTCAAACACATCTGACAAATTCAGAAGAGTTCCAGAAATAGAATGGTAAATTTCTTCACATTTAATGAAATTTCTGGCCAGACAGAAGACCAAGCAACCCTGTTGATGCCTCTGTTGAGAAAAAAGCTTAACAAACTTGATCTCCAGTTGTTACCATATCCCCACAGGGGAGGATTTTAACATCTGACTTTAGGGAATTCAGTATGTGTCCTAAAATCTTTATCACAGAATACAATTCTTGGTTTGACTTGACCATATTGATAGATTTTAACTGGTGGGAATTCTGCTAGAGTAACAACTAAAGAATTGGTTCTGGACAAGTTTGAAAAGACAGGTTATAGTTTTCAGAAAAGTAACATCCAGTCTAGCTTTTCACATACTTAAAGTTCTACAATTTACCTACCTTCCTGCAGACCTCTGTCTGAATTCCTTTTCTTTCTGCAATTCTTCATTTATCTTGTGTATTCTCACTTCCCAAAGTGCCTTCACAGCAGTGAATGTTCCAACGCAAATTGCAGTTTCAGTCATGTTCTTTACATATTCAGATTCAGTCACAGGAATCTGACTGTGAATTTCAGGCTCAATGCATCCATGCATCTATCACTACCAGATGGGGACAGGGACATGAAAACTAAAACACTGCAATTCCCACTTGATTATATTATTAGATTTAATTAATGTATAGAGCTGACAGAATTTTACCAACCACTTTCTCTTTATAAAGATAATTAATTGCACCTAGTTAAATTTTCTTATAGTCAGAAATGGTATTTTTGCTATCACTCCACATTCTTAGTCAGTGAAAAAATGCTTCTCAGTTCCTTCCAATGCTAGCCTGAGTACTGACCATAATAATTAAATGCAGATATGATCATTCATTCCCTTCTCTATGTGTTAGGGAAAACTGGCAGGATTTGACATGTGACACAAATGGCAACCAGTGTGGCACAATGCAATTTGGCATCTGGGTTCCTGAACAGGATTGAATGTTTTCCTGGAAAGAAAGGAAAAAAAGAGGGGTATTCTTCCCCTCCCCACATAAATGTGATCCCATTTAATAGTTTGAAGGATTAACTTCTCTTTCAGTGGTCCTCCTAGTAATTACCTTTCCCATTTCTCATCCCAATATGCAATAGTAATGACTAAGAAATTGTATGAACAATGCTTCTTGCTGTTTAGAGACTTTTTTAACCTATAAGCCTTTTCAGGCAGAAACAGAAATCCTGTTATATAAACTCTGCAGAAGAGACACTGCGTTGCAAATCTCTAATGAGATATTTGTTAATAGTTGTACTACTAAAACTAGTATCAAGCTATGCAGTCGAAACAATACTTATTTTTAGTAAAGCTTACACTGGGCAACTCTCTTTCCCGTAGAAAGCATATTTTCCAATAAACATTGCTTTAGAATCATGAAATATGAAAGAGGTCCTAAATATATGACTTTGTTTTCAAGGAGATATAATTATATAACAACAGCACTACTATCAAGAACTTTTTGTTCTTAGTTCTTACTATTTGTCGGGAAAATAAAAGACATAATTATCACACCAGCATAGCCAACAATTCAGAAGTGAATTCCTAAGTGTGGCTATAAAACAAGTGCAAATTTACTCCCAAGCAATCAGATCTCCCAGCAACTCCAAGCACCTGGAAGAGTTTAACAGCAACTTACCTCAATTATTTGGCATTTTCAAGGATTTTCTGTGACTCATTGCTTTCTGGGCAACAGCAGAGATAAGTTATGAATCTTGCCTGTACTACCAAAACCATTTAGAACTCTCACTCAGACTTCAATGCAACGTCAGTCTGGTTCTAATTTTAACCTATGCTGAGAATAGAAGGTATCACATGAGGCACTTCTGCAAGAGCCCCAGGCATTTAAGTCTCATCAGTTTGCTGAACGTGACTGGACTCCCATAAACTCCTGGACTCCCAGGAACAAAAGTTACAAATTGTGAATAAAAAGAACAAAGGAGCACTTGCTATGCTCCACAACGAACAATACACTAGTTCTGAATTAAAAATGACAATTACTTGTTTTAATCTAGTAATGTTTCTCTGCAAGATAACTGAGCTTAAAAGCTCTATTAAACAGTAACATTGACTAGTTAGATTAGGAAAAACATTAAATCACCAAGTATTTTACTCTTGCCCATGCTGAAGAACTCTGTGGAAAAAAATTAGTGCAAATTGCTGAAATCCAGACAGAAAAGTCATCTTTACCAGGATGGGTAAAGGGGTTATCACTCACCCCTTTTCATGCTTCCAATCATGTAACATTTTTAATATTCTACTTTTTCAAAGAGCCCTTGGAGAAGGTAAAAGGAGAACAACTTTGTCAGAATCTTTTTCTTCAACCAAACAAAAGGAGACAGGCAGCAATAATCACAGGTCACTATTTGAGGCAGAAGACATAAAACTGGATAATTCTAAGCAATTCTTGCACGGGGGTATAAAATGTGAGAATGAAATTCTAACAATATCATTCATTTGGTTATAACCTTCTTCCAGTAGGATTTTTTTTTCTTTGTTACTAGTCCTAGATTCTACCACTACCACACAGAACTTTATAACTAAAAACACCCTCTTCAGTCCATGACCAAAGAAATACCTAACCACCAATACCTATTTAAAAGGACACTGCTTTAGCTTTCAATCTAAGCTTTTTGGTTCATTTAAAAGTTACACAAAAGCAAAAATTACTCAACATGTTCTCATGTTCTCACATTTTTTTAATCAATGTTTTTTTCTTGATTTAAAAAAGTCCTCACCAAAAACCTAACTGCTTAATTTTCTCCTCCTTAACAAAGGTAGATAATTAGAGCTAGGAAAACCCAAACGAAAACCCAACCCTTCCCTCTTATTGGAGTTTTGAGAGACAAACTCCTCCTGTGGGAAGAATTCTTCTGTCTCAACTACTTCAAAACCACTTTGTTGTTTTCTATCACAGAATCACAGAACAACCAGGTTGGAAGGGACCCATCGGATCTTCTAGTCCAACCATTCCTATCTAACACTAAACCAAGTCCCTCAAGACCTCATCCACCCGTGCCTTAAACACCTCCAGGGAAGGTCAATCAACCACCTCCCTGGGTAGCCTATTCCAACGCCCAATGACCCTTTCTGTGAAAAACCTCCTCCTAATCTCCAGCCTAAATCTCCCCTGGCGGAGCTTGAGGCCATTCCCTCTTGTCCTGTCCCCTGTCACTTGGGAGAAGAGGCCAGCTCCCTCCTCTCTACAACCTCCTTTCAGGTAGTAATGAGGTCTCCTCTCAGCCTCCTCTTCTCCAGGCTAAACAACCCCAGCTCTCTCAGCCATCATTCACTTATGTATCCTCTTTTTATTTGCTCTGTGGTCATCAGATTAAAAAATACACTATATGAACTGAGCCCTTACCACAATAATATACTTAGAGGACAGTAGCCATTAGGCTGTGTTCTTTTGGTAACCTTGAGTGCAGCAAGTTCTTTAAGATAAGAAGAAAGAGAAGTCTGAGTCAGCTGTACAGGATTGCCTGCATAAAATTCACAAATAAAAACAGTATTACTACAATCCTTTGTGGTTTTAATTTTATTAGGAATAAATAAATCTGATAAAAATGAAATAGGTGTTAGGCATGATATATTAGCCAAACTTTGCAAGAAATTACCCATATATAAAAGACCCTTATACCACAATAATATAAATAGCACCTTACATGTATGCTCCCATGCTCCCTCCCCTACATGACCAGCTTTCCTCGTGCTCAGTCTCAGCATCAAGGATAGTAGAGATTCCGCTTCTGGTAGCTCATCACAGCTAAATGCAATAGACAACTTTGGTCTACAGTTTTGGGGAACGCTCCTGTAGAGATTTCTGTGTATCTAACGAAAGGAGAAAATGTCCATCTTGTGCCACACAAGTTAATTTTTAAGGCCACGTAACTATCTTTTCTTGCATCTGTTCACAATCCAGGTTTCTAGAAGGCATTTATATCCAACAGTTTTCTCTGTATCACCTATTAAATAACCAGAGCAACCCTCATAATCTGTTTAGTTTACCTTAAACCCACATAACTGTTGTCTGTTCCAATAGCATTAACGTAAACCTATTTATTATGCGCCTCATATCCAAGTTTTAAAAGTCTTTATCTCAAATAATATTTTTTAATGTTAATTCTTTGTTTTGTCTGATTAATCTGTCAAATTTCAGTATCTGAACATCACTAATACAAGGTGATGCAAGCTTTTAGAACACATTCTGATTACTGTAAGGCTTGCCTAACAACAGAATAACAAATGGGATCCTTCTTCTCTTTCTTTTTGTGTTTTTTTTTTTGTTTTTTTTAACAGACAGATGCTTTCTATATAAAACTATGTATAAAAATAACTGGAAAATAGTTATGGACTGCAACCACTTCCAGCCTGTAAAAATATAGAACATTCTAGCGAGTATTAGGGCCCTGACAGGTATCACTAGATGTTATCAGTAAGCATTCGAATAAATGTGGCCTCTTCATTATATTTAAAGAGTACCTGTGCAAGTAATTGCCAGGAAAAAGTGGACTAGCAAAAGATTTGAGAGGTTTATTTAGTTAAACAACAAAAAGCTCTCTGGACATCTTACAGCGGAAGCAACAAAGGCATTTTATTGGTATATGATTTTTGCGTAATTTCTTTTGGGAACTGGATATTATTTGTAAATAAATTTGTATCCAACAACGAAGAACTACGAGTATTTACCTTCAAAAGAGGTTAATCATATTATAGATACTGCAGGTGCAAATGGCTGTTATTGTCACACTAGCCTCACAACCTTTTGTATTATAAAAGGCAAAACAAAGACATTCAATCACCATATTCAGAAGTCGCACCTTGATCTATTACGCTTGACAGTCTGCTGTAGAAGAATTTACAGCACTGCTAATTAAAAGTAACAAAAATTGATAGACTGATACCAGCTGTTGAGAACTTTTGACCAAACAGAATTATTATATAACATGAGTGGCAAAGGGTATGTGCTAGCAGAGCCAGCTTTTAAAAATATTCAGTCTAATCCACAAAGTTTAAAGGCATATTCTAGCTGTGGTTTCCTCTATTTGAGGTCTAGCAGCATTGAAGCAGGATTCTCCAAGTAGGATTTCCATAAGTTAGAAAATCGGGCCATTGTAGCTCCATCAATGATGCGGTGATCAGCTGACCAACTGACATTCATGATCTGTGCTTTAAATACTTCACCTTTTCCATTAAACCGAGGAAGAACCTAAAAAAAAAAATCAAGGGAAGGCAAAAAATAGAGTTATTAAATACTTCCACTAACAAATCTGTATTTTTTAAATTGTTAATTTGTTAATCTAAATTTTGCCTCCTTCATTTTGCAGAATTAGAGAGACAGCAGTAATGCCATCCAAAAAACCGTAAGACATTTCTATTGTGGCTTGGGCTGTGGCCTAGAATATATTGCAAAACTACATTATAAACAGTTATATCCTGTTTCCACTACCATGGAAGTAGTGAAAACTTTTCTTGACTCCAAAGTGTCTTCCCAAACAGTTTATTGCAACATTAGTGCTCAAAGCTCATTAGTGCTTTTTTTTAATGCATTCCCTGAACAAAAGTCTCACAGGAAGAGCTCATAAAAAGTATCATAAATTCATACTTAAATTAATTCATTTCCATCATCAATCTCAAATATAATCTCACATTAAAGGATTAAAGCCTAAAATTCAGAAAATATGAAACTGACTTAAGAGTTCCATATGGATTCAGCTATCTGGCTCTGAAATTAAACTTCATTATGAGAATACATTTTCAGTCTCAAGTTTTCTCCCTGATGTTAGCAAAAATACTATCATCATCTTGCATAACTTGTAAAAACATTTTTATGTTGTTTCTTAATAACTAGAAGGCTAAACATAAATGTGAGTGAAATATAACAGGATTCTAAAAAGAAAAATCTGGGCCTTTGGCATAAGACTCTTCTATTTAACATTTGGTGTTTCTGCAGGGTCATCTAAAAACATCACAAAATTCAATCACAAGCTATGCAGTTTCTGTAACGTAAAGAGAAAACGTTCATACAAGAAAAAAGAAAAAGGAATACTCCACATTTCATTTGCATTACAGCTGACCTTAGTTAGCAAGGCATAAACACTCAAATCAGTGAGATAAAGTTAATATACCTGTATCTTTCCAAGTGCTCCAATAGCTACTTCAGGAGGTAGTATCACTGGTTTTGCGTAAGTGCCACCAATCTACAAAAGAAAAAGCTGGAGATATTAGTTAACATATATATTTTAAGCAGACAGCCTCCTGAATTAATTGCTACAGCTATTGTTCATTGAATATTAAAGTTTACTAAAGGTATTAATTGCAAAAGCAGTTTTCAGGCTGAAGTTTTCACTTTTCCTGTACTTACTGTGCCGATATTTGAAAGGGTGAACGTTCCCCCAGTGAGGTCATTTGTTCCCAACTGGCCTGCAGAGCCCAGGGACTGTAGGCGATTTAATTCAGAAGCAATCTCAAACACACTACAGACTTGAACATTTTTCACATTTGGGACAATTAAACCTTGCTCTGTGTCCATAGCAACTCCAATGTTATGCGAAGCCTGCAACAAGTTTATTTAACCAGAAAACAATACAAGTAGTCAAAATAAAAAGTCTTTTAAATAAACAGTACTTGCATAATGTCTTCTTTATTTATCTTTCTAACCTAGACAGTGCTGTCTGTTGTAAGCAACTCCTCTAGAAAACTTTGAGGGAAGAAAGGATGTAAATTTTGATGTATTAGCTTTTCAAATCTGCAAACTGCAAATTGATTTTAGCAATTTCACATCCAGGAAATGCAAAATCCTGAAATCAATATTGCGCTGAAAACATTATATCAGTAACAAAACATGACTAGCAGATTTTAAAAAGAATGCTAAAATTAAAAAGAAAAAAAAAACCAAAACAAACAGAATTGCCTTTCACTGGCTAGATGGAAATATAGATAAAACTGCACAAAAGTGTTTCAAGGAGTATGTACACATCACTTAAGAAAACACAGACTTGCTGCTCAAAAACATCAATCCATCACCTTGTACAAAAATTTACTGGTTTTTATCAAAGCTTAGTTTAAAGTATGACTTTAAAACAAGTGCCACTACTAAAAAATTATTATATTGGATTTTAAGTGTTCTCATTTTAAATACTTCGTCCATCTCCAGGTGAAAACCAGGAAATTACTCCATAAATATGCATTTTTCAGGCAAGCCTAAATAACAAAGTGACTCTCAACAAACTACTGAAATAAATTCAAAATCGATCTCAGAATTCAGACACACAAATTACTTTCCAGCACAACACCGTAATATTGGTTCTCACAAGTAGCTCTAACATTCTGAAAAACTGTTAGTTTAGGTTTTCTGCTCACAACTTTTACCAGTAGTCCACAAACCTTGTATGTGACATTTTGACAGTTTTCATCCAAAGAAGCATTAAGAATGGGATACTGCAATAACCCCAGAGAGGCTGCCTGTTAAACATGAAATAAAAAAAAAATATATATATTTTTTATATTTTATAACCAGAGAGCTGCATGGGAAGGAAGTAACATTGGGAGGCAATTTAGATTAATAATAATATGGCTTTCCTCAATGCAATCAAATTTGACTTAAAATCTCTACTAACCTTATCAGCTGATATTCTGTCATTATTAGGACAGGAGGAAAAAAATACTTAAAAGACCCAGATGTACATCAGACATGTAAAAACTGATAAAATCTCTCCCAAGTTGACATTGAATCTGCATTTGCTATTTCTGTTGCACAATTCAAATCAAATATCCCAAGATCAAAGTTACAACTTTAAGTAGCAAAGTCATTCTCACCTCTCGACTTAAATGACAATTATTTCAAGAAAGTAATGTTAATTCCCCCAAAAATGAGAGAGTAGAATGAGTGCTTATATAGCACTTTAACGTAAGTAATATTTGAGCAATGAAGCTGGTGAAGGGGCTGGAGAACAGGCCGTATAAGGAACGGCTGAGAGAGCTGGGGGTGTTTAGCCTGGAGAAGAGAATGAAAGGAGACCACATTGCTCTCTATAACTACCTGAAAGGAGGTTGTAGAGAGGAGGGAGCTGGCCTCTTCTCCCTAGTGACAAGGGACAGGACAAGAGGGAATGGCCTCAAGCTCTGCCAGGGGACGTTTAGGCTGGACATTAGGAAAAAATTTTTCACAGAAAGGGTCATTGGGCACTGGAAGAGGCTGCCCAGGGAGGCGGTTGTGTCATCTTCCCTGGAGGTGTTTAAGGCACGGGTGGATGAGGTGCTGAGGGACATGGTTTAGTGTTTGATAGGAATGGTTGGACTCAATGATCCAGTGGGTCTCTTCCAACCTGGTTGTTCTATGATTCTATGATCATTACCAGAAGTTTAAGACTAAGCTATGCACTCATGGCAATCGAATCAGTGCAAGTGCCTGGTCTTCTGAGTAACAGAAGCTATGTATTCATTAACCTTAGGGATTCATTACCAACAAAACACAATAATGATGCATTTCATGTGAGGTTCATTTTAATGGAGCTCACAAAAAATACTGACAGTCTCCTAAATTTGTTTTGTGTAATTCAAGCAGCTAGGGATGCTTATCCCCATAACGAATAACACTTAATCCGCTCCATCCTTCCCAACCAACATATCAAAAATTTCTATTATATATATCTCTAATGATAATTCCAACTGTAAATTGTCATTCAATTAGCAAGAAAAGTTGAGATTTCTCATGATTTATTTTTTCTTAGGAGGCTGAGAGGTGCTACAGCCTTACCAAAATTAATGATCAGATTTTGGCAAAATTGGCACACGTACTCCACTCAGCGCTCTGCTGCACATCTCACCTTTATGAAGAAAGGCATAAAGGAAAGCTTAACTCCACGAAGTTGTGCTAAAGGTTTCAGCTCTTCTCGCAACTGAACAAGCTGAGTCAAATCAATCTCATCACAATAACCGAAGTGAGGTATCTTCAGGGCTGCACTCATAGTCTTTACCATTGCCTTCTGAAAACCTGTAAAATATTCACCGACTTCTTAAGGCAAGAAAACAAACCCCTGGGAAGTAGCGGTGAGATTTCAATTACTTGTTTCCATTAAACAAATTACACAAAAAAACCAAACAAACCGAAACCAAACCAAACCACATCCCAACCACAGATAAGAAAGGACAGGGTAAAGCTCATTTTAGGATCAACAGTAGTTCAGCACATGCAACTCAATTTTTATGATTCTAATATTTCGGGTTATATTACTGCATCCCTCTCTTATGTCTGTATGCATCTGGAATCCTCAAAAAAGTGATCTGCACTACTCTTTCCAGCATCTCCAAAAAAACCACAAAAGGTAAAAGCCTTTTATCTTCCTCTGTTAATGTTAATCTTCTTACCTTGGTGTTTTTTGTTGTGCTCTTCTCCAGAAGAAGAGTGAATGCTGAAGTACACTATTATTAAGGACTGACAAACCCTGAAATTCACTGCACTTTGCTGCTAATTGCATAATGGTTTGTACTGTGACAAAGTCACGTTTCAGAATTCCTGCCTGTTTCAGCATACATTTGATGAAACATGGATTAAAAACGAGCAATTGCAACTTGCAGCCCAACTCCATTCAACCAAAATATGAGCAATTATTTCACAAAATAATAATTTAATGCAACACCTTGTTATGGAGCATGTTTTCCTATTGCCCATTTGCATGCCAATACAATGAAACACACTCCCATCAAAAGGAATCAACTGTTCACTGAATAACATTTACTCGCAGACTACTGTGAACATGGTGTCGAGATTTCACATTTTGTGATTTACCTGTTACAGGTTCAGTTTTATCTTTTCCTGAAAAGACAATGGGTCTGGAAACGGGCACAGGAATTTTGTGTGCTTTATCCTTTGGAGCAGCTGGCACAGTCTCTGATTTTGGCAAAGGTGGGATAATTTCAGCCTTCGGTGATGGAGGCAAAATAGCTCCTGTTTGTTTGGCCAAGTAATTAAGTATGTCTTCTTTTAGAATTCTGTTATCTTTCCCTGTTCCGACAACTTCACTCAATTTAATCTGAAAAGTACATAACAAGCTATGACACTTTTGTTTTACAGCAATATGAAAACTTCCTACATTGTGAGCTATGGTTAAAAACTATTCCACTTACTGATCTAACAAACCTATGGGGTTTTTTCCCTTTCTATGATTTATTAGGCGTTCAATGCTGTTCAAATTATCCAGAATGCCTGCCACGTTCAATATTTTTATTTTTACTGCATATTTAAAGAATGAATTATGAATTCTGCTTCTCTTAATTACTTCACAGGATCGATAGTGAAATATTAATTTGAGGAAAGCTATTTGTCATTTAATTTTCTCTACTTATTGTTTTATTTTCTCCTAAAAATGCACCACGAGCATTCAAAACCCATGGAATATTCACAGGAAAAAAAGAAAAGCACTTAAAAGATAATTAATAAATCCTCTGCTCTAATACAAATCTGAAAAAAGAACAAGGTACATAAAGCTGAGATCCGTTTTTTCGTGTCCTTCTTCCTTCGTCTCAAGAATCTATCCTAATACTTCATCATTTTTATTCTAAAAAGGTTTTCTTAAATCGCCAGCCTAAAGCATCCTAGCTGCATTTTAAGCCAAATTATTTTCCTATCCACCATAACCATCAGAAAGCACGATCCTCTTCATCTTTAGAGCAGGTTTTACAAATCTAAAATGTTTTTGAAAGTAAGTAATTCCTCACTGCACTTTCCTCTAGACTAATGTTCCCCTAGTCAGCCAAACTGCTATGTAAGATGGATAAAATGCAGTAGGACCCGAGTCAGCAAACTCACATTGTTCTCCATGGCCAGACGACGAACTGCAGGGGTCGCTAATGTTTTGTGACCTTTTATCTCTTGGTGAGTGTGCTCTTCATGAGACATAGGAGGTGTTTCAACAACATCTTCTTCTGGGGCAACACCTGAAAACAAACAAAAAAAAAATTTACTACATTGTGAGAATTTGTTAAATTCCAGCCTCAATCATTTTGTGGTTATGTGACAGATGGTTTTTAACAGTTACTCTGAGCTACTGTGGATGGGAACACAGTATGCTAAAGGCTGCTGCTTAAGATAGATTTTCAAGAGGAAACATCTGGATTTTGAGATTTAAATCCTAATAAAATATCATAGCTTTTTCAACTTATTTTAATTAACTTTGTAAAGGGAAAAAATAATTCAGTTTTAAGATTTACAGGAAGAAAAAGCAAACTCCTCTGTCACTGATGGGTTTATAACAACAAATATAAAATATTCAAGAGAAAAACATGGCTTACAATACCTTTTGAAGCATCAATTTCAATGTCCACTAGTGGTTTTCCAACAAAAGCAATTTCATCTAAATTGTAATGCAGCTTTCTAATGATGCCATCATAACGACTAGTAATTGTAACAGAAGCTTTATCACTTTGTACTTCACAGATGCTGTCAAACTGAGATACGCTGTCACCTTCTTTTATATACCTAAGAGAAAAACACAGGCTGCTACAAAACAGATTATCTGTAATAATAAGGCATTTCAACACCGCCTTCCTTCACTATACATTTTGATTTTGCTTACTCCATTCATCATTGGCTTTTTACAAAGAATTTAAGTGATCAAATCTTTTCCTATTACAACAGAGAAGGGGTATAGGATAAAATTATGTGGATTCTCTAGACTAGTCATTTGTTTCTAAAGTTCAACCTAAATATAATAAAACGCAGAACTCCTGCAGTCTGAAGCAAAAATTACTGAAAAAAGCATATACAGAGGTGTAATTAGGGTATCACATTTCTTTCACCTTTTCCACTCCCAAATTATCCAGACTGTAAAGAAACAAAATATAAAGCTCAATATATACAAGGTTTTAAAACATGGAAAATGAAACGTGGAAAACTTAACTAGTAACCCAGAAAATATATTCTCAGATAAATAGTTGATAATACAGCTGTTAAAGTACTTTCTGATTTCTTAGTATGTTTCTATGAAAGTAGAAACATTCTTACCATTCTTTCACAGTCACCTCCGTAATCCCTTCTCCAATGTCAGAAAGCTTAAACTGGACAATTTGGCCACATGAGACTTAAAACAGACAATAGGAAATACAGCATGTTTAACATTTAATATAAAATATCAGACAGAAAAATCTGAATGCATCAAAAACAGTCTACATATCAGTCATATACAAAATGCTAATATAGCAAAATAGCAAAAAAAAAATTATTTTATTATGAAAAAGATTACCAGCAGATGTTCTGAATAATCGCTGTTGATGACTAAACTTGACAGCAGATTTGTCAAACACGCATACATATTTTGGTCTTATAAAGCGAATG
The DNA here is from genome assembly GCA_033558105.1 of Coccyzus lansbergi. Classification (NCBI taxonomy): domain Eukaryota; kingdom Metazoa; phylum Chordata; class Aves; order Cuculiformes; family Coccyzidae; genus Coccyzus; species Coccyzus lansbergi. The sequence goes on along the minus strand of JAUMJK010001738.1, from coordinate 5,288 downwards.
CTGCTGCAGGATCTAACACAGTGAACACAAACCTGGGGGAGAAAAGTCTCAAGTGTTAATAAAACAGACTGAGGAATGTAGAGCTCATTTAATATTCCTAATGCAAAAGTAATACTAAAATAGTTTAATTCTACTTTATACAAGAGAAGTTCTTATGGAATCACAATTATATGGAATACATACAGAATGTACAACAACCATTAAATTAGCATAAGCTTTGCCACTCTTTAACTTCTTTCACTAACACAACACATGGGGAGATCAAAGCCACAATAACATAACCAATTAACAAAAATCATGACAAGATCTGGCAAGAGATTCATACTTGCTATTGCTTCTCAAAGCAATTAGTTTAATCAGGACACACACCCTCCAAGCAGACATAATATCAACTACATCAACCAACTGAAATAGTCTTATCCAGAATGGATACTGGAAGTGTCCCCTAGACTGCAGGAAAAAAGAGCATATTTTCCTTTGGTAGTTCCTGTTCCAATCGAAGGTTGATCAGCAGTGCTAATTGGTAAGGAAATTCACACCAGAGGGCACAGACAGTTGCCCTTTTATTCTGTTAATGTATAGGAGGCATTCATTATCGAGTAAATTTCACATCAACCTTAATAATTTTTTTAAGAGCTGGGCACAAGATCGTTGTCTTTCTTGGTTAAAATTATATTTATCCAGAAATCAAGTTAAAGGGTGAATGAAATTTTCTGAAAGGTTGTTCAGATGAAACTTTATGCTTTAAAGCATCATGTAATCAGTCATGATTTTGGTCAAAAGCAAAGCTGGTAACACTTGCATTGACATAAAGAGGCATTTTATCATTAATCTCAATAGAAGTTAGTTTAGACCTTTTCTTATTTAGTCAGATTTCTTAAATCTATTGCAATTCTAGGGTTATGTTGTCTTAGAGTGCTTCAAAATTAATAAAAATAACAATTTATCTGTAGACACTATCTCTAATTAATTTAGAGATATGAAAAAAATTCAGGTGCTACAATGTACCTCAAGTAGCTCAAAACTGTAAAATTTAGAAATTATCTTCTTAGAGTTGCCAGAAAACAGCACACCTGCATGGGAAAGGTCATTTTAACTTGTTTTTTTTAAAAAAAAAATCCTTTCAATAAATACAGAGCATATGAAATGTCCTGATTGCCCTCCCCACCCCCCGAACTGTTCAACTCATTGACTTCATATTACACTTTAAAAAAGTAGATTCAGAAATGCGTACAATTCTGAGCTGATGATGTACGCATTTTCTGTATTTAATCTAGCACTGCAAGGTATCTTTGATATCACCTTTCCTTCAGAAACAAATATTTATACAATACAATCTACTATAAAGGACACAACAAAGTTATACTGGGGTACTTTCTGGCTGCCTGCTGCTAAGGTTGTACATACTGATCTAGAGAAACTATTTTTCTAATTCCTATAATAAGCAAACAGTAAATCCTGTTCATTAGTCCTCCAAACAACTTCCTATATTAAAAAAATAGGTTAAACGGTAATTCGAAACTATGAGAAATCTTATTTTATGAACATATTTAAAATTCCCATTCAACTATAAAACTGGTATGAAATGTACATCTTCACAAGCCTGTTTTCTCCCATTTTCAATTGGTTTTCTTCCCACTGGAGTTCATCAGTTTAGGGTTTTGTCTAACGTCTTTTCAGTACCAAACTTACAATAAAACTCTTTTGTCTATATATAACCCTAAATGGAAAACATTCAATATTTACCTGTGAAGATGATCACAAGGAGCACATCAAATTTCTGAACTACCTCTAAATGTGATGTTTCATAATGCTTTCCATGTGTTTTTAACATTTGGTAACCAATGCAGATAGTGAATTAGTAATGTCACTGCCAAAAAAACAGACTGGTTTTGTAACAGAAGAGTTTCAAATTATATTTGCAGGAATAATTCAAAACTGCGTTTTTAAAAAAAGAATCTTTTTGTTCTGTAGTTTTGCATATTCTCTACTAAAAAAGTCAGCGTGCTGGTACGCTAAAGCAACAATACCTTACGCAATTTCTTCACAGAACAGTGTTCCTTTCTAACAAGGGAGAAATGAAAATTTATGCAATAAAGAGGTTGTGCTTATTAATTTCCATATTTTCTGTGTAAAGTTGAATGAGGAAATAACAAAAGCATATAAAAGTTAAGTTTAGTACCCACCAAGCACAGTATTAACAGTTATGTTTATGTCACTGCTGTTACGCTATATGACAATCCAAAGGCAATAGTGCGCCAGTCAGACAACACCTTTCTTCTGCAAGCCTTCAAAATGCGGAGTTACTGAGACGAGAAGAAACTGAAAGCGCACTCCAGACTTTCACTGGTACTAAGGACACATCAGCCACTGATACCCTACTGACAAAGACTTGTAGTTTGAACCCAGTCAACACGAGAGCTCTATGCTTATGTTGGGGAGAATGGCCTTGCACCCATTCAGTTCAGTTTGGGTTGTTTCCTTAAAAAGAAGCCAGCTGTGCTTTTCTAAATCACTAGGGATCCTAAATATTTTTGGGGGGCCTTGGAACATTTTTATGCATCCTGCAGACAAACTACTGCCTGACGAAGTAATACCACATTTCAAAGTCACACTAGCTACTTCATGCTCAAAGACAATGACTTCACATTAGGACACCCCTCTGCAGAACTTTGTTGACTTGTAACATTAAGTCACTGTAATGCATGTTCACTCGCACTGGATTTATTTTGCATACACTTTCCGTATCTCCATGTACACAGTTGTCTATATACTAAAGTAACACCTTTGACAGCATGTTTCAGTTAGACATTATTCCTCACGTAAATAACTAGCATCATGTCCTAGTGTCTAGGTGACTTCTTTCCCTACTGCTTGACACAAAGACCCTCTTTGTTCTTCATAACTTACAGCCCTCATGGACAACCAGCATTATATTGTCCCTCCTCTTGCTAGCCAAAATGTCTGCACAAGTACTGAGAATACTAAATCCCTTTAGTGTTTTTAAGTCCACATTATTTCTTGGATCTCACCACTGCTTCACAGCAGACAGTTGAAAGAATTAGTATCCAGCAAAATTTAAAATGTGCTTGCAGGAAGCACTCTGTAAATTGTCAATTCTATAGTTTGGCATGCACACAGATAAGACAAAAGCACAGAATCATAAAATAGTTTGGCTTGGATGGGACCTTAAAGATCATTCAGTTCCAACCCCCCCTGCCTTGGGCAGGGACACCTCCCACTAGACCAGACTGCTCAAGGCCCATCCAACCTGGCCTTGAACACCTCCAGGGATGGGGCAGCCACAGCTTCCCTGGGAAACCTATGCCAGTGCCTCACCACTCTCAGGTTGAAGAAATTCCTCCTTACACCAAGCCCAAACCTGCCCCTCTCCAGTTTAAACCAATTCCCCCTCATCCTATCACCACTAGCCTTTATGACTAGTCCCTCTCCAGCTTTCTTGTAGGTTCCTTTCAGCTACTAGAGCATTTTCATCTTATCAGAATCTCCCTCTAGAGTTGAGTGGATGGTTTGGCTAGAAAGAAAAGTAAAAAGAAGCTGTTGCTGTCAATGTTCTTAAGTAAAATTACTTATACAGGCTAAAATTAGGTAATTTCAAAAGTATCACTGACAAAATTCCTCACTACTACGCTTCTGAAATATAATATGAATTAAGAGCAAAAATAATAGTAGAAACTAGAACGAGGATCTCTCCTTGATTCTGTTTTCACTCGGATTGTCTCACAAATAGGCGTTTCTTTCCCTGACTCTGCACAGCACCGGCAGGACTGGGAGCAGGACAGCTGTAACACGGGCAGGCGGCAGTGCGTGTGTTTAGTGCGAGGCTCCTGGAAGGCAGATTCACCCCTGACACACTGAGACCCCTCAACCTCCCCCTCGCAGCGCCAGGGGCTGCCCCGGCGAGGATCCGGGGAGGTGGCGCAGCCCGGGTCCGTGCTGCCCGCTCCCGGCTAACGGGGAGCGACAGGCCCTCGGGATGCTGCCCCCGGACCGGCTAACGGGGAGCGTCACCGCCCGCAACGCCCCCCGCTCCCCTTACCAGCCGCCCCGCGGCTCGGCAGCCTCCCCTCAGCGCCGCCACGGCCGCCATCTTAGGCCGGGAAGAGGCGGCCCGCGCGCCGCACACCTCCCACCCGGCAGCCACCGCCCTGCGCCAGCGCCGGCGAGGGCGGTGGCGCCAGCTGTAGCCAATCAGCGGCCGCTCAGAGCGAGGGCCGCGCCAGCCGCAGCCAATCAGCGGCCGCTCCCCCGCAGCCTTCGCGCGCCTCGCGTCCCGCCGTGCTCGGGCAGTGGCAGCGCCTGGTGGGCAAGCTTAAATCCGCCATGGGCGATGGGGCGTTTGTCGCTGTGATCAGTGGCAAATGTGTGAGCTCGTGCCTTGATCTATAGCAGCGGCCTAAGCTTGTTTATCCTATAGTGGTATGTGCCTTTAGGGATGTCTGTCCAAGAGGAAATGTCTTGTCTGGGAGAAGAGGGAATGGCCTCGAGCTCCACCAGGGGAGTTTTAGGCTGGACATCAGGAGGAAGTTTTTCATACCAAGGGTCATTGGGCATTGGAACAGGCTGCCCAGGGAGGTGGTGGTTGATTCACCTTCCCTGGAGGTGTTTAAGGCACTGGTAGACAAGGTCCTGAGAGGCATGGTTTAGTGTTTGATAGGAATGGTTGGACTCGATGATCCGATGGGTCTTCCAACCTGGTGATTCTATGATTTAATGAAAGGGGGCCTGCTGTGCAAGGAACAGGCATCCGGCAAGATAAGAGAAGGAAGCCTGGAATTCATGCTGCCACACCAGCAGTAAAAAAATCTCCTTTCTCAAAGTTTGGGCTGCATCTCTCTTAAGGTTGAAAATATAACAAGGAGGAAGACCTTTGGACCCCAGGAGGGAAGCTCACAACCACTCAAAAGGACTGACTGTGCATGCGAACACAGCGTGAAGATACGTTAATGGCTCTTTGAAAAGCCATTGAATTCATTCTTTGAATGAATATGTAATACCTTTCCAGGTGATTAAACAACTATGCATAGATCTGTACAATAAAAGGTGAACAGTTTTCTCACTTGGCATGTATGTTTTTGGTGGAGTGATTCCCCCACATGTCCAGCACTGCTAATAAAAAAAGAATACCTGCTTAGTAACAGCTATTCAGTTGTTATTGAGTTATTATCACAGAATCCTCAACTAGACACCTAGCCTGTCAGTGTGATTGTACTGTTCTTGGCGCAGAGAGTGCGAGACAGACAGCAGCTGGGGCTAGGGGCTCTATG